>OX411543.1:5803648-6403648 GCA_948146395.1 Fragum whitleyi
AAAACTAGGCTTAGAAGCCTTAGACTATTGGCTTACCAAATACCCTGAACTTATACATAAGCGTTTTAACAAGGAATTTATTATAGAAGGTTCAAAGCTGATTTTAGAAAACAACAACTTTATCTTTGACAACAAATTCTATACCCAAGTAAAAGGCACTGCCATGGGAACCAAATTTGCCCCGACATATGCAACTTTAGTCTTAGGCTACCTAGAGAAAAAACTTTATTTACTTTGCGAAGAAACATTCAATAACGAATTTGCCTTATACATAAAAAATACATGGAAACGATTTTTGGATGATTGCTTCATATTTTGGACGAAATCAGAATACGATTTGAAATTATTTCACACTATTTTAAACAAATTACACCCAGACATAAAATTTACAATTGAATTAAGCGACCAAAAATTGCCTTTTCTAGACATACTTCTGATCAAAGAGGGAACAAAAATAACCACTGACATATATTTCAAAGAAACAGATAGTAAACAATACCTTAATTTTAATTCATGCCATCCAAAGCACACCAAAAACAGTATTCCTTATAACCTGGCACGCAGAATTTGTACAATTGTATCAAATGAAAACACAAAGCTACAGAGACTACAGGAACTTGAGGATAGTCTCCTACCAAGAAATTATCCCATCACATTAATTCGTGACGGAATTAAAAAAGCTCTGCAAATTCCAAGAGAGACGCTTTTACAAACAAATCCTAAAACAGAAGAAAATGTAATTCCATATGTCTCGACACAAAACCCCATGAATTCCGAAATGTTCCCTATATTGAAAAACAACCTATACATTTTACATTCCGATGAAACAATGAAAAATATTATATCAAACCACGACATAATAAAAAGTAAGCGACAACTCCCTAACCTAAAACAAATACTTACAAAATCAAAATTTCTTGATAGAGAAAAATCCAAATTTAAAGTAAGCCGCTGTGGACGACCTAATTGTAGTCTCTGTATACATATTGTCGAAAGTGACTCTTACAACTTTAACGGAAAAATATTTCAAGTAAATGCAAACATGACTTGCGATGTTAAAAATGTAATATATGTCATTACGTGTAACGGTTGTGGGGAATTTTATATTGGACAAACGGGAGATAAATTAAGAACAAGACGAACTGTACACGCTCAACAAATTAGAGACCCCACAACTAGACAAATACCCCTAAGTGAACACTTAAGTATATGCTCCCAAAACAATCCAAAATTTCAAATGTTTCCTTTTTTCAAACTAAAAACTGAAAATTTATCTGTCAGACTAACAAAGGAAAAATACTTCATCAATTGTTTTAATCCTAAACTAAATGCAATTAAAACAAGTAGTAATCAACAATAAAGTTACCAATAACCGGACGTGACGTCATGACTGACGTTACGTCGTAGTTACAACGACGACGTTATTAACGTTTCCACTGATGAGCCGTAAGGCGAAACGCGTTTGGATTTATGTATTATCTTCTTCATTAAATAGTTAATCAAAGGCGTGTGAAGTCAAAGTTTTATTTTTTCACGTATTTATACTTTTGCCGGGCCGGCGTTTGCCGAACCTGTATTTTCCGTCTCTATTTAACCGGCAAAAGGACGGAGCATGCCACCAAAGAAGTCACAAGAAGCGGAGAGCAGTTTACAACCACTGGAAGCTAGGGAAAGCAGAAAACTTTCAGAGATAAGTAAAAAACTTTCACTTATACTAGATGCTATAGAAACTTTAACAGTCACGATAAAGGAGTCTCAAGAACACGCATCCATTGAATTAAAGGAAACATTAAACCCATGTCTCAAAGAAATCAATAATGTTGTAACTAACATAACACACTCTGTAAAACATGATTATCATGATGACGTACCCACATTGGCACCCACCACCCACTGTAAATATACCGAAGAGGAGGCATTAAGAATTAAATCAAGCATTTCAAGTTTGTGGAATTTCAAGTTGGAAAAAAGAAGAGATGCTTATTGGGGCCACGTGAAGAACCAAGGCCACAAAGAAATTTATCAATCTTGGGTTGAATCAGAAAATATAATAATTCCAAGATATTTACAAAAGAAAGAAATATGGAATGAGCCTGAATGTCAGAGAAAACTAAGGGAAAAATCTGTCTTCAATGACTTTAAAACAGAGATAGAATTACAGAATCTCAGGGCAGAGCAACACAAAACAAGATATGAAGCAATCGATGAATACATGGTAGGACAAATTGAACAAAGAACCAATGGGGAAGTAAAGAATAAATTAATAATGTGGTGGAAAAACCAAACAAAAAATAACGAAGAAATCTCGAAGAGGCGGTGGAATAAGAATAAGATATGGCTTAAAAACTACGAACAACAATTCATTAGGGAAAACAAAGACAAAAGTCCATTCTTCAAAGAATATATACAAGAAAATAAACCTCCAAAACAAATACAAGAACGCACACACAGACCGAAATCATATGCCGAGGCTACAGCTTATCCCGCACCAAACCCATCAGGATCCAACTTTACACAAGTGCACAAAGGAAAGAGACAAGGCCCTTACCAACAAACAGAATTTGTACCACGACAAACAAATCAGCCGATTTCTACTCGAAATAAAAGAACATTCCCACCAAGAAATCAACATCAGGAATATGACTCACAAACTGTCAGAAAGAAATATATACCGTCAACTGGTAACTTTATTGTTGATGATTACAATGATAATTTTTTAGACGAGAGTGCAAGTACGGAAACACTAACTTGACCGTAAAACAAAATACTAATAATATCAAAATATTTAATTTATCAAATCAAAAGTTATCAGAATACCAAATTCAAATACTTCTAAAAGGTCTCAAATTCACACCCACACCAGTAAAAACCAATTTACAACAATTAAATGCAGACGTCGCTGATTTCCATAGGAGACTTAAATTGAAAGAATTCTTTTATAACAATGACACATCGAATGATAAATCATTGGTTAGAAACAAAAGCGATTTTCAGCCCCCTAAAGGTAGAAACAAGGCCCTGGATGATTACATAAATGTAACAAAGAAAATTCCAAATTATCATCAAAACGTCATCAAACACAACGTTACCTCTAAACAGAGAAAAGCAATTCAAGAATTAGCGAATGATGAAGACATAATTATTAAAGAAGCTGATAAAGGTGGAGGTATAGTTATCATGAATAGATCTTATTACAAAACTAAAATGCTAGAAATGTTAAACGACAAAAACTATTATTCTGAAATAGATGATAATTGCTCCAAAAGAACTTTTAAAAAAATAAATAAATTGTTAGATCTGGCTCCAAAAATGACAAAACAAGAAGTTGAATACATAACTAACTTTGAGTATGAATCCAGTTCCTTTTATGGACTTCCAAAGATTCATAAAAGCTCCCTAATTAAAGAATCATGTAAACAGACGAAAAGATACTCCGTAGAATTCCAAGACCCAATTGACCTGAAATTCAGACCAATAATCGCTGGACCGTCGTGCGAAACCCACCGTTTAAGCAATTTGATTGACATTCTACTGAAACCTCTCATCAAACACGTTGAAAGTTACGTTAGAGATGACATAGATTTTCTCAATTATATCCCCGATAATGTACCAATAAAAACCCAAATGGTGTCATTTGATGTAACAAACTTATATACAAATATAACACATAAACTAGGCTTAGAAGCCTTAGACTATTGGCTTACCAAATACCCTGAACTTATACATAAGCGTTTTAACAAGGAATTTATTATAGAAGGTTCAAAGCTGATTTTAGAAAACAACAACTTTATCTTTGACAACAAATTCTATACCCAAGTAAAAGGCACTGCCATGGGAACCAAATTTGCCCCGACATATGCAACTTTAGTCTTAGGCTACCTAGAGAAAAAACTTTATTTACTTTGCGAAGAAACATTCAATAACGAATTTGCCTTATACATAAAAAATACATGGAAACGATTTTTGGATGATTGCTTCATATTTTGGACGAAATCAGAATACGATTTGAAATTATTTCACACTATTTTAAACAAATTACACCCAGACATAAAATTTACAATTGAATTAAGCGACCAAAAATTGCCTTTTCTAGACATACTTCTGATCAAAGAGGGAACAAAAATAACCACTGACATATATTTCAAAGAAACAGATAGTAAACAATACCTTAATTTTAATTCATGCCATCCAAAGCACACCAAAAACAGTATTCCTTATAACCTGGCACGCAGAATTTGTACAATTGTATCAAATGAAAACACAAAGCTACAGAGACTACAGGAACTTGAGGATAGTCTCCTACCAAGAAATTATCCCATCACATTAATTCGTGACGGAATTAAAAAAGCTCTGCAAATTCCAAGAGAGACGCTTTTACAAACAAATCCTAAAACAGAAGAAAATGTAATTCCATATGTCTCGACACAAAACCCCATGAATTCCGAAATGTTCCCTATATTGAAAAACAACCTATACATTTTACATTCCGATGAAACAATGAAAAATATTATATCAAACCACGACATAATAAAAAGTAAGCGACAACTCCCTAACCTAAAACAAATACTTACAAAATCAAAATTTCTTGATAGAGAAAAATCCAAATTTAAAGTAAGCCGCTGTGGACGACCTAATTGTAGTCTCTGTATACATATTGTCGAAAGTGACTCTTACAACTTTAACGGAAAAATATTTCAAGTAAATGCAAACATGACTTGCGATGTTAAAAATGTAATATATGTCATTACGTGTAACGGTTGTGGGGAATTTTATATTGGACAAACGGGAGATAAATTAAGAACAAGACGAACTGTACACGCTCAACAAATTAGAGACCCCACAACTAGACAAATACCCCTAAGTGAACACTTAAGTATATGCTCCCAAAACAATCCAAAATTTCAAATGTTTCCTTTTTTCAAACTAAAAACTGAAAATTTATCTGTCAGACTAACAAAGGAAAAATACTTCATCAATTGTTTTTATCCTAAACTAAATGCAATTAAAACAAGTAGTAATCAACAATAAAGTTACCAATAACCGGACGTGACGTCATGACTGACGTTACGTCGTAGTTACAACGACGACGTTATTAACGTTTCCACTGATGAGCCGTAAGGCGAAACGCGTTTGGATTTATATATTATCTTCTTCATTAAATAGTTAATCAAAGGCGTGTGAAGTCAAAGTTTTATTTTTTCACGTATTTATACTTTTGCCGGGCCGGCGTTTGCCGAACCTGTATTTTCCGTCTATATATATATATATATATATATATATATATATATATATATATCCACATACACATAAATGAGCTAGATTATATTTCGCCACATCTTCAGAGAGAAGATTTTCAATATGATGATAAAAGAGGTGTTTGGGAAAGAGAACTACAATCGTTTCTTAAGCGAACATAAATTGTTTGCATTTTCATATCTCCGCAAAAATATAACTGAAACAGAACCGGCTTGTTCCTATTTAGTTCGAGTTTAAATATTGCCATTGATTCAGCATTTCTTTTTTCAGGTGGAAGTTCATTCCACTGCCTTATCACTGACGGGAAAAAAGACATTTTAAAATTTAAAATTCCTCAAAAATGTGCAACTTTTGTGACTTTTTAAAGGAGGGTTATTGTGATTGACCGTTTACAACAGACACCAAAGACACAAATGCGAATCCATTCTTCTTTTAGAATACGTCAAAATGCAACTCCCTTCATATATAAATAAAAGATATTTCATTTTATGACTGCAAATATGTTGAAATGTGGCATATGCAAGGTGGTCGTTCCTTTAGGTGTATGTCATTGTCCGAAGGTAAGTGTAGGACTATTACATCTTCAATGATCTGCTTCAAACTGAATCAGCCACCCACTTATATATATATGCCAGTAAAGAATCTTGTGCTTGAAAAGCAAGCCCAAAATTAACCAAAATAGTCCAAACAATATCTTTACTTTTGGGGATATGTCTTCAAAACAAAATTTATTACTTCACCAGATCACAAGCTCACCGAGTTTACTAGACGAATCGCCACATATTTGGATGATTCACAATTAATATCATCTTTAAGTACAGTTAACAACACCGTACAACTGACAAGGTGAATGTTTTTTGAGCGATTTCGGAATGAAATTGAATGAGTGTGTAGAGCGAGTTTTGAGTGAAATTAAAGGGAGGTAATCCAATATTGCTAATTTTGTTCAAGATGAACAAAATTAGTGATATTTATTACCTCTCTTTAATACAATATACTTTTCTGTTTGTACGTCTTCGTGGACTAAACATACACTTGAAAGTCAACACCAGCTAATAAAATCGTCGAATAAATAGATAGATTTGAATTTGTTGAAAATGATTTCGGAGCGTGTTTGATCGATTTGAGTGAGTGTTTGGAATGAATGAATAGAGCGCTGAGTGAATTATTAAGAATGGTTTTGATTGGAATGAGTGTCAATTTCCCTATGCTTTAACTGTACATTCTTCCCGATTAAAGCCGTTCTAAATTATTCATTCAACGCTCCATGCGTGCTACTCCCACCACTCACTGGAATTGGCGGAAACGCCCGGAAGTCATTTGAACGCCCACCACCATCGTTCAAAATGTTCATCAATATTATTCAAATCTATTATTCCTCATGTTCTTGCTGGTATTGATTTGAAAGCATCTGCGAAGACATTTATTTCATACAAAAGAACATAGATTTTCTAAATAAAATCGCATATACTGAAAGAACTTTCAAACGAATTCACAGTCATGCTGTCGCTTATCCTTGACCCGTTATTCAAGTCCGGCCAAGTCCCTAGTGACTGGCGAAATGCATCAGCAACGCATACTTCCAAGAAAAGCGATAGGTATGATCCAACTTACTATCGTCCAATTGGATTTTCATGCATTAATTGCCCAGAAGTATATTCAAAACAAGTCTAGAATATAAGACATATAGACAAAAAATCGGATGAAACTGATGTTCTTCAGTATGCATACACTTCAAATGTAAGCTAACAAAACATCCACACATTTATGTAGAAACATATGGTCTGGTAAAATATCAGTTCGATTAAGCTTCGAATAAGGCGGCGATGCATGTCCATCTAAAATAGTTCGTTTTTCCTTATGTCGGTCCTTAGTCAGAAAAACAAATAATTTGAGCCATAAATGACAAAGATACTCGTTATACGAGGTTTTCAAGAAATAATGGAGCATTATCAAATTACTGAAATGCTCTCGTTATAACCTGTTTTTCCCAGGAAAGTAGTTTACGTGACATGCGACGCAAATTATCAGTTGGCAACCGAAACTTCGTAACTATATCTATATCAAAGTTGTAGTTCTGAGGTTTTGGTAGCTTATTGTCGAAAAAACTCGTTCATTTAATAACATCGTGAAATTGACAAGGTGGATAATATTTGAATGGTTTTGAAATGAAAAATGAATGAGTGTGATGAGCTAGAACTTCATGAAATTAAACGGAGGTCATTCAATATACCTAATTTTGTTCAAAAGAATCAAAATAAGCGATATTTATTACACCACTTTAATAAAATATGCATACAAGTTACATAAATAGTTAACAAAATTCAATAAAGTCAGTGAAATCGTAGATTTGTTCTGAATATTTTTATTTGAATGGGGTTGTTGAAAGTTACGCTTTTAGTGATTTTTGAGCGTTTTTTAATTGCCTTGGTGTGAGTTTGGATTGAATGATTAGCGCGCCGAGAGAGCGATTTAGAATGGTTTTAATAGAGATTATTGTCAGTTTCACGGTGTAGACATACATGATCAATATCATTGCCAAATTTTTCTGATTCAATAATATCGAGGAGATTTTTTCAAGATCTTTCAGTATTTTCACAAAGTATGCTTACCATTAACTTTATTGATGGTTGTGCAATGGAATCTTTCAGAGATAGCTTATTTCCACCAATAATATTAACAAACAATGAACACAAAGGACACACGCTCAACATGTGTGTTACTCTCGAATTTAGAAAAAAAGAACTATTTTCAAAGATTAATGATCATGCATCCTTTGGACAATGTATTCCCAACAATTTTGTAGTATTCTTATCCAAACCTTAAAAAGAAAAAAAATCGCAGTCATATTGCAGAAAATGTGTTATTGATCCGGAAGAACTTTTGAATCGCTGTTGTTACTTTTTTGAGATCTTGCAGTTTTGCGAAAACATATAGTCTTTTGGATAAAGTCCTCACATAATTACTCCGAAAGAGGTGAATAGGCGAATCAGAGAGCACTTATTCAAAATGTATATATCGTAGATACAACTTCAAGCTTTGAAATTAAGATAATGGATGTAAGAGTAAGCTGGATCTGATTCTCCACAGGCCTTTTTCTTTTGCTTCGTTTTGAGTAAAAAACATAATAATACTTTCTTTAATGCTTTTCGGTGGTTTATGGAGAAATAATGGTAGATTATCACTTGATAATCTCACCGCAAAATCAGTGAAATTATCAAAAACTTATACCCTGCTTTTGTGCATTTCATCCTATCTGACGTCATCATTGCGGGGCGAAATAAGTGACGTCACAATGAACGTTGCATAGTAATCACGCGCAAAATGACGCGCTTTACGAAAATATGTCCTAGAAATGTCACATTTTGTCACAATTTTGCATTAAAGAAATAGAATAATCGTTTGTTTTTCGTGTAAGATCGATTAATATTTCATTTCGTGAACAACAAAAGCTATATTTTCACTCGTGAAAATATAGCTTTTGTTGTTCACTCAATGAAATATAAATCGATCTTACACTGAAACAAACGATTATCCTCTATATAATTGACAAGATCACGACATCCTACAGATTGACATATATCTTTGATGTTGTTTGTTGGAATATTAAGGACAAAATAAAATAGTCCAGTGAATTCTCATTTCGTTTTTCCGATACCAAAATGACAATCTAATGATGGGGTAATAAATGACAAAAAATGTTTATTACTGAGATTTTCCAGGAGAAATGAAACTGAATTAGATTACGTATTTCGTGTACTATCACGACACAATCTTTTCTGTGAGTATTAAAGTGGATTGTCTATGAATCGGATTACGTATATGAGGGACCAGAGGAAATTATCAAAATAAAATATTTTCAAGAACAAAAGTGTCAGTATTAAAAACAAATGTAAAAAATGACATAGTAGGACTATGGCCAACATTTTATCTTAATGAATACATTGACTTTCTATGGCAATAACTTTTTTTATTCAATCTCTAAATTTATCATTTAAGATGGTGAAGTAATACTAGTACAATACATTGATGAAATCATTTCTATTTTAATTTTTTCTCTTTGATATCAAGTATAAATTATTCGGTTAGATCGGTCGCTTTTAAAATGAAGGATTTGGCAAACATGCACGTCTATTACCTATCATTATCCTGCAAAGGAAATTCTAGCTAATTTTCAATGGCTAATGCTGACCCGACGAAAAACGATTTCTACGGCCGCTCTGATATGATTTGTATAATAAAAGCTCATTAAGGCGCATCGCCGGGAACATAGAAAACAAGAGCACCGCCTACGGGCGCCTACGCTCGGCTGTCGAGTGCTGGATGGTGGGAAAAAAATCTAAGTAAAAAAGGGACATAATTTGCACAAAATGCATCTAGAGTTAACCCCTTTATAGTATATGTTGCTCTTTTGATGGTGAACATGTGTGCCATGTTTCAAGTGAATGCCTTCAGTAGAAGCAGAGATATAACAAAATGTCAAAGGTTTCGCACGACAACGACGACGACACGGCTATAGCAATACCTCGGGTTTTCTCCGAAAACAGCCGAGCTAAAAATCGAAGCGGTTATGGAAACCATAGTTCTCTCGCTTCGTTGATTACACGGCTCCGATTATGAATAGTTTGCTACAGTAAAAAGATCATTTCAATTTATAACATGCATGATCATCCTTGTAGAATCAGTCAATAATCGCCCTTTTATCACAACATCGCGGAATGTAGTGGTATGACGTCACAACTACCAATGACGTCACTTCTTATTATACAAAGAACATTCTAGCATTTTCATTGGTTAATGGTGACCTGACAAACATTGATATCTACGACCGCTCCCATGTAGCTTCTTCAGACGTTTCGCCTTGAACATGCACAAAAAAATCGAGACGGTAATGATAGCCATGATCCTCTCGCTTCGCTGATAACAGGACCCGAGTATACACATCAGGCTAGAGTTAAAAAGCATGTCAGTTAATAATGTGCAAATAAAAAAAAGATATAAATGTCAATTAATATCTAACCATTTTACAAATATGTCCATTTAAAGTGCCAACTTTCTCGCAGGTTTAGCCAAGAACCGCTTTCATATCACAACATCGCGGAGCGTAGTAGACGTCACAACTATTAATGACGTCACTTTGTATATGTTTACTTTTCAAGGGGGGGGGGGGCATTTAGGGAAATTAGTGGTTTAAAAGAATTATGTTAATACCAGTGCCTTAAATAGGCAAAAGACGCTAAAATACAACCCTAAAACTTTGAAGTATAATCAATTCGTAATACGGTTTCTTGTCTGGGTATATGACGATTTTTTCCCGTCAGTAAAAATGATGTCAACCCTCGCCTGCGGCTCGGATGACAACACTTTTTCCAGCCGAGAATTAATCGTCATATACCCCGGTAAGTAACCGTTACCCCGGTAAGTAACCGTATAACTAAAAATGTTTACTTTTCATTTAGGGCACATTTAGGGTTATTGGTAGTTTCAAAGAATTTGGTGCATACAACGGCCTTAAGGTAGCAATGGACACATAGCGTCTTTTTTTTCCGCCCAATGAATTTTTTCTTGTTTACATATGTTGTAGATTAACATTATATAGTCATTATATCGAAATTTGAAGGTGCCTTTCCGTGCTCGTTTTCATGCATGTTGTCTGCCCTTGAGTTGTTCTGGCCATTTTTCAGTGAAACGTTTAATTCATTTTAAGGTTTAGTATAAACTCAGTACCAGCCGATAGCTATAAAACACATACATGTTGATAGTCCTAATACATGTACACAATGGCTATTGCCAAGGAAATTTCTCTTTGATCAATTGCATTTGCATTATGTGCCTTCAAAAGTTGAAAATGCACCATTTTTTGTAATTTCAAGCGAGAAAAATGCCATAAAAACCTATTTTTTGAAGAAATTATTCAATGAATTTTTCTTATTTTCCGATATGTTTATAAAACATGTTTTTCCTTTATTTGGTAAGAAAATCAGCATACCTTTCCATGCAAATAAGAAAGGTTTTCGTTATTTTGTAGTAACACATCCTAATTAAACTCATTGATCTAGTTATTCAATTGATATCAAATGTTGAAAAGAAGCAAAATGTTGAAATTTTACAATCATTATTTCACGTTATTTCCATAAGCAGAATCTTACAAAAACCGGTCTTTTTAAACAACGCGCAAAAAGAGCCGTAAAATAAACGAAAAACCACTTCCGGTTTACAGAGTCGGGAGGCCGCTGTCCATTGCTACCTCAAAGACACGCATTTAGTCGATAACTTTGTAGTATAATAAATTCGTAATGCGGTTTCTTGCCGGGGTATATGACGATTCCCCGCTAGAATAAAATGCTGTCAACCTCCGCCTAACATATTCGTAATACGGTTTTTTGACGGGTAAATGATGTCACCCGAGCCGCATTCATTCGCAACACCACCCGGCTAATCTATCGATCAACCTCGGGTGTACATAGACGGACTATTTTTAAAAATTACGGGGAAACCTTGGAAAAATTGGATGACGTCAGTTTAAAATGGACTTAGCCCTGGAAACTTTGAGGTAAAACATTCGACGTCGCATACGCTACCTGTTTAAGTCACTGACGTGGGTGAAATCATCGTATCCTTATATAAATATATCTAAATTCTTAAATAAAGGCTGACAAATCTTAAGTTTTGAGATTGATTCGTCGAGACGAATCATTCTCTTAACTTAAAATTTTTCAGCCGTTAATTTCTGTAAAAACATACATCTAAAGATAGCGCATGTTCTTTCTGCGCTTCTTTTTCTTACACTGCATCCGCCTTACAAAACGCACAGTTTTGTTACATACAAATCCGCCTTATAAAACATCCGAGGTCTGTTGCAGTTTCGTAAATAGCCGAGTGATATTCCGAATGGAGTCGCATCCTGCGCTTGAAATAGCGAAACGGTTTTAACAGTTTGAAAATTATACATCGCTTTGCACGCAAGTGCACTTTCAACGCGGGGTATAAATCGCAAATACAATTGGTAGAATCTTATCAAAGGAACATTTCGGGGAGAAGAAACCATTCATATTAATTAAGGACAGTCAGATCATTAAGTTTTTATCGTTCAAACACGCAACTAGAAAAGTTCGCCGATAGCAAACGTGATATTCGTTCGAACATTATCGTCAACGTCAAGCCCTTGTCTGCGTTTTGAGTAAAAAATCGCTTTTTCGTGAATATTCTTTGAATATATTTTCTTGGTTAAGTCAAATGAAATTTAAGTTGCATGAAAAAAGAATCAATCGAAAAACGGCGGCTTTTTCGTGAAAAGCATAATCCGCCGTATAAAGTAAAATACGTAAATGAGATTTTGGTCACACAAAATTCGCCCACGTGCAGGAGCGGTAGATGAGTGGTTTTTAAAATTGAGTCCGAAATCTCACAAGTACTGCTTCTGGGTCTATAATTGAAGATAGGTTGTCCAGTTTCATAGATTGGCATCGCCGATTTTTAGACAAAATTCGTGTATGACTATTTTGACTGGTTTGAAATACAGTATAAGGCTTACACGGAAGTCTACGGAATAGTCACCCAAAGGCATCTTTCTTTTTGATTTATTTATCGGAAAAGGAGCTGGTAAATATGGTTTTACGTGAAATCTCTGAACATACAGGTGCAAACGGGTGGTGATTGCCGTAAGAAAGAAAAGGCAATGGCATTGTTGTAAAATTAGGACAAGAAAGCTTATCCGATCTGGTTAACCCGAGATTTCAGATGCAATTTCTCACAATTTTTCGACTAACTGATCGGCTTTAAGGCCTTATTCATGATTTTACAATAGCCACCCCGTGCTGATAATCTCCTTGACTTTGTCCGGTGGAAGCTTCCTCGTCGAACAGACGTCACAAGTGGTCCACCTTGTTCATTCTACCAGATTATCTCCTGCTTTTACAAGGTAGTTTATATAATTATTGTCAGATGTTACACAATTTACAAGATTAACCTTGTCCTGTCTTCGTGATTAAAAAAGGCGCTCACGAACAATTACCCTTGGGGCATCCACTGGATATTTATCAATTGACGATGCAAGGTGATGTTACAAGGCAGAATATCGTGAAATTGACACCGTAAATTATTTGGGAATGATTTTGGGGTGAAATTGAATGAGTGCGATGAGTAAGTTTTGAATGAAATTAAAGAAAAGTTCTTGTAATATTTAAATGATTTATTTGAATGTGCATTTCGGTCGGCTTTATTTTGACTTTTCTATGCACATCAAATAGCTTTCGCACTTCATCGTTGTTCTAATTAAATGTCATACCTAAAGAATGAATAAAGTCTGCAGATACGATATTTTGGTTATCCCTCAACAACTTGATTTTTATCTACAACCCACAAATCTCTTAAAGTCTGCATATTCTCCTTTATTTCGATGATTAATTAAGACTCGATGACGTCATATGATTGTGACATGATGGCGTCATCTTTTAATATCGATCCCCGCACTTACATTTACTATGGTTAAAGAAAAAATATTTTGCGATTTTCATTTAGGAACTTCTGCCTTTGGCGGATGAAAGTGGACACCTTGTCCAACATTATTCTTTGAAAGTAGTTCTTGATTTTTCATAATTGCTAGAGGCAAGGAAATTCTTTGAGAGGGATTTTCTGGCCTAACAAGTCAGACTATTTAAAGTCTCTTGCGTGAATCAATCTCAAATCAATTGCTAAATACACGTTTGTAATTCTGTTTCGAAGCCACACTGTGCAGAAGGTACATGTGTAAGTCGAAGACTTTAAGATCGCTTATGTAAAACAATTCTAAAAATCGAATTGTTTTCATTTTGGCAATGTGTGAATGGGGTTTATTTCAGCTAGCCTGTATTTTTACGTTGTAAAATTCCACAAGGAAAAGATATGCTTAATTTGCAATGCGGTGTGTTTTCTTGACATCAGTAGAAAGCACCCAAAGCACTGAACGATATTAATGTTCAGAATTTTAGTAAGTTATCTGAAAGGTAGTCGTTCACGAATCATTAATGACATGTGCTTGAACTTTGCAAAGTAGTTACAAAAAATAAATCAAAATATGCATATAGACGGACCGTGATCGTCAGCCATCCGAAATACCGCTCGCACATTTCTATTCTATAAACTGGAAGGTACCTCGGACATCGAGTGTGAGCATTTTAACCCAATGGATAGTTCATTTCGTTCGATATTCCATTATTTGAATCTGAGACCAAGCTTTTGACCAAACTTGAACATAGTGTGACGTGCACCGAGGGGATTATATTTTGTTAGCACGTCAACACTGGGTTATGCCCAGTCAGTTCTGTACTAAACCAAAGGGTACAGAACCAAGTAGAAGACGAACTTGTCTTATACTAAAATTAAGTCTTAAACGACCTATCAATAACACCACTGGGCTAAGTATAAGACGGGATAGCCTTATACTAGACCAGTATTGTACCAACCAACCCACGTTGTATAAAACCGGTATAAAACGGGGTTAGTACAGGACGGGGGACAATATCTTGTATTATACCAACGACCTTATACAAGGCGATATAAGCTTGGCTACTGTTCAAACCAGGAGAAATTGTGGACATGTATGTGACCCAACAACTCTGAGCGTCCGCTGCAACTCTGAGGGTCAGCAAATTATGTCCACTAGCGTATTCCCAAATAAGAACAATCGCTAGCTATTTGAGTTCCAAGTGCTCGATGTGAAGACCAAGCACGAACTGATCAGATCTGAAGAATCACCTCTTTTTATACCCGAAAATAGTCACGTGCAAAAAAACAATCTGTGGTCCTCGGTGCCGTTCGTTAAACGTAACTTTAATTTACTTTAATGAGCGTCTATCCGCAAAGAACAATGCAGACGTCTAGATGATAATTACCCCATAAAAGCCGATATCTAAATAGATATCGTTCAAAGAAGGGTTAAACAACAGGGTTCGGTAATTTCATCTAGGACAAATCAAATAAGGGTATAAATAAAGGAGGATAGCCATAAGTCTCTTCACAATCAAGTCTAGAAAATCCCGTTTTTCACAAACGATTCTTAGACTAGAGACCTACTAGACTGGAAACTTTCGGTTGGTCAACCCGGCCTTTCCGTCACAATAGATTGTCCAATATGTAAAGTAGATAAACATTCTGCCCAAAATATTTTTGTAGTTCAACCAAATCCAAAGCCAATCAGAGACCTCTGTTTGAATTTTTCTCTCTCAGATTTAACCCCGTGAACAACATTTTGATCCTACATGAACAATCTAAAATCTTAGCCACGGAATCATAAATATAAATTTATTATCCAATTTTCCACACATCTTAGGCTTAAATGTCTCATCTAGGGTACTCATAGAGCTTTTTGAAGAGTTCCCATTGTCTTTGTTTTCAACAACACATGACCCAAATCGAACTCATTTGATATACCATATTGACAAACATTCTGGTTTTATTTCAAACATGCAAATTGGAAAAAGCTGACTTTGAGTTTCTAAATTTTTCTTCCGTTATGGTATTTTTATCCCGCATGAATCAAACGCAAACTCCTCTTAGATACCATGTAATTAAATATTCTGGCAAAGAAAATAAAGCATTCAGGTTGGCATCAGGAGTGCGCAAAAGGCCTTTCAAAAATTCCACCCTTTTACCTTGTTTTTTTCCCAAACTTGGAGAAAAATCGAACTCGTCCAGGGTATCATGTAGGCAAACATTCTTGTCAAGCTTTAAACCATTTTGGCGAAACAGGTAACGTATATAAATTACACATATTTGACCACGGGACCTATTTGTTAACCCCCATGTGACCAAAATTCAAACTCGACTAAAAATCTCACAGAAGCATACTCTCTGGCAAAGCTTCAAGAAAATTTAGCAAAAGTTGTTACATCTAGAGTGTACAAGATATGTTGGACCAAATACGTCAGACGCCAGACCCCGTTCAGTGACGGATCTCAATAGCTAACTTCAAATGATCTGTGCTTAAGGTGAGCTAACATGTCTTGAGTTATCTATCTTAATAATGGAATGGTAGTTTAAATTGTTTTACTTACGTGTCAAATATTTGGTTATTGATTAAACAAAGTGTTTGGACAAGTTTGACATGGCAACGTATACGCCTAGAGAATCATGCTAATTACTAGAATGCTTGTGCAAAAGTGAAAATATACAGTCTCATGCAAACAGTCAACTAAGAAGTTGCTGTAGTTTATTCTGAAACTTTATTACCCAGCTTATAAATTAGAATACTTAGACTATTACAAAGATTTTGTAGTGAATTGGTTGATCAATTGCATAACGCAAAACTGAGAAAGATCGCACTACTGTGGGCCGGTTTAATGCGGTCTAGTGCACTCTGCAAACGTATCGCGTTCAAAGAGGAATGTTCAACATGATGAAAAGGAATATTAATTAATTGCGATGCGTTCATTATACAGGCATATAGCGTTTAACAGAATGAATTACGAATTAAAACCGAAATACATATTCATAAGCACCAAGAGTACATCTAAAAGAACAAACAAACCTTAACCGTACATGATTGCATAAGATGATTTATCTCGTACAATCAAAGGAAAAACAGTTAATAACACCATGAAATTGACAAGCTGAATGATTTTGGACTTATTATTGGATGAAATTAAATGAGCGAGGTGAGCGAAATTTGGGTGAAAGAAGGGGGGGGTGTTGGGGGGGGGGGGGGGGGGTGAAATCTCGATATCGCTAATTTTGTCCAATTTATATTGTATTACCCCTCGTTCAAAAGCTACGTAAATTTCTGTATATGTGACTTCACTGGCCAATCAGACGCTTACAAGTTCAAATAAGCCAATAAGACTGTGGAATGATTTGATCGATTTGAATGAAATGTCGATCGTTTTTGACACTTTTTAAGGGTTTTGAACGATTTCGGGTCCTCTTTTAGTGTTTTGAGTGCATAGAATGGAGCACTAAGAGAGCGAGATGAGTTGGTTTTAATCGCGGTGAATGTCAATATCACGATGCTTAAATATTTCCAAGACTCGAGTCATGATCACGTGGTACAGTTAACAACATTGTGAAATTGACAAGGTGAATGATTGGGATTGAATTTTTAAACAAATTGAATGAGTGCGATGTGTAAGTTTCGAGGGAAATCAAAGGGCGGTAATCCAATACCGCAAATTTGGTCAGGATGAACAAAATAAGACATATTGATTACTTCCCTTTATTAAAAAAATATGCATACATCTTCCCTTTTTTAGAAGAATCAATCTGACACCTAAAATTTTAATTTTGTGAAATCGTGATTTTTTCATTTGTTTTGAATGTAGTTCTAATGTTTCGTCTACTTGGTTCCCAAAAAGCAAGAGTGTTTTCGAACATGTTGTTGGACGAATAAATTCAATTACAGCTAACAACATCGTCAAATTGACGGGGTGAATGATTTTGGAATGGTTTTCGAATGACAAGTACTACCCTAACAGCCCTTTCTGTCCCCCAGCTGCTATCTCACATAGGTCTACGATTATCAACCCATTGGTGAGAGACATATAGTCGAAAAGTCTGGATTGACAGTCCGACGCTTCAAATCGTTGCACACCGGTGTATGTTTACACATTGTTTTACTTTGAGTAAGCATATATCTAATTCAGATCTCTTGAAATTAGTATTACTCAGTATATTACATTAATAAGATCCAACATATTGCCTGTAGGTCGTTATGTTTAAGCCATGTGCTAAGGCAATTGCATTTTACGCGTCAACAAGAGGCACAGGATGGTTTGTATCGCTCCACTGGCTGTAAGATCTCCAAACTGCCTTGCTTACGCTGACTGAAAACAACACTTTGAAGTCTCTTTAGAACAATTTTGTCATGACTCTCAGTCCAGCACACATTGCACCAAAATACCAAAATATTCAATCACCATTAAACTGCGTACCCTTTATCCATCTCATTGCTAACATAAAGGTAATTGCAATAAGTAGATCATTCAAACCACAAGTCCGCATTTATTAGCCAATAAAAAGTTCGTGACCAATTTAAGTGAAGGTGCACCTTAAGAATATTTCAGTTTCATTGAATTTTCCGTCAATGAGCGGGGAGGAGAAGATTTTAAATAAGCCCTACCCTGCCTCGGCCACATTTGAGGGTCAAGCACAATTTCTTAATAATTTAAGAAAAAGGTCGTCGAAGGAACAGCAACGCCAAGTTTAATAAAAATCGATTCAATGGTTTGGGGAGGAGATGATTTTTGAAGTTTTTAAAGTAAAAACAAAGTGAAAATAAGCCCGCCCTACTGCGACCACATTTTGGTGTCAATCAAACATTTTTTAACAATTTCAATTAAGGATCATGCAATTAACACCCATGCCAAGTTGCATTGAAATCAGCTGAATTGTTTGGGAGACGAAGATTTTTGAAAAAAAAATGAAAATAAGCCCAGCCCTGCCACCTCTATATCTGGGAGTCAATCAAAATTTCTGTAACAACAGAATTGAAGGGTCACCCAAGGAACATCGATGCCAAGTTTCGTTGAAATTTGCCAAATGTTTTGATAGAAGAAGATCTTTATATATTTTAAGAGAAAATAAAGTGCATATTTTTCGGTCAATCAAAATTTCTTAAAAATTTAGATTAATGGTCACCCAAGGAACAATGTCAATATTCATTGGATCGACACAATGGTTCAGGAGAAGATGATTTAAAAATAGCAAATTGGAACTGAAGCGAAAAATAAGCCCCGTAGTGCCACGCCAACATTTTGGGGTCAATTTTTTTTTAACAATTTAGCTATAGGGTCTCCAAAGGAACTTCCGTGCCAAGTTTCATTTAAATCTGTCATATGGTTTAGGGAGAGAAGATTTTAAAGTGAAACCAAGCCCACCAAGCCACGCCTTTATTTGGGGATCAATCAATTTACAATTTAAGAAAGGGTCATCTAAGGAACATTTCTGCTTAGTTTCATTAAACTCCGCCAATTTATTAAGGAGAAGATAATTAAAGAGAAAGTTTACGCTCGGACGGACGCATGACGGACATACGCCATGGCAATGGAGCGCGGGCCTTTGGCCAGTGGAACAAATAAACATTATCGAATAAACATTTAGCCCTTTAAATTACAATCCTTCAGGTCTTAGAAACAGTTAAATTCGCAGCTGAACAATGAAGGCTCCAGTCTACCTTCAGCGCGTAGAGAACAATACACAAGATATCTTTAAGATCGGCATAAGTCTTATTTATATTTGATCTAGGGGTCTCAGATTTGACTTAATCATTGTCGAAATTGGTAAAAATGTTTATGTTGATGATATCTAGGTCAAAAATAGGTAATGTCTATTCAAAGTGCAGATCAATAGGTTGAATCTTAGAACAATCTTATTTTTTTCTATAGAGTGTAAAAATTTGGATCAATCAATGCATTTTTAGAAAGATAAGCTGTGTGATATCTATGTCTTGGTTAAAAATCTGCAATGCCAGGTTAAAAAGTAGGCCACTAAGTCAAATCATAGAAAAACTTATTTCTTCCCTAGAGGTTATAAGTGTGACTCGTTCATTGTAGATACTTGTCAGAATGCTAAGCTTTATTATATCCAGGACATTTCTTACACATGTCATGTCGGATAGAAAAGTAGGTCACTAGGTCAGATATAAGAAAAAAACCTTCACTCTGCTCTTTCGATCCCAATGTTGATTCAATAATGATGGCTTTTTGTCAAAATGTTTAGATTGGTGGCATTTAGTTATATTCAAAAAGGGTTATGTATAATGCCTTACTTATTTTATAAATAGCATTTTTACTGTCGAGACCCTTGTTATTTTCAAATTTCCTCATCAGAAGATCGCAGATATATTCATCAGTGTATTTAACCTCAAATTATGGATAGTAAGATTCTAAAGGTAGTGAAACCGTAATAGTTCCGTAACATTTCGGAACTTATAAGATTTCACAATGTTGACCGAGGTGTCATAATGAAAACATGAAACAGTAGAAAACGGTAGACACTGTTGTTAATTTCTTCCGAAATGTTGCAGAACTATTGCGGGTCCACTACCTTTAATTTGACAGATCGATGTTGTATTTGTCGACAACCTTACGATAAAGTATTTGCCTGATGAATGTTGTCGCAATAAAGTGTCTTTCGATGTTGCATGTATGGATTGAATAAATCTATCACCGCAAATTGGACATTTTGCTTTTTCTAAACATGTATCTTATCACTTAGAACAACGTAAGCCGTTTCAATCATTCAGTACCGCGCACTTACAGTGTTTAGAGCACTTTGTTTCTATCAGGTGACCATACTTTTGTCTTTTAACATACATGTACTTGCGGAAACCTTTACTGAAATTTTCTCACTCTGAATATATATGATGATATTTTCCATACCGCTATTGCAAAGAACAACTATTTTGTTGAAATTGGTATACTTTTACCATTTTTAGTGGGGCTGCTGTCGTAGACACAGGAGGTATACTTATAGACTTGACGGTTTTGTTGTCTGCTGCCGTCGTTTTTGTTGTCGTTGTAATTGTCGTCGCCATACAATAGCTTTAACATTGAGCTAGGTCTCAGGTTCTACTAAATACATTCACTTGAAAGTTGGCACACATGTTCACATTGAAGAGAGCAGCCTATACTATCAAATAAACTTTGGGCAATTTATGTAGATTCACTTACATGTTTTATCCTCTATCCATCACCCAACAGCCGATACCAGTACGACATTATTTTATAAAGGGGAGGGATTTGTCATTTTTTACGCCATTCCTACCGTCGGATGCGTTTTTGGTTTAACCATTCCACAACGGAAGGAGCACGTTATAATAATATCTTGGTTGCTGTTACCTTTTCACATTTCCTAGCCACTTTAGTTTACGATTTACAAGCAACTAGTGACCGGACAATGGTCGGGAAGAATATGTGCCGTCCGCAAGGTATCCAACCCTGGACACTCCATGATTTTTAAAATTGTTACGGAGCGTGACAGTATAGAAAGTTATAAGATAAAAAATGTTTCTGTTCTAAAATTAGCTTGTGTAAATCATATCAGATGACAATCATAATTCTGTGGTTGTATAAGGCGGACTTTTATCTCTTAACTACAAATCAAATACAACAAATACGTTTGAAATCTTTTACATTTACCTCGAATATATTGATCAAATATTTTCTCATTTACATTATTTGTTTTGATGCCATTTTGGATAACAAATTGAGATATTAAACTTTGTATTTATTTTTTTAGCGTTTTCTTTCTTTCATTTAAAAAATGCTTTCTCATTCTCAAGGTACTAAACCAGCAAGGGGTTAATGGTTAACGTTAATGAAAACATACTCGTGGCACCAACCTTGACATTTAACTTCAAGTTGTGTAAGTTAATTACAGCTTTAGAAATAGCATTAGGAACATTCAACGTATGCACCTTTGCGGAACTAAAAGGCTACATACAAGTCTTTTAGCTTGTCCAGAGCGTTATAGAAAAAATAAGTTTGATTTATGAATTAGGAAAGATATAATTAAAGGGTTGGTTATAAATGATGATTTAAGTTAGTCTTTTAAGTGATGATGGTCATTGTGTGACACCTTTGTCTTTTTAACACCATATATGATCTTAGCGAATGATATCGATTTTGATATCTGCGCTTGTCATATATAATAGATCTGCCAAACATAAAAGCCAATTTATTTTCTTTTCAAATCCTGTTGTACATATTTTGGCATTGAAGAATGGCTTTTATTCTAACTGACAATCTTATATTTGGGAATAATACGTTATTATTTTAGTAGTTGGTTTTTCATTAAAATCACTGTTTTTGTCTCATTTTGGTCCGTGTGCTACACACATTTTCCTGTAAGGTCTACGATTATCAATCAATAAGTGGGAGACAAATAGGCAGAATGCATGAGAGTCGCCGTCGGAACGATAGTCCGATGCGCTACTACTGCGCTATGACGGCGGTGGGAGACATATCATATACCTAAGAAACAGGAGGACTAAAATCATCTGTCTAAAGTAAAAGGTTTTTGCAGCGGACCTTAGTTAGCATTCATACTGTTAACCGAAATCCAAATTTATTTTTACATAACAGCACCCATTTTTATAGTATTTTTATGAATCAGCTGGTATAATAATCATGAGTAATTAAGCACGTTACACAACTGGGATGTTGATTTTATCGAAAGGTTAATCACATATTTACTTCAATTATTAGTCCCGTTCACTAAACGGCAAATGAGGCATATTAAACGAAGCTTGTTCGCACTTAAAATCTAGTTGCTATAGACATCATTTGCTGACCAGCTCGGAAAAGTTGACCCTATTTATTTCTATACCGATTCAGTTTCTCTATTTTTTACATCAAGTAAGCATTATGTCGCTAGGGGTGAGTTTCGCCCGTCGTGATGTGTACCCCTTTCACAACCCATTTTGTTTTTTTTCATTAATAAATTAAGAAGTTTCTCTTTCTCGACTGGCGACTTATAACACGTGTTCGTTGTTCGGAAAGCCTATGGAATCATGAAATAGAAAAGTTAAAGTTAGTGGCACTTTCTTCCACATTTGAAGAAAAACGTAGCCTCGAGATTTCAAACATTCGAAGCTTTTGACATGAGAATTGTAAAACAAAAAGTTTGTTCTTTCAACCTTTCTCTTAAGAAATCAAAACTTTAAGAAATCGCATTAACTGTTAGGTCAAACTAGAAAAATGAAATAGGTCAATGTTTTAAATGTCAATTGATTTCGATATTACAAGCTCAGATTTCAGTAAGCTTTAACATTAGAAATATTTTTTAACGTTCCGGACTGTTTACCACTCAGCTTTCTGCATGAAGCATTTGTTCGACAATGCAAAGTAAAGGTGAAAATTCGAGAATTTTTTTTTTATAAAAAAACCTATCTAAACGTAAAAGATAGCCGATGACCTGAAGGAAACTCCATACAAAGTACGCTACGCAGAAGAGATATGAGTAATACGTACTTAGTGCATTGTATGAAAAAATATCTAACGAGGTTTGGGAAGTTGATAATTATTGAGGCTCTACCGATATTGGATTACCTCCTTTTAATTTCACTTAAAACTCACTCATCACACCGATTGAGTTTCGTTAAAAAATCATTCCAAAATAATTCACATTGTCAACTGTACTATGTGTATATGAAGGAGTAGTCGGAATCATAAAAAACACTCGGTTGATAAGTAAGCCAACGTATTCCAAGTTCATGATAATGTTTGAGATAAAATCTGACATTCATTAAAGGTCACGATCAACTTTATGTAAGTTTGTTGAACTCATGCATAAATTACGTTCACACTTATTAGTTCCAATCGTTAACTAAAATCAGAGTAAATTTTATATAGTTTATTATATCCAATAATCTATGTTTTCATAAGCCAAACTATTCTGATATTATGACATTCTATGATGTTTTGAAAAAAAAAAATATTTTGAAGAGTCTATAAACCGCGATTTTTCACTCTATACTTTGTGCACCTTATCGCTGTAAACACGACATTGACTCTGCCAAATACAACTTGTGTAGCTATTTCATTTCAACTCGTTTTCAGATACATTCTAACCATGCTGTATGATACTGCGTCTTTCAGTAAAAAAACTTTATTGTTTTGATTTGAAAATGCATGTGTCAGATAGATTCCATTGTCATTTATGAAATAATGTCATTTTCGCCCTCGAATTCTACATTTTACATCTCCTCCTCCATCAGACTTTATTCATGGATACATCATCGAGGAAATGAAATTATATCCACTGTAAACGTTCTTAATTCTTATATAAATATTTTTTATTATCCTTTCTAGGTGTAAAATATTCTTATAACGCTTTTCTGGGTGTAAAATTAATGATCGAGTAATGACATTCAGGTTTGGAGAATTTCACTGGAGGCGAAGCTAGTCATTTAGCACGTGGGCTTTTTGACGTTAAAAGCACCAATAATCCCGCTAAATATGACGTCGAGTATAATGAATAGGCGGAACTATCAGTGTACGGAGTAAACATATGGCATATGAATTAGATTGCGAAAAAATTTCTATGTAATTCCTGCTTATTCCCTATATACATTTTACGCCATCGTTCATCGTTCCTTCACGATATTCTTAACCGTTAATGCAGTGGTTTCGCGAAATCTCGGTCAGACGTATGAAAAATTTGTTTAGTCACTAGCACAATGCAGCAAACATAGTCTATTTGCAAACTTTGCTATGTATGGTAAACTAACTTTTTCAAACGCTGTTCTTCATGGTATTCACAAAATATTATTTGCTTGATATCAGACTCAAGTGTTATTACAACCCGCTGTGATGGCTAATATTTAGTAATGGTATCCGTCCGTCTTTCCGTCCTTCTTTCAATACAATTGTACGGAGCATGTCTCGCTGCTTTAGGAAATACAGTAAAACACAAGTGACAGAGCGTACTGCTATAGTTATTGAGTTAATGCAGTTATAGCCAAAGGAAAATAGAAAAGATGTGACAGGATAAGAAAGCACAACAAAAGGAAGGTTCCGCTCCGAACTTTTTAGGCTGTATCTTACTGGACACATTAGAAAAGGGGGCCTTACAAACTGTTCGTTTTAGGTTCATGGCCTTCAAAACGTTCACTATTACACGAAAGACAAAAGTATTGCGTAAAGTGCTATGAGGTTGTCATGGGTATATATCAATAATTTCCCCGAAGGTTGATTGGATATGGTTGTGTTTACAAATATATGTTTTATAATATTTTGGCAATATTCAAAGATGTTAGAGGTAAGTCATTGATTGGTTTCGTCGTTAAAAAACAATGATGCCCCGAAAACGACATTTTTAATGAGTTTGACCTTTACAATTTACCATGAACAATGGCATTGACCTTGACATCGTGATATATCTTATTAAGAGGAATCTTCTTGTCGAATATACGCATTGTCACTTCAAAATTGTTGAAATTGAAGGAATATGTTTAGTTGAAGGTTAAGTATTCAGGTTAACTTGTCACACACGGACAGACAGACGGACAGACGAACACAGGTAAAAATATACTCCCGATCCTATCGATCGGTTGGAGGTGGGGCAAAAAATGGAAACCATATACATAATAAAAGAAATGATTATGGGTTATGAAATTAAATTGAAAAAAAAAGGTTTTGATATTGTGAGTCGAATGTAGCCCGCTTGCTCAGAAAATGAAGTTGTGCACAACACCGTTTTCAAATGTTGTAACGTCTATCGAAATCCACTAGCATTAAAGTCATCCCTCAAAAGGGTAAATTTAAATACGCGTCAATACAATACGATAAAAAATATAAGAAAACAGCGAAGAAGGCCAAGAGCGAAGAAGACCAATCAACTGATTCCTTAAAAAATCGTAGGTAGTTGTGTTAATCTGATAATAGTTGGTGTCTCTTGTACAGTTGATAACATCTTGAAATTGACAGCATGATTGATTTTGGAATGAAATTGAATGAATGTGTGGAGCGAGTTTTGAGTGAAATTAAGGGAGGTAGTCCAATATCGCTAATTACCATATTAGCGATATTTATAACCCCCCCCCCTATAATAAAATAAACGTCCCTTTTCAGTTTGTGTGCCTTCGTGGACAAATCAGCCACTTTATAATCCACACCACCCAACAGAATCGTAGAAAAAATTGATTGATTTGAATTTAATGTTGATTGTCTTGTTCTACTACGAGATATTTCTTTTTAATAATTTTTGAGCGCTTTTGATCGATTTGAGTGGGCTTTTTGAATGAATGAATAGAGCGCCGTGTGAATGATTTAGAATGATTTTGTTCGGAATTAGTGTCAATTTCACGATGTTTTTAACTGTAGCAAAAAGTACATTAGACGCCAAAAGAATAGCTCATATTTCATTATTCTCGAGTGAATTTAGCTCAGACATGTAACTCAATTTTTAGCTCACCTGAGCACGAAGTGCTCATGTCAGCTATTGTGATCACCTTTCGTCCGGCGTCCGTCCGTCGGTCGTCGTCCGTCGTCCGTCAACAATTTCTTTAAACGACATCTCCTCCTAAACTACTGGGCCAATTAACTCCAAATTTTACAGAAATGTTGCTTAGGTGGTCCCCTTCAAAAATAGCTAAAAGAATTGAAATCCATGAAAAACTCTGGTTGCTATGGCAACAAAAGGTGAAATTTTAAGAAAATCTTAAAAATTCTTCTTCTTCTCAACCAGTAGTCCTACAGACTTAAAACTTGGCATGGATGATCAGTTCATAGACCTGAATAAAAATAGCTAAAATTATAACTTTTGGGCCACCAGGTGCGGAGCACCAGGGGGGAGGGGGTAGTACTTTGGGTAAATTTTGTAATCTTTAACCTTCTTCTTCTTCTGAACCACAAGCCCTACAGACTTGAAACTTGGCATGGAGGATCAGTTCATAGACTTGAATAAAAATGGCTAAAATTATAACTTTTGGGCCACCAGGTGCGGAGCACCAGGGGGGAGGGGGTAGTACTTTGGGTAAATTTTGTAATCTTTAAGCTTATTCTTCTTTGGAACCAGGAGCCCTACAGACTTGAAACTTTGCATGGATGATCAGCATATGGACCTTTATATAAATAGCTAAAATCATGACTGTAGATTCACCAGGTGCGGAGCATCAGTCGGGAGAGGGTATTACTTTTGTGAAAATTTTGTAATCTTTAACCTTCTTCTTCTTCTGAACCACAAGCCCTACAGACTTGAAACTTGGCATGGATGATCAGTTCATAGACTTGAATAAAAATAGCTAAAATTATAACTTTTAGGCCACCAGGTGCGGAGCACCAGGGGGGAGGGGGTAGTACTTTGGGTAAATTTTGTTATCTTTAAGCTTCTTCTTCTTCGGAACCAGAAGCCCTACAGACTTGAAACTTGGCATGGATGATCAGCATATGGACCTTTATATAAATAGCTTAAATCATGACTGTAGATTCACCAGGTGCGGAGCATCAGGGGGGAGAGGGTAGTACTTTTGTGAAAATTTTGTAATCTTTAACCTTCTTCTTCTTCTGAACCACAAGCCCTACAGACTTAAAACTTGGCATGGAGGATCAGCTCATAGACCTTAATTAAAATAGCTAAAATTATAACTTTTGGGCCACCAGGTGCGGAGCACCAGGGGGGAGGGGGTAGTACTATGGGTAAATTTTGTAATCTTTAAGTTTCTTCTTCTTCGGAACCAGGAGCCCTACAGACTTGAAACTTGGCATGGATGATCAGCATATGGACCTTTATATAAATAGCTAAAATCATGACTGTAGATTCACCAGGTGCGGAGCATCAGGGGGGAGAGGGTATTACTTTTGTGAAAATTTTGTAATCTTTAACCTTCTTCTTCTTCTGAACCACAAGCCCTACAGACTTGAAACTTTGCATGGAGGATCAGCTCATAGACCTTAATTAAAATAGCTAAAATTATAACTTTTGGGCCACCAGGTGCGGAGCACCAGGGGGGAGGGGGTAGTACTTTGGGTAAATTTTGTAATCTTTAAGTTTCTTCTTCTTCGGAACCAGGAGCCCTACAGACTTGAAACTTTGCATGGATGATCAGCATATGGACCTTTATATAAATAGCTAAAATCATGACTGTAGATTCACCAGGTGCGGAGCATCAGGGGGGGAGAGTGTAGTACTTTTGAGAAAATTTTGTAATCTTTAACCTTCTTCTTCTGATGAACCACAAGCCCTACAGACTTAAAACTTGGCATGGAGGATCAGCTCATAGACCTGAATAAAAATAGCTAAAATTATAACTTTTGGGCCACCAGGTGCGGAGCACCAGGGGGGAGGGGGTAGTACTTTGGGTAAATTTTGTTATCTTTAAGCTTCTTCTTCTTCGGAACCAGGAGCCCTACAGACTTGAAACTTGGCATGGATGATCAGCATATGGACCTTTATATAAATAGCTAAAATCATGACTGTAGATTCACCAGGTGCGGAGCATCAGGGGGGAGAGGGTATTACTTTTGTGAAAATTTTGTAATCTTTAACCTTCTTCTTCTTCTGAACCACAAGCCCTACAGACTTGAAACTTGGCATGGAGGATCAGCTCATAGACCTTAATAAAAATAGCTAAAATTATAACTTTTGGGCCACCAGGTGCGGAGCACCAGGGGGGAGGGGGTAGTACTTTGGGTAAATTTTGTAATCTTTAAGTTTCTTCTTCTTCGGAACCAGGAGCCCTACAGACTTGAAACTTGGCATGGATGATCAGCATATGGACCTTTATATAAATAGCTAAAATCATGACTGTAGATTCACCAGGTGCGGAGCATCAGGGGGGAGAGGGTATTACTTTTGTGAAAATTTTGTAATCTTTAACCTTCTTCTTCTTCTGAACCACAAGCCCTACAGACTTGAAACTTGGCATGGATGATCAGTTCATAGACTTGAATAAAAATAGCTAAAATTATAACTTTTGGGCCACCAGGTGCGGAGCACCAGGGGGGAGGGGGTAGTACTTTGGGTAAATTTTGTTATCTTTAAGCTTCTTCTTCTTCGGAACCAGGAGCCCTACAGACTTGAAACTTGGCATGGATGATCAGCATATGAACCTTTATATAAATAGCTAAAATCATGACTGTAGATTCACCAGGTGCGGAGCATCAGGGGGGAGAGGGTAGTACTTTTGTGAAAATTTTGTAATCTTTAACCTTCTTCTTCTTCTGAACCACAAGCCCTACAGACTTGAAACTTGGCATGGATGATCAGCATATGGACCTTTATATAAATAGCTAAAATCATGACTGTAGATTCACCAGGTGCGGAGCATCAGGGGGGAGAGGGTAGTACTTTTGTGAAAATTTTGTAATCTTTAACCTTCTTCTTCTTCTGAACCACAAGCCCTACAGACTTGAAACTTGGCATGGAGGATTAGCTCATAGACCTTAATTAAAATAGCTGAAATTATATCTTTTGGGCCACCAGGTGCGGAGCATCAGGGGGGAGGGGGTAGTACTTTGGGTAAATTTTGTAATCTTTAAGTTTCTTCTTCTTCCGAACCCGGAGCCCTACAGACTTGAAACTTGGCATGGATGATCAGCATATTAACCTTTATATAAATAGCTAAAATCATGACTGTAGATTCACCAGGTGCGGAGCATCAGGGGGGGAGAGTGTAGTACTTTTGAGAAAAATTTGGAATCTTAAACCTTCTTCTTCTTCTGAACCAAAAGCCCTACAGACTTGAAAATTGGCATGGAGAATTAGCTCATAGACCTTAATAAAAATAGCTAAAATCATGATTGTAATGCCACCAGGTGCAGGGCACCAGGGGGCAGGGGGTAGTACTTTTGTGAAAATTTTGTAACTTTAACCTTCATCTTCTAATGAACCAGGAGCCCTATAGACTTCAATATTGGCATGGATGATAAGCATATGGATCTAAAATAAAATAGCTAAAATCATGAATGTAGGGTCGCCAGATGCAGAGCATTAGGGGGGAGGGGGTAGTACTTTGGATGAATTTTGAAATCTTTAACCTTATTCTTCTTCTGGATCAGGAACCCTACAGACTTGAAAATTGTTTTTGGTGATCAATATATGGACATTAATGAAAATAGCTAAAATCAGAACTGTTGGGTCACCAGGTGCTGAGTGTCTTGGGGAGGGGGTAGTACTTTGGATCATTTTTGAAATCTTTAAACTTCTTCTAATGAACCAAGAGTCCTACAGACTTGAAAATAAGTATGGATGATCAGCATATGGACATTAATTGAATTAGCTAAAATCATGACTGTAGATTCACCAAGTGCAGAGCATCTAGGGGGAGGGGGAGTGCTTTGTTGAGAATTTTGAATCCCTACAGCCTTTATATTTGACATGGATTATTCAACTCATTAAAGAAAACTTTAAAAGTCTCAGACTCAGCCTGTATATCTGGCATAGATTTGCTGATCACAGACCTTCTATGAAAAAAAGCTTAAATAAATAATGACCGGGGGGGGGGGATTATTTCAAATGTTATCTGATTGAATAAGTGAAAATCTCTTTTTTCTGTGGTTGCATGGACATACCTAGGTAATGAAGCTTTTTTCTCAGGTGAGCGACCCAGGGCCAACGGCCCTCTTGTTATTCTAATGACACGTCTTGCAACGTAATAATCAAATATCAAGGGATGTATAGTAAATGTAATATCTAAACAGGCATATTTAGTTTTGATTCAGCCGCCGTCATAGCAGAACAGAACAGAACAGAACAGATAGTTTAATACAGACTTGTACACTAGGTACATCGTCAAAATCATATACATATACAAACAAATATATAATCACGTAGATCAATACACATTAACAACAGATCGTTACGAGATAAACATCAAGAGAATGAGAATTTAATTGCAATTAATAGCCATTCTCTGTAAGCATTTACACTTTTACATAGTGAGTGTGGCACGCCATGTCTCGGATTTACTTGAAACTTGTTTGATTATCAGACCTTATTGCCCTTATGAGTAAATCATCGTTTTTTTGTCAATTTGTTTTTAAGTTGCCATGGAAACAAATCTAAAAGTTTTTTTGATAAAAAATGGCAAATATAAGCATGAAAATAGGCATTTTTCGAGCATTGCTATCTTGCTTATTTAAAGGTTTACAAAAAATAATCTTTCTATTATAAATTGTTTTATCCTTACTCAATCATTTGCACTTTTTAAATTTATTTCAATTATTTGTTATATTCGATGCTTTACCACATTTAGGTGGGTGGGGTAAGATATTTTTTGAAAATGTCATATTTTGACAATTTCTTGAAGCATTTTTTAAAAAATGCAGCTAGTTTGAAATTATGTGTTCCTACTAAAGAATAAATCAACCATCCTCTATCATGAAAAAGAAAAAAATATTGGGCCTTTGTCTGTAAAGGTGGTTACTATGGTAACTAGACAGGCACCGTCAAGTAAAAATTTTAGTATTTTTCTATGTATTTTCTTCTTAAAAACACATTGTTTGCTCAATATAACTGTATTTTTTGATATTCATGTTTGGTAGGTATATAGATGTCATCAATGATAGTCAGCCAGAAGTCTTTCACTTAAGGTCAAGGTCATTTGTTAACCATTTTTGCACAATTTTTTGAAAAAGAGATAAAAAACCAGTCAAGATAAACTTTTTTCACCTGTCAAAGAGGAAGATAGGCATCAGAGAAACAGATAATTGTCATATTTTTGTGACAAGATAACTAATATAGTGTTTTGGATTCTATATTAATTTGTAATTCCCACTACCTAGATGTATTTCAAGTGTTGAGTTAGAAAATAATCCCAGCCGATGGATATCCCCTGCATATGTAACCACATAAATAAATCCTATTCTTATTTAACATTACTCTTTGGCCCTCCTTATACTTTGAACATGGTTTGAGCCTTGTAAATGTCTTGAATTAACACAGTGAGCTTTTTTATGCTGCATGTGGTTGAGAAATTTTTTATGGTACCCAATTATGTCCTTATTTAATTTTGAATGTATGTAAAACAACAAAATCAAGGAATGTCCCTTTTCTTGTAGTTTCAGCTTAAAATAGCTAAATTTTTTTTAAATTTATAACAATAATAAGTTTCAATTTTTAAATTAGCTAAATTGTTAACAGAATGAATTAATAATTGCGAAATATTGACTGCACTGTTATTTCTATCCGCCATTTTGGATTGTTGCTATGGGATCAAAGGGAAGTAACTCTAAAATAGACTACAAGACTAAATTTAAGAAATTACACCATTTTTTCAAACTATAATTCTAAAATTATACCACATGAAAACAATATATTCTGATTATTAAAGGAATATTTATTAATTTATCTTTCAATCAATATGGACATGTACTGTAAAATCTTTTGCATTGAATTATTGTAACCTCCTGAAAACAGGGATAGTTCATGTATATGATTGCCATTTTTAAGAGTATGCAATTTTCAATCGAGAATTGTGAAAAATTTAGGGTATGTACCCCATGGGATTTTTAATGTTTTGATAACTAGAACACCTAATCTATTTGCTTTAAACAATTTTTTTCCCCATATATGCTGCAAAAATCTGAAATTTGGATCTGAAATTTGGCATTTTTGCAAAATTCTGACTTTCTATGGCCTGTTTCTATGGCAACATAGCACCCATTTCCGAATGAGTGATATATTTTGTAATGATCTTATATGGGGTTCAACTTGTGCAAGTGTGAACAAAATCTGTTCTTATGCGTGCCAAAAAAGTGTAAGTGCTTACAGAGAATGGCTATTAATTCTTTAAACTTCTCATTTGGAAATATATATATATATATATATATATATATATATATATATATATATATATATATATATATATATATATATATATATATATATATATATATATATATATATATATATATATATATATATATATATATATATATATATCAGGAACTAGATAGAGGTACAGTTTATTTCTAAGGGTTAACGCTTCTTTAATGAAATGAGCTAGTCTGTTTAATGTCGTTTTATGATCGGATTGCAGTAATTGACATAATTTAAACATGGATGGCTGTCTATAAATATACTTGTCTAAGAATTTCTTCCGAAGATCTGCATAAAGAGGACATATACAAACAAAATGATAAACATCTTCAACCTCTTTACGGGTACAGAATAAACAAAACCTTTCATTTTTGGGTATTCTAATCTGTCCGCATCGGCCAGACTGAATACGAAGAGAATGAGCAGATAGCCTTAGCTTAGTAATATGATATCTGAGATCGTATGGTACTAAATCTAAATAATTCTCGTAGTTGAAAGAATTTTTAATGTGTCTATAATCTTCTAAAACCATATTTTTATCTAGCATACCATACCATTCTTGAATGAAGCAGTCTATAACGCGTTGCTTAAAAAATGGAAAAAATATTTTAAGATCTATTTTACTTGGATTGTAGAATACATCAGAAAAACCATATACATCGAATAAAGTTTTAACTTGGGATACCCAATTATTTTTCCCGTTGCAAAAATCGGACATTGCCACATCATATAATTTTTTCAGTATAAGATTATCTGAATTAATGATTTTACATCAATATTTGACAATTCTACAATATCGTGATATATATAAAGGATATCGTGCCAACTCTCCGTAAACACCAGCGGTACTTGTGTTCCTTGGAACTTTTAGAATGCGTTTACAAAACTTAAGGTGGATACGCTCCACTCCCTTTCCTTTTTTAAATCCAAATATTTCACACGAGTAATTCAATATGGCACTTACAAAAGAATCAAATAACTGGCAAAGTGTTTTTGGTGTTAAAGGCAAGTTTTTACAATTAGTTATTAATACAGACATGGCCTTCAACGCTTTTCCGATCAAATATTCGTCATTTACATTAAATTTACCATTACTCGAAAAGACTGTTCGTAAATAATTGAAAGATTCTACTACCTCTAGTGCTTTATCATTATAAGTCCATTTTTCATCTGATTTTAAATCACCTCTTTTTCTGATTACCATCACTTTAGTTTTAGACTCGTTTACCTCAAGGCCCCACTCCAAACAATAACTATGTAAATTATTTAGATTATTTTGCAAATCTTCCGGTGAATTTCCGAATAGAGCCATATCATCTGCAAAAAGTAGTACAGTTAAAAGAATGTCATCAAACAATATCCCAGAATTCAAATTATTCTGTAAATGCAGTTCAATATCCTCTAGACAAAGGGATACTAATATGGGCGAAATTACCTCCCCTTGCCTCAAACCTACCGAATATCTGAAAAAATCCGAAAAGCTATTACAGTGTTTCACACATGATTTGACATCTTCATACATATTTTTAACTATTCTTAATACTTTACCACGTATTGAATTTTTGAAAAGTTTCAACCACAGTGCATCTCTATATATACTATCAAAGCATTTCTTTAAATCTATAAATGCCACATAAAGTCTTTTCCTATGGTTTAAAAAGTGTTCAACAATTGTATTTAAATCAAAAATAGCATCAGATGTAGAAAGGCCCTTCCTAAAACCGAACTGGGCGTCTGAAAGACAATTATATTTTTCACAAAAAGATACAATTTATGGTTAATTATACATGTAAACAATTTAGAAAAACAGCTTAGTAGAGCTATTCCCCTATAATTGTGCACGTCAGCGTTATCCCCCTTTTTGAATAAAGGTACGATAACACCTTCTCTCCATTGATCAGGGAAATGACCAGAATCTAAAATTGCATTAAACATGTCACATAAATAAGGTGATAAAATATCGACACCTTCAATAAAATACTCATTTAACAAATAATCTATACCGTAGGCTTTATTGCGTTTTAATTTTTTTTTAGCATTTAAAATATCGGTATGCGTGACGGGATAATCAAGGTCAGTATCTACGTCAATTGTATCAAAGTTATAACTCGAACAGAAATCCTCTGCATCAGAGTTAATGCACTGAAATATATCGTTCTCTAAATTTGAGAAATAATTATAAAATTCATTTAACTGAATATTTTCAGATTTTCCGTTTTTCCTTTTACCAAAGTATTTCCAAAATTCTTTGGGTTTACTGAATTTGAGGTTTTCTAAATTTCGAAGCCTTCGCAAACGAAAATGTCTTTTCTTGCGTTTAATAAGAGATTTATAATTCCGTTTACAATCTAACAGATAAATCCTACTACTATCTGTTTTACTTTGGTAAAAAACTCGCAACGCTTCATTGTATGTTCGCTTAGCACGCTAAGGTGATCAAACCACTCGGCATCATGTAATATTTGTGAACCCTCGAATTGCGTTTTTTCGGACCGTTTAGTCACGTGAGGGAATAATGGATCCGCAACACTGAACAGAATATCGGAAAACCCTTGAATGGTACTATTTATAGTATCCGAATTTTTAGAGTTTAGTCTTTCAAATAATTTGTTCAAAGTCGGTAATTGTGCAATTAATTCCCCTCTATATGTCGTTTTTTTACTGTCTGACCATGTGTATTTAGTTTCTTCATTACAATAATTCTGCTTCATCGAATTATGACACAAAAGGGAAAAATAAGAAGAGAATGGTCACTCCATTCATTCATTGAATTTACGGAAAATCCCGTTATACTCGGAAAATCGCATTCCTTCGCTAACAAATAATCCACAACTGAGGCCCCATTGTGGGAAATAAACGTATATGAACCAATTTCAAAGTCATACCCCAATCTACCGTTAGCTACTCTCATGCACATTGATTTGCACAAGTCAAGTAATCTTACTCCAAAATTATTACATTTTTTATCCATAGAGGCCCTGCTAGTGTATTCATCCGGCATATAACTACTGTCATCTAAATCATTTATTTTGCAGTCATTTATAATAAAATCGTGTTTTAACCCGATTCTACTATTAAAATCACCGCATAAGAAAACTGATCCTAGATTACTATAATAATCGATATCATTTTTAAGTAAATCAAAAAAGTCTATGTTCAAATTATTATATGCTGGTGACCCTTCGCACCATAGATATATACCGCATAAAAACATATCTTTATCGTTATTAAAAAGAAGCGATCTAGTTTTAACCAAATGACAGTATTATGATGATTTTTCACTATTTCTATGCCATTTTTCAATCGGTCCCTATAATAAAGGGCAATGCCCCCACTTTGCCGTTTAGCATGATTATTACAAAACAGTCTATGAAAATTATGTGAAACGTAGCCTGAGAGATTAATATTACTCTCTTTACTAGTCCATGACTCATATAAAAATATAATGTCATTATGCATCAAAAAATTAACGAAACTTTCACTTTCAAGTTTTGTAGATGAAAGTCCGTTTACATTCCAGGAGAGCACACTTAGCCCATTCTCCTCGCATCCCTAGTCTGCTTTCCCGTCTATACGAGGGATGATCCAGAAGTTCGTAAAATAGGCTAATAACTTTCGCATTTCTGGCTTGTTTAGTATATAATTTGGTGAATGTGCAGTTTAGTGACTACAGAGTTCATAAATAGTATTATTTTTGCAGAATTATCTTTAACGGCCTACGAATACGTTACCATAGTAACACATGTATGCTTAGGCGGGGGAGCGTGAAAAATATTGAAAATCTGTGAAATAAATCAAGGCTTTTGAAAGTTTGCTGAAAATGTAGTTGAAAATCCTTGGCTAAATTTAATAAGACGCTAATAGAAAATGTGATATTTCAAAGCTTGTTTGGAGACTTTTTATGGACACAGAAAAAAATTAATATACAGACTTTTCTAGAAAAAAATGACAAGACGTCAAATAACAAAATATGAATGCCGTTTATTTTTCGATTTTTTTCGTGATCTATGTTATTCACCAACCCAAACATTTCAGATCATTTAGAAAAATGATAAAAATGTGCAAAAAGAGAATTTTTCGTAAAGTTATTTTGAATATTAAAAGAGGGTCAGGCTTCGTAGAAGGATTTAGAATGGTGTAATTGAGCTTGAACGCACGAACTTATCCTAAATGATTCTCATTATTTTCCCAAATAAAATCCCTGTATCTGGATCTCAACTTTACTAAAAATACAATGCATATAGAAATTGTAAACTAATTAAGTACCAATGTTATATGGATAATCTCTCCAAATTGGTGTATCAGGCACAGAAAGGAGTAAGAGTTAGAAGAGGCTATATAGAAGAGAGTTAATAATGACGTCGCATTTGACGTTCATGTTCCCCCGCCTACATGCAGGGTCTCTGTCTTGATTTATGCCCTCTACAGCCGCTGTTGAATGTAAGCATTTAAAAATTTTCATGTTTATCACACAGATGATGTATTTAAAGACTGCATAATTTTTATTTTGATATTAAGCTTTTCTGTAGATTTATAACCTCATTATACGAACTTTTGGATCAACCCTCGTATAAAGTGTATCGTATGATAACCACGCCTTTTTGCCATCGTCTCGTGCTGCTTTCATTTTATGATAGAGTCTTTTTTCTCTTTTCGGCCACTTCTCTCGGAAACTGCTCGTTAACATAGTACGTTTAGCCTTGGAGATTCTTACCGTGCTTTCTAATCAATTCTTTGTCCTTAAATTCCAGAAATTTCGCCACTATTACACGGCATCTATCATCTTGCTTAGGTCCAATTCTATGCACCCTTTCCATTATCATTTTATCCACTAAATCTTGAGCTACTGACATTTCATTCACAATGAAAGCTCTGATCTTATCCTCGCAATCCTGATTTGTTTCTTCGTTTGATTCAGGTATATTTGAAAACAATAAATTGTTTCTCATTGACTGTGATTGTAGATACACTACCTCATCATTTAGACGATTGCGCTCCTTTTCCAACACCGAAACCTTATCTGATACTAATCCCAACTCGAAATCTGTACTCTTGGCTTGGTCCTCTACGCTAATTACTCTATCTAATACCTTTTTAGTCTTATCTTCTAACTCTATTCTTAACTTTCGTATCTCTGTTTCAAACCCGTTTATTTTAGCTTTAACTTCCTCGAATGAATTTAACTTTTCGTCAATAGTATTGAGTCTTGTCTGTATATTTAGGAGACATGTCATAATATCTATGTTTGTCGGATTTTCAGAAAAGTGCTTCATCACTGTTGACTGAGACTGAGACCCCTGTGACCCAGACTGTGATTTAGCCTTGGGTCTGCATTGAGGTTGAGATCCTGACCCTGACTTCGGTGAGTTCTATTTTTGGACCTGACCCTGACTTTGATTAGTTCTGTTTTGACCCTGACGTTGGCGACTGTGAGTGTGACTGAATGTTAGGGGACTGTGCTGACTGCGACGCAGCCGACTGACCTTTACTGTTCATTTTACTATGATTTAGACTTGGTTCAGAATCCGGCAGAAATACTTCACTACAATCAAGTCTTGCAAAGTTCACTTTATTTTGACCATCGTTTCGTTCGCCTTCATATAATACGGAATTTGTCTGACTTAAAATGTCACTTACTGATATAGTCGATTCACTTAATGAGATTTCACCATTTGACGGGCCTCCCGATTCAATAGGTTGTTTTTTTGTATTCACGTAAATTTTCTTCACTCTCGGTGCTCAACTTCTTTTTCCTTTTATTTTTCTTGCCCATTACAATCCAGAGATTTAATTAATATAATTTATTAGTCCATCAGTTAATCTATCAGATACACATTTGTTTAACTTTTATGTCAATTTAGTTCCATTTAAAACCTTATTTTCCTTTAACGACCCGACCTGCGAAAAAATCGTGTACTATCGCCGCCATTGATCACGTGACCCCATAGCGCAGTTGGTAGCGCGTCGGACTGTCAATCTACAGGTCCCGTGTTCGATCCCCGACGGCGGGGACCCATTCATTCCGCCTTATTGTCTCTCACCAATGATAATTGTAGACTTATGTGAGAAAGCAGTTGGAGGTTAGGAAAGGATGTGGTGGTTGTACTGATGAGAGAAATACCAGGAAACCATTGTAAGGTGCTCCAGCCGCCGCGATATAGCTGACAAAATGTTGAAAGCGGCGTAAAACTCCAATCAATCAATTACTTTTGATTCACACTGAAAATGGATTTACGTGAAATAATACTAATAAAGATCATTAGAACAAGAAAGTAAGCATCAAAGTTACTGAGCATTTACAATTAACAATATCTCGAAATTAACCAAGAGAGTGATTTTGGAATGAAATTGAATGAATGAAGTGAGCGAGATTTAAGTGAAATTAGAGGGATATATCGCTAATCTTGTTCCTGATGAACAAAATTAACGCTATTTATTACCTCCCTTTAAGAAAATATACATATAATTCATAAAAGCACATACACTTTTTCTTAAAGAACTGACCAGACGCTTATAATTTCAATTATGTCTGTGAACTGGCTAATTTTTTTAGCTATATCTATTTTGAATGTAGTAGCTGTTGATCTTATTTTTTTTATTGATTTTAGGGGCGATTTAGAATGGTTTTGGTTGAGATGATATCAATTTCACGATGTTTCTTACCGAAATGATATGTCAAAGTATTCAAAACCATAATTGGTGAATATAGACACTCTCTTTTGCTATGATCGCATTTACACTAAATTGCGTAGTTTGGTTCCTTTAAGCCTAATGTTGCGGCACTTATCCTTTCCGACATTTGTCTTCCACCAATGGGTAGATAATCGTAAACCTATGTGGAATAGCAACTGGAGGCTAGGAAAGGGATGTGGTGGTAGTACTGGTTTGAGAAATACCAGGGAACTATCGTTAGGTGCTCCAGTCGTCGCGATATAACTGAGAGATTGTTGAAAGCGACGTAAAACCCCAATTCAAATAAAAAAATTAAGCCTAATGTTAATACGAAAAGATGGCGGAAAGAGATCAATTTTATTTTAGAGAGTATCATACGAAACATTGATTAGGGCAATTATGAAAAGTCGTTATGTGTCATGCCAAAAGTAACATAATTTGAAAATTTTAATAAACACATGTAACATGAATTAATTCTATATAAATGTACTGACTAATTGTTTAAGTCTGTATGAGCGGTTGGAATTTCAGCCTACCTATCGAATAAACTCGATATGGGAGTAAAATATTTTGATCGTAGATCATATGTATTTTTCCGAATCTTGATCTTAGTGTGTACACGTGCATGTATGTTCCGGTATTTTATTTAATTGCTGTATGTTCAATTCAAATATATCTTTATTGTCATTTATCAAATACGGAGTGCTTTGAGAGAAGTTGAATGTTAGTACCATCGGTGATTATATACTAATTCGGTAACACAAAATGAATAACTCTTTTGGCCAGGTACATATACCATTAAGAGAAGTGTTGCTTTGAGGAAATTTATGTAGCTTTGAGGAAATGCCAGAAAGAGCACAAGGCAGCATTTTCATTAGATAAATTTTGCTCTACTTTTTGTCCGCATTTTTTACCCTACTTTTTACTGATCACGCGAATGCTTGGCTAAATTAAATAATGCAGATCTGGCTTCCTCTTGGTTATAAAGATGAAATATAATCTCGATATCTAATGGCCATGTGGAATTTCTAAACCTAAAAAGAAAAAGATGAAGATGTGGATCATGCAATCGGGTTCTGTTCTAGTGTTTTAGTTCCTAGACTCATGGTTGACCAATAGGGAACATGGTGAAAGTTTAAAGCTGAGTGATATTTGAATAAATTATAAGTGAAATTGAATGAGCGAGTGGAGTGAATTTTTTAAAGAAATTAATTGTTGGAAATCCATAATCGCTAATTATGTTCCAGATAAACAAAATGATCGATATCTATTACCTCCCTTTAATAGAATATGCACGAACCAATCACATGCTTACAACATTAAATTAAGTCAGGAAAATCATGGATTTTTTTTTATAAATGTTATATTTTGAATGTACTCGTTGCTTTTATTTATTTGGAATCATAAAAGGAATAAGGATAAAAGGAAAGTGTAAGAAACGGAAGGAACCGAGGGTAAAAATGTCTAATCGAACAGTCGGAACGTGAAAATGCTCGTAGTTGCGTTAAACCTCGGTTCTGTATATAGAGAATCGATGGTTGGTGACTTGAGATGGAACAGTTTATCGGGCAAGGCGCAGGAATTTATCTGGTGAGCCGGAGGCGAACCGGATAAATTCCGCAGCCGAGCCCGATAAACTGTTCCATCTCAAGTCACCAACCATCTATTGTATTTATCCTGTATTTATCCTGTTACAAGTTTTTAAAGTCTATTCGTTATTTATTTACGAAAAATTAATCTGATCCCGATTTACAACTCCGATACTCGGCGATTCCTCATCATAAGGGTGAAGAGGTGGGGTGATCGATTACGGCTAAAGAACTCGAACACTGAGAGGATTTCAAATGCTGTAGAAAGAAAATATTCATTCAGGAAAATTTGAGTAATACGTACATACCTTAATGATTAAGAAGATATGAACCGGGTGATTTTCGCAATCTCAAACGTCCTTTCTTCTCCGAAGCTTTGATGAAATGCAGCTAAAAGCAAATCTCAATTCAATGCCTTCCTTCCTATTAATCAGAGGATGGACATATATTGAGATCAGATGCGAAACTACTATATTCGAAATCCTCCTCGGTTGAATAATCCTGCGTTAAATCCATTCAGGTACTTGTTTTTAAATCCTGACAGTTTTCGAGGTGGAATGTAAACACCGAGATAAGCTTCGTCACAATTTTATAGATTACGTCATCAATCATAAATTACGTCATCGTTATGGTCGCGATTTTATTTTAAAAGTATATGAGAATCGAGTGAAATATTAAAATCTGGAAAAGATACTCAAATTCAAAAGAGAAAAATGTTAGAGAGGACTGTTTTCAGACTTAATGTCCGCAAAAAGAAGATCCGGCAGGCCACGTGACCAAGTGACATGATAAAGCTGTAACGTTATCAATTGACCTGATATTTATAGCTAGTGACAGGATAAATCATTCTTACAGTCAGTAAAATCAGCTAATTGACTCTCGTCAAAACCATGCTAAACCACTCACTGAGTGCTCCATCCATTCACTCTAAACAGTCACTCAAAGAATTGAAAAACACTTCAAATCACTAATGATTTTGTATTTATATCGAGGAATAATGGTGGATTATCATTTTGATAAACTCACTGCTTAACTAGTGAAGTTATCAAAATCCTTCCGCTCTCGTTTATTTCACCCCATCTGACGTCATCTGATGTTTATCTTATAACCTCTATTTGTCTTTTTTGTTGATTATTCTTACAGAAATGGAAGTTTCTCAAAATAACCACCTTATGTTATTGTGCTAAAAAAATCAATGTGATATCATAAAAAATATCATAAGGGATTTCATCCCATGGATATTTCTATAGTTATAAGATAATTTACAATTGATACTCAGGGGCCTGTTTCATCAAAACATTTAAGACGTGTTTTTGTCTTACCTACGACTTGGCTCATATATAGTTCAAAAATCATGTATCACCAGTCTATCTTTACCTATGTAAAATGAATTTTGTTGTTACTGTTTCAAAAGTCATTAGTAAGACAAAAATATGTCCTAAATGTTTTGATGAAACTGGCCCCTGGAACTTAAGGTAGAATTTTACATTTTTTGTTGCTATATTCCTCAAAAATTTAAACCTCGAAGTTATTGATGTGACTTGAATTCTGAAATATGTGACACCTCATTCGCGGAGTGTGGGAAATGGGGTTAGAGGCTAGCATCTTGAAAACTTCTCTCAAAAGATCAAAGCAGCCACCTTAAATTTCTCCACATTACTACACATTTTCGCTTTCCCTTAATATTTAAATATTCCCTTCTCGAAAGAGTGGTTATTTACTTTTTACTTTTCCTTGTGCTACAAGTGGATACACATACGACGGAATCAAAGATTCCATGTATCTGGAATCTTAAACAAAAGTTACAAATGATAATATGACAGTTTACTACACTTTACACACTTGCGATGTCTGTTATTGATTATTGGGTTTCTTGCCGGGGCATATAACGATTTATTACTGGCTGGAAAAAATGATGTCACCCGAGCCAGGCACTCAGGTAAGAAACCATATTTTGAATTTAGTTTACTACACAGTTCCATACTAAATGTCTCTCTTTTGCCTATAAAATGCATTGGTGCCGCATTCTCTGAGACTACCAATGTCCCCCAATTAGCCTAAAATGAAAAGTGAATTTGCGGAGACATCACAGGTATTAGTGACGTCACACTACTACATCCTTCGTTGTTATGATATCTGAAAGCAGTTTTTGTCTGAACCTGCAAGAAAGTTAGCACTTTAAATGGACAAATATGTAAAATTGAAAGGTATTTATTAGAACTTATATCATCTTTTATTATTTTGTTATTAACCGAAACGCTTTTTACTGTAGCATAATGTGTATACTCGGGTCGTGTTAACAGCGAAGCTAGAGAATCATGGCTGCCATTACAGATTCGTTTTTTTATCTATGTTCCTGGCGACTGTAGGTATTAATGATTTTTAGGTCAACATCACACAATGAAAATGCTAGAATTTTCTTTGCATTGTTATAATAGTTTATTCTAGTTTATTCGGTATCATATGAGCGTGTCCGTGACATTTCAATGATATCAAATATGCACAAAGCAATGCCTGTGATCAGCCTAAATCGCACAGTCCTACCAGGGTCTCTAATACGCTCTCTTTACATTGACTACACATTAAGGCTATCGGACACAACTGTAAACCTTAACTCGACTTTGCAAAAATATTACCTCCCTTTAATGAAAAAGTATCCCTATCGTTATTTTTTGTATCAAAGATTCGTGCATTTTGGTAGTTTATTGTTATGTTGTTTTGACATTATATTGCAATGAAATGATTTGTTTTCTTCTGCGGTTAAAATTATTCGGTTATGTTATAGAATTGTAAACCCTTTGAAAATTGTGTAATATTCATTTAGGGGCATTTTTTTTCTTTTCCATTTTACAAGTACTTTTTTCAACTGGGACATTGGAATAAAATTTGGTAGGTAACAATGCCATAGAAGCTGAAATGGCGAACATTTATATTTTTCAGGGCCAACCTTTTGAAAAATTGAGAAAGCTTGTTGGAAAGCAATATTTCCTGTTCTTGTTTTCTTTTAATGTTAAAAGCCTGACTTTTCTCTGCCATTGCATTATCTTTCAACTGTTTTTTTGTCACTTGATTCATTTTCCTCTAGAAGATTAACAAAAAGGACTTAAATATTTAGTATGACATGGACGCTTAAAAGTTGTTGCCTGAAATGCATCATCTTATGACTGATATACATAATGGTTGGGCTGAATATGACTATTTTTTCTTACATATGTAGTTTCCTTGTAAAGGTGAAGAAGAAGTAGAATCATCCTCCCTTCTCAGTATTTATTACACTTGTTGAAATTGAAATTTTATTATGCTCCCAGGAGGGAGCGCATATAGCCGCCGCTTCGTCTGTCCATCCGTCCGTCCGTCCGTAATTCCCTCCGTCTGTCCGTCCGTCCGTCCCCACCTATTTCTCCATAATCCTTGGGCCAAATCAAATGAAACTTACCGCGTGAACTTCCTATGATATAGTGTTGATGCATCTGTGACGGCCTCGTCACGGGAAAAGGGGACTTTAGGTAAAAAACAGTTTTTCTCTAATTTCTCCTAGTCTAACAGTCAGAATTTAGTGAAATTTCATATTTGAGTAGCAATTCAGGTGCCCTTAACTATAAACAATTTGAAATTAACCAAAAAAATATATTTCATGGAAAAAAGGGGCTAAATGTTTGTTACCTTGGATTTAGGCCTCGTCACAGGAAAAGGGACTTAAAGACCTAGTTTAATCCTTATATAATTTACCCCCCCCCCCAAATGAGATATACAATTAACCACCCATTGTTATCTTAATGGTTTTATGGCCCTTATCTTAATCACTTAATCACCTTGTTTATCCTAGCAATAAGTTTATTGTAAGAGATACACAGACAGAGAATTATATTGATTTTACTTATTTGTTACTGATACATTAAATTGTAGTTTAAAGAATAAAATAAGATAATAAAACATAATTAATTGATTTGTCAATAAATATTTTTTTTTATCTTATTTAAGTTTTTTTGAAATTTTTTGATAATCGGTCCTTTTTGAATAAATAAAATAATATTAATTCTATTCATTTCTCTCTCTTTCTTTTTTTTTTTTTTTTTTTTTTTTGATTATGTTTTTACTAATAAGATTGTACTTTTGATCTTAGACCCAAGTAATGTGATTTGTTGTAGTGTTAAAATAGTCCTCACTACAGCTCGAAAAAGCTGTAGTTACGACAATCTTCGCGTCCCTGACAAAATTGTTATAAGTGAAAAAGCTTATATGTTTGCATTGCACTGGACAGAAAACATAGTTTCCAAATCCAATAAAAAACAACCTTATATGGGACACAAATGGCGTTAATTTGTGCAATTGACTGTGTGAATGAGTGCTAAATTATATCATTTTTTTATGATGATTTCTTATAACATTCCAGTGCTGACCAACAAACACTGTGTGTCTAAGAAATAAGTTGTATACGGCCATATCAAGACCATCTAATACCTGCATTTTGTAGGCAGTTGAAAACATTAATTAATATGATTTACTTCTTACTACAACCTCTTTCTTATAATGCGACTCACATTTGAAAAACTGTCATTACTTCTTTCTAAATTTTATTTTTTTGTGTGTGTCATAGGAAAATTTGTTAAAATTGCTGTACCAAATTTCTTATTATACTTAACAACAACAACAATTTTAAAAGAATTGCCATGAATAAAAAATGAAAAACGTTTTATGTTAGTTTTATAAGAATTTTAACAGTATAAAACTATAGGTGCAAAAATTATAATGTAAAAATGACCAAAACAATAGACTGTCAAATATTGGAATATACAAGGTTATTACCCCCCTGGTGTCAAACTGAGATAAACAATTAGCTTATCAGTAGGGCCTGAGATACACAACATTCCTTAAACTAGGTCTTTAAGGTAAAAAACAGTTTTTCTCCTCCTAGTCTAACAGTCAGAATTTAGTGAAATTTCATATTTGAGAAGCAATTCAGATGCCTTTTACTATAAACAATTTGAATTTTTAATTTGAAATAAACGGAAAAAATATATCATGGAAAAAGGGGGAAAAATGTTTTTTACCTTTACGTTAGCGTGTAAAATACAGTTATTCTTTCATTTCTCCTAGTATTATGTTCAGAATTTGCTGAAATTTCACATTTGAGTAGCAAATCAGACGCCCTTTACCATAAACTATTTGATTTTTGTGTCTAAAAATATAACATACAAAAAGGGGGTTTAATGTTTGTTACCTTTATGTTAGCTGTATAAGATAACTCCTTATTTGAGTCCTTACAATCTGACCACAGAGCATATCTCCTAAAGTATAATAGCTATCCATTTGAAACTTTATGGGTGGATAGATCTTTTGGAGGACAAGTGCAGTGCTCAAGAACTATAACTCTTGCTTGCATAATTTTGGAGTTATTGCCCTTTGTTATTTTTGATACTGAGATATTGTTCGGAGCATATCTCTTAAAGTATAAAGATCTCATGAAGGAGAAGTGCAGTGAATAAGAACTAACGACTCTTACTTGCATTATTTTGGAGTTATTGCCCTTTGTTATTTTTGATACTTAGATTTTGTCTGGAGCATATCTCATAAAGTATAATAGCTATCAACTTGAATCTTTATGGGTGGATAGATTACATGGAGGAGAAGTGCAATACACAAGAACTACACCTCTTGCTTGCATAATTTTGGAGTTATTGCTCTTTGATATTTTCAATACTTTGATTTTATAGGAGGTAAATCTCTGACAGTACAAAATAATCTTTAATCTATTAGGCTTCAGATTACTATCGAGCTTTCGTGCCGGGGGATGTACATGTCCAACATGGCTCTTGTATTTTGGCAATGCCTTATTCGGGGAGCATAATACGTCTCTGACGGCTCTTGTTTTGTTTTGTAAGAAAAGAAGAGCCCCAAAGGAACAAGTCTTCATTTAACCCACTCATTCTCCGGCCCCCTACGTACCTGGATTATCAGCATTTAAGACTTAAATAACAGTTATGCAAATATCAATAAAGTACATGTTTTGTATTACAGCAAATAATATTAACTCTTGTCTTATGGATATGTATTTGCAGAATACGAAAATAGGAGAGCGCATAAATTTGGAGGGTTGGTGGTTTCAATGAAAGCAAAGTGTCAAAAAATGCCTGGATACACCTATTTTATATTACCTTTTCCAATTCTACCAATGTTAAACAAATTTTCTGTCTTATTATTTCATCTATATTTCGTGTAGGGGTGTGTTTTGTGTTGATTTTAAAATAAAAATTAGATATCGGTGAATAAACGAGTATAATTTCGAGAACGTGTTTTTTCTGCATTTTTGCTTGTAAGTGTTACTTATCAAATATTTTACAATTCCTTGTATTCAATGAATCATTTGTACCAACTCACTAACATTGAAGGATATCATTCGGCTTCTTATCTTCCTTTTCTTGGCATTTTGCAAGAAAAATGGTATTTTCAAAAAATCCCAATTTCTCAGAGAAATCCATGGAAAGCTATGCTGATTTTTTGGTCACATTATCCGAAAGGTACACTCTTCAAAATAATTTTTTTGGTTTTGATAATGATTGGAACAAGTGCATAATGGTGACAGACTACCTTAACCCCTTTTGGGACGCCCAGCAAGTTTCCTTATTGCACTGTGTTATATATAAACTATAAATAAACCTAATGGTATTTACCATGTCTATTTTTAGAATTAGTCTGGGGATTTTCCAATATCTCTTGACACTTAAAGGTAATATATATGTAGAAAATTTTGGATCTTTCTAGAAAGGCCTTTTGGAAGGTGATTCAGACTCTAGAGTATTCTTATGTTCTATGCTATTCCAGATTGTTCTATAGTATTATATAAAGGGATTCCTACAACATTCTTGGTTCACTTGATTTAGACTAATGGTTTCATTTAGTAGTACTGTGTTAAACTAAAAGGGGATTTCTCGTTATCTTAAAAGTGTGTTTAAAAGCGTGTTTAATTTTAAATTCGGATATTATTGGACTTATTATTTGTGGACCAGGAACTTATACAAATTGGATCTAAAATTAAAAACTTTAGGATTAAACAATCAAGGTATTGTAAATTGTTTTTGTATTAGCTTCATATTGTCAATTATTCTGTTATTATTGTCAATTAATATTGTTAATTGTAAAGTTTGTTGCTGGCTTCTTTGTTCTTGTTACATTGGCACGTAACAAATTGGGGGCTCGTCTCGAGATACGAAAATCAGACAAACAAACAAAACAAAACAAATCAAACAAATTATGTATTTAAATCTGCTGTTCAAAATTATTTAAGAAATTAATTTCATATTTCAATTTTAATAAATTTAGAGTGTACTTTCACTATTATTTATCAAAATCTTACATTCTTATTTGAATACAGCAACAAGCTACCATGTCTTTTGACTTAGAAAAATTTACGCACGAACCTTCCGTGGAGCTATTGAATTTGGGTAAAAAGTCTGATTTGCTCAATCTTGCCAAGCATTATGAATTAAAAGAAGTCAAGTCCTCATTGCGAAAGCATGAAATTAAAAATATCTTGATTCAATAATTTGTTGATGAGGACATTTTTGATGAAAAGGCTCTATCTCTCATTGTTGATGTTCCATCAGTTGCAAGCTCAAGAGAGCTTGAACTGTTTAAACTTCAACAAAGGGAGAAGGAATTGGAAATTGAAAGAGAAAGAGCACAATTAGAAATTGAAGAAAATGAAAGAGAAAGGCAATTTCAAAGGGAAAAGGAAGAAATTGAAAGAGAAAGAGCACAAAGAGAAATTGAAGAAAAAGAAAGAGAAAGGCAATTTCAAAGAGAAAAGGAAGAGCGAGAAAGAGAAGAAAGAGAACGAGAAGAAGAGAGAGCAGAGAGAGAGCGAGAAAAAGAACGAGAATTTCAATTACGATTAAAAAAATTAGAAATTCAAGATAGAGCAAATCAGCCCAGATATATGTATAATGACCACTTTGATGTAACAAAACATTTTAGGTTTGTCCCACCATTTCAAGAAAATGAAGTTGATACATATTTCGAACATTTTGAAAAAGTTGCAAAGAACTTGAAATGGCCAAAGGAGCAATGGACCTTACTTCCCCAAAGTGTCTTAGTAGGAAAAGCTCGCAATATTTATTCGCAACTTAGAACAGAACAAAGCAATGATTATGATACTGTTAAAGAACTCATTCTCAAAGGTTATGAGCTGGTTCCAGAAGCATACAGACAACAATTTAGAAGTTGTAGAAAAGATTCTGGCCAGACCCACGTTGAATTTGCAAGAAATGGAGAAAAATTATCTGACAGGTGGTGCTATTCTAAGAAAATAGACCAAAATTATGATAATCTTAGACAACTTATATTAATTGAACAATTCAAAACTTGCATTCAATCTGACATTAAGTCACATTTAGATGAAAAGAGTGTTGAAACTATACATGAAGCAGCTCGCTTAGCTGATAATTACTACCTTACACACAAAAATTCCTTTGTTAATAAAGCAAAACCTGCTTCCTCACATCCCCAAAATAAATCTATGTCTGGTGATTCATCTAGCATGTCTAGTCAATCGAATTCACCTAAACCAAGGTCTACTGGTGAAACCAATGTTCAAAATTCCTTATCTCGAGTACATTGAACTTTTTGTAAAAAACCAGGTCACCTTATTTCAGAATGTTTTAGATTAAAAAGGAAGAAGGAACTGAGTGCAGCCAAACCTACAGGGCTCACCAGCCTTCAGCCTAAATCACAGCCTTCTTTTGAGTTAAATTCAATTGTTAAAGCAGAACCAAATTCTGATTCCTGTATGGAGATTTTTGAACCGTTCATGTTAGATGGTTTTGTATCACTTTCAGGTGATATGTGCCCACCTACCCCTATTAAAATTTTAAGAGACACAGGAGCTTCTCAATCTCTTATTTTAGCAGATGTTCTGCCCTTTTCTGAGAAGACTTCGTCTGGTACTAGTGTCCTTATTCAGGGTGTAGAGTCTGGTGTTATTAATGTTCCTCTTCATAAGGTTAATTTGTCCTCAGATTTGGTTACTGGTTCTGTGGTTGTTGGTGTTAAAGGTGTACATTTATTGCTAGGCAATGACTTAGCTGGAGATAAGGTTGTTGTTAATCCTCTTGTAACTGACACACCTAATGTAGGTCAAACAGATGATCCTATTTTGCAGGAAATACCTGATTTGTACCCTTCATGTGCAGTAACTCGGGGTATGGCTAAAAAGCTTCCTTGAAAAATTCACATGATATTGACTTAACTGATACTTTTGTTGGTTAATATTTCAATGACGAGATTAAAAAGTCTTTTAATCTTAGTCTGCCTGATACTCAGACAGACTCGTCAAAATTTTGTCAGTCATCTCCAAGGTCAAATGACCAAGGTCATGAAACGCATTCAAAGTCAAAGTTAATCTAGGAACAGCAAAATGATCCTGAGATTTCAAACTTAATTGATAGGGCATTACCCGAAAAAGAAATGTCTCAGAATCCTGTTTGTTACTATAAAAAGAATGGTATTCTGATGAGAAAATGGCGACCATTTGATGTCCCAGCTGATGATGATTGGGCTGTTCATCACCAAATTGTTGTTCCAAAGTCATATCTCCGTGAAATACTTAGTATAGCCCATGAAAGTCCAATGTCTGGTCATTTAGGTGTAAACAAGACTTATCACAAGATTATGACTCACTTCTTTTGGCCTGGACTAAAATCGGACGTTTCCGAATATTGTAAAAGTTGCCACACTTGTCAAATGGTAGGGAAACCTAACCAAGTTATTCCAAAAGCAAGGTTACAACCCATTCCTGCTTTTGATGAACCTTTCAGTCGGATAATAATAGACTGTGTTGGTCCTTTACCAAAAACTTAGTCAGGTTCTGAATATTTGTTGACAATTATGTGTGCTTCTACTCGCTTCCCTGAAGCAATTCCTTTAAGAAACATCAAGGCAAAGTCAATTATTAAGGCTCTTGTCAAATTCTTTACTTTTGTTGGCCTTCCAAAATCAGTTCAGTCTGATCAAGGATCAAACTTCATGTCAGGCATATTCCAACAGGTTATGCATGAATTAGGTATCAAGCAATATCGGTCATCTGCTTATCATCCTGAAAGTCAATGTGCTTTAGAAAGATTTCATCAGACCCTAAAGAATATGATAAGGTCATATTGTTTCGATACTGAGAAAAATTGGGATGAACGTATTCATTTGCTATTATTTGCAGTCAGAGAATCTGTTCAAGAATCTCTTGGCTTTAGCCCCTTTGAGTTAGTTTTTGGTCATTCTGTTCGTGGGCCATTAACACTCTTAAAAGAGAAATTTCTTGCTGATAATGAAACACCCTTGAACTTGTAACAGTATGTTTCTGACTTCAGAAATAAACTGTATAGGGCATGTGAGGTTGCTAGGTCAAATCTTAAATTATCTCAGAGTAAAATGAAGGCAAGATATGACAAGCATAGTGTTGATAGGAAATTTGAACCAGGTGATAAAGTCCTTGCTCTTTTGCCAATACCTGGCCGACCCTTACCGGCAAGATATTATGGCCCGTATACTATTGATAAGAAAACAAGTGATTTGAATTATATTATCAATACTCCTGGAAGGCGTAAAAATAAACAAATGTGTCATGTGAATATGTTAAAAAAGTATTTTGACAGAGATAGCTCTATTTCAAAACCGGTTACAGTTGTAAACACTGTCCCACAAGAATCAAATTTGATTGAATCAGAAGTTAATTCAGACTTTAGTGAAAAATCCGTTCCTGGTCCACCTAAACTTGAGAACTCTGAAATACTAAAGAATCTTGACGACAAACTTTCACATTTGGAGCCATCTCAACGAGAAGAGCTGAAACAGCTGATTAATGAATATGAACACTTGTTTCCTGACATCCCAACAAGAACTGATAAAATATATCATGATGTCATTGTGGAAGATTCTCAACCAATAAAACAACATCCTTATAGAATGAATCCAGTGAAACAAAAAGCCCTTCAAGATGAAGTGAATTACTTATTGGAGAATGACGTTATTGAATCCAGCCAAAGTAATTACAGTTCACCATGTATATTAGTTCCAAAGCCAAATGGAACATACAGAATGTGTACTGACTATCGAAAAGTGAACTTTGTGACAAAAACTGACTCTTTTCCAATACCAAGAATTGATGACTGTATTGACAAAGTCGGTAATTCTAAATATGTCACCAAATTTGACCTTCTCAAAGGATTCTGGCAAGTTCCGCTCACTGGTAGGGCTAAAGAAGTATCAGCATTTGCTACTCCAACTGGTCTGTACCAGTACAAAGTTATGCCGTTTGGGATGAACAATTCTCCTGCGACGTTTCAGCGGCTTGTAAATATGGTTATAGCTGGCTTAGATGGCTGTGACGCATACATCGACGACGTCATCATCTATACAGACACATGGAGTGACCATATTCAAAGAATCAAACAATTCTTCGACCGTCTCAGTGATGCAAAATTGACTGTTAATCTGGGAAAAACAGAATTTTGTCATGCTACTGTTACTTTTTTAGGACATCTTGTGGGACAGGGTCAAGTTAAACCTTTAGAATCTAAGGTCAATGCTATCTCCGAGTTTCCTGTGCCTTCTACTAAAAAGCAACTGACGCGATTTCATGGTATGGCTGGCTACTATAGAAAGTTTTGTAAGAATTTTTCTATAATAGCTAAACCTTTAACAAACTTATTAAAGAAAAACGTTAAGTTCTATCACCGATTGTCATGTGTAACTGCCCCATAATCGTCAAAGTGACATTCATCTCAATCAAAACCATTCTTAATCGCTCACACAGCGATTTATTCATTCTTTCAAAGCAGCCACTCAAACAACTCAAAAACGCTCAAGAATGACTAAAACGATAAATCAACAGCTACGTGCAAAATAAATATAAATAAAAAACCGCAATTATTAGTGGTATTGGATTACCTCCCTTTAATTCCACTCTTCACTCTCTCATCACACTCATGCAATTTCATTTCAAATGCATTCCAAAATCATTCCCATGTCAATTTCACGATGAACTGAACTGAACTTTAATTCGTATGTATACAGGCCGACGGTCCATTATACAGCATATATATTTATCTTAGTTAGTGTTGTGAGTTGTTTTTAAACATAATTTTTCATTTCATTTTAATGGTTCATTTCCAACTGATGTGACTTTTCCTAAAAAAAAAATCAAGCTTGTTCTAGGTAAGCATTTGCATTTGCTGGTTAGGTTTTCTTTCTATCATAATATACGAGGTTGAATATACGTAGACTTGCATTAAAGAAATTTTGATTTCACAGACTTTGAAAAGAAAACTACATTTTTATTAAATTGAGGCACTTTCTTTTTGTCGTGTAAATTTGTATTAAATCTTGTCTATGGCTGCGCCGTTGCCGTCATTTCGAAGTTCAAAATTTGACGCATTCCCTTAGCTTACTGACTTTTAATTCGAAAATACGAAATGTATTATGGATATATTTTAAACGTCTTAACAGAATATGTCAACACATAAATAGGCGAAGTTTGGCGTAGTTTGGTCCAAATTGAGGGAACAATTACGGATGGTTTCACTAGGAAGTAACGTTACAAAACGGGTTGCGCCGGTAGGACCTATCCAGGAATATCAAATGTTGGATTATTTACATCATATTCATAGCAGACTCTTGTAATATTTTGTATTATGTCATCATTAAATGGTTTGAGACGTGTACAAAAATTTCACTTATTTCCGTCGCGAATTTCAAAAGTTATAGTAAAAGTCCACGTTTTTTTAATCCACCCTCGTATATATAGTATGCAAGTTTCTTTATTTTCCACTGGCTGATGAGTTCATTATATAGTAAAGATCGGCAAGTTCGCTATAGATAGTTCTCTTTTACTGGTATTCACGGCATTTAAAATCAAAGTGCTGTAAGCACTGTAATTGTGTGGTACTGAATGACTGAACTGCTTATTGTTGTTTCAGGAGTTTATGTATTATTAGCATTGAAACAAAAAATAAATAAATAGACAAAAAATCCAAACCAGGTTATTGTTGCAGATATAGTCAAACCATACATGCCACTTTTAAAGTTACCCCAAAAACTTGTGGGAAACGTTCATTAGACAAATATTCTATCAAGGAAGTTTTCAAAATTAATTCAACATCTAACTGCCAAATATAACAAATGGAATTTGCTTCATTCATAGTTTTATATTTGAATATACACGGGAATATATCTCCATTCTTTTGATGCTAAAAAGCTCCTTGTTAAACACGCTAAGCATTCAGTATTGTAGGTCTTTGGAAAATTTATCTCGTGCCACTTCTTGAAGAATTGTAGTAACAAGTTTTCAGAAATGTACATGTAGATAAATCACAGGCAGACATAGACAATTACACCAAGATAAAGCTATAGAGCGAGGAGTGACACAATGCACTTACTCTTTGTAAATGGTGAAGAGGTTAATAGGTGAACTATAAGGGGTTATTCCAAGGAGAGGGTATTAGGTAATTCATCCCACAATCAATCTCTGTATCTTTTTCCCTCATAGGTACGAAGTGCAAATTTACAACTGCATTTTAGTAAACAAATTTTAATATTCTATTATTCAGCTAAATCAATGAACTATTAAGCCCTTCATGGAATGCACTGTAAATAAAACACTAATTAACAACCAGAGAAAATAAGAAGCTCAATTTATGCCAGCAATTTTCGAAACAAACTGTTTACAAAATTGATATGAGTTGGAAAAAAGGTTTTTTTGCAAATTTTCATTAGACACAACCCGGGCAGAACCACTCTAATTGTGCTTCCGCACAATTAAAAATATGTGAGTCTTCGATTTTAGGAATGTTAAAATATTTCAGACAAGATGTGCATATTTATCCAATTCTCGGAATGTTATCGTATTAAGTTCTACCTATTTCAATTCTAAATTTATGGTTCGAACATCTTAAATTAGCAAATACTTTTCGTTGACTAAAGGGCAGATTTATAGACAAGTATGTTTTTCCGGATTCTAGCATGGATTCGAAATATTGTAGGTATCATCACATCGAGATGAATCTTTGACTTTATTTGACCGTTGCTCCTGTCGGTTTTTTGCAATAAAGAAAAAAGGATTTCAGTTAGAGATTAGTAAATACATAAATTCGTACATTTAACAAAATCGTGAAATTGATAACACGAATGATTTTGGAGTGATTTTTATACGAAATTGAATGGGTGCGATGGGTGAGTTTTAAGTGAAAATGAAGGAAGGTAATCTTATATCTATTTTGTTCAGGATGAAAAATATGAATATAAGCTCTATGATTAGCTTCCTATTTCTTCAACAACCAACCAGACGCTAACAAGTTCAATCATGTCAGAGAAATCGTGTTTTTTTAGCTATATTTATTTTGAATGTAATTGTTGATCCTTTCCTTTTAGTGATTTTGGGGCGCTTGAAATGGTTTGAGTAAGTGTTTTGAATGAACAAATTAAGCGCTAAATGAGCGGATTAGAATGGTTTTGATGGTGATGAATAGCAATTTCACGATGTTATCAACTGTACACGTTTGAGTGTAAAGTCTCACACTGAAACTTCCCATATCATATTTTTTTTTCTCAGTGTGTATACTTTTGAAACGAAAACTATAATCAAATTAATGAATAACAAAATAATACTTTGATTCTTATCAAGAGTATGAAAATACTTTCATTTGACAATTCCGTTTATGTACGAATTTATATGAGCGTTATTAAAATCCGTACAAATATGTTGATAAGTCCCAGTTGATAAAACGATCTGCTATATTCCTATCCCCTAGATTATTTTAAAAGCTAATGTCTGTAGATGGCTTGTAATTGTAATCGATTGCACTTCGTCTAGACTTTTATTTAATCCTTTTTTCGACCTCATAAGCTATGTCGATTTTAAGGGAGGGGGGATTTAGTGCGATTTTTATATTTCTATCACCGCTAAATTGTGTGTCCTTCTACCGAAATATCAAAGATATTGTATGCTTGACAAATAGAACTTCAGCCTTCTTTCTTCGATTCAGTATCAATTTCTCTTTTTCCTAACGTATCTCAAGTGGAAAAAGAACAAATAATAATACATAATGACATGTTATTATACTGTAATTATAATTATCTTATAACTATACAAATATCCGTGTGATAACATCCTGTAAGATATTTCTATGATATCACATAGTTATTTTTAGAACATTGGTATAATGCGGTTATTTTTAGAAACCTGCATTTCAGTTAGAAACACCGACGAAAACAAGACAAATAGAGGTTATAAGATAAATATAATACGTACTTAGTGTAATGTATGAAAAAATATCTAATTATGTTGTGAGAATTGATAATTGTCGAGGCTCTCAATTCTCCCAACCTCGTTAGATATTTTTTCTCATACAAAACAATAAATACGTATTATATATTTATAATATGTGTGGTTTAAGACGTCAAGACAATACATTTATTACATGAAATTACCGTTATCAGAACCACCTACTTTTCCCCGTAATACTGTTAAAGCTTGACGTGCACGGACTGTGCAGACTGACTAGGGTTGAACCATTTTGCACCGTGCCTATTTTCAAATCTAGAATGATCAATCTAGAGAGTTTTAAAATTATTTCTCAGTGGTTTTCAGTGATTTGGGCGATGAAGATATATTAAATGGATCGCCGAGCGAGCGATTATGAACGGCTTTGATCGAGATGAATTCCGATATTTCGATGTTACATACTGTAGCTAACTTTCTTTTTCTAAGCCAAACATTAAAATTTTAGTTATTTCTCCTAGGTTCGAGAAAGCAGTTTATTTAACTATCTAACTTTTTTTGCAGCTTAAGTTACGGTCCTTTTATAAAAGGTCTCCTTGGAAATTTAAAAATATGCGACTGGGCGTCTGATTCTCTTTTAAGACCTGGATCTTCTGATAATCATTTAAAGAGAATGTTCAGAGGTTACAATTAAACGGATGAGGTAACACAGTATATAACCGTACAGGAGAGTAAACCGGAAGTGATATCTGCTATCTTCATAAATTATCAGGGGTGACACCACCATTATTGAAGCAAATTGGTAATTAAAAGCAATTATGTAAAATCCACGTTCTCTATTCAAAAGTGTTTTACAGTTTCGCAAAGGCTGTTCGACCTTTGTTTCGTATATGCGTTTTGTTTGATCAAGCAGGGAATATTTCCCCCTGAATTTTCATGCCAATCATTGAGTTGAGACCGATTTATCCGTAGGTTTGACTTTACCAACATTGTAATGCATTAATGAAAAGCATTATTTTTTCATAATTACCTTCGGAAGGTTAGAAAAGCTATATTCTTGATAACCTGTATCAAATAATTTCAATTTAACACCGAACTATCCTAGAATTGGTCTTTGAAGTGAAGACCTTCTTCATTTGACTGTACGTGATAGTTACAACCGTACGGTATCAATAGTTACCAACACAAGTAAAATTAATGTACGAATAGTTCGCTTCCCATATTGGAATTCGCATAATTATATGTGTGCCTTTTCATAAGCACATTATTGAACTGAAATCGTCCGAAACCAAAATTTGAAACTACACGAACTTTCAATTTAATCTATAGCAAAGGTAGAGTATATATTATATTATAATAACTTACGGACACATGATTCAAGGAACAAGAGGTCAACAAAAGCTCACATTTCAATGTTATTCAAACTGTAGGTACGAGTATGCGGTCCCGGAGAGACGAAACACAGAAACACTCTTAAAACTATGCAGTCCTTTTCTGCAACAATTTTTTTGATAATAATATGATTATATCTGATGTATATAAAACAAAAGACTCGAATAAAGTCTCAACTTTATCGTAAGAATTCACAAATGATCGTTAAGAAGTTGCACTTAAAACGTAAACTGTCGAAAAATGATAATCGTACAAACCTAAATGATGTATAAATAGCCCTTGAAAGTTTGCATTTACCAGATTTGTCCAAAAGAACTTGGAAAGAATCGTGGAATTTTACCGTAAATATATCGTAACAACGCGCAATTAAGCGTGAATGCACGCAAATAAATTGTAAAACGTGCGTTAATTATATGATGATCCGCCAAGTTTTACAAAAAATACGAATCCGTATGAAATGATTAGAAACTTTCGTAGGTGGGAACCTTCCTTTAACAATTACAGTGCGAATTGTTACTACATTTTGGATATTTCGAATTTTTATGATTTATGTATGAATATTTACGACTCTTTAGTATTGCTTTCTTTTATTTCCAAATAGCATAACAAAAACTAGCGAATTTCTGAGTATCATCATTTGAAGTACTCGACAATCTAGCATCTAGCAAAGTGCCTTATGACAGATATCGAGGCAGTAATTTCAATATCTTCTTCTCGGGCTAAAAACCTTATGACAACAGCTTGGATATACAACTGTTTCCGTAAATATGAGGTTTTGGTCTCGAAACGACGATTTTCGGATGTTCACCGGACGGCAGATGGACAAACTTCTTCAGTTGATACTGGTTCAGTTACGAGGTCGACCATCCCGAGGTCGATAGGCCTACACGAGTACAAGTTTCCTGTTCGCAACATTCTTGATATTCATTGGCCCATGAAAATTCAACCTGCATTCAAAATAGAAATATACTACTCAAAGTTTGCTAAGCACCAAAACTTTTTTCAGCTTTAATTTCGGGAAAAAAGAAATGTGATAATAAAAATGTTGAAAAATTGTCGATTGTTATCAGTTATCAAATTTTAAGAAGAAAATGAAGCTTTATAATGATAAGAAGACTTTAAATGTAGACCAAACAGGGAGACCCTAGAAATTGGTCTGTTTTCTTGAAAATTGAAAAAATCGAATTCGACCGGAAAAGGTGTTCTTTCAATTGTATTTCGTTCAATAACGAGTATGAGAGCCGACGCTGCCAATTACAGCCTGACAGCGCCTCTGCATACTCCTGATTAAGTTTTGGATTACTCTTTGGGGAATAACAGACCATTCTTCTTTAAGGATGTTGCTGAGCTCCTGAAATGTCCTTGGCTGGACCTGGCGAGCCGAAACTCGAACCTGTAGCTCATTCCGCATATGCTCTATCGGATTTAAGTCCGGTGAGCGAGCCAGCCAGTCCAGACGTGGAATGCCCTCTTCTTGGCTATACTCTTTGACCATACGGGTCGTGTGTGGACGGGCATCATCATCCATTAAATGAATCCATCCCCAATAGCGCCAGCGTAATATCTTGCAAGGTTATTGAGGATTTCATCAATGTACCTACGAGCTGTCAGAGTACCTCTTTCTATAATAACAAGATCAGTCCGCCCATCCCAGCTGATGCCAGCCCAAACCATGATGTATCCATCCCCAATGCCCATGTTAACCGACGCCGACAATGAACTCGGGACAGTGGAATATGAATACATGGTCTTTTTGACCTCAGGTTATGCTCATGCAGCCGTGTTCGTATGGTTTGGGTCGAAACTCGCACTCCCAAGGCGTTTGAAGGTCGGAACGTAGCTGCCTTGCCGTAGCAAACCTGTTCCTCTGGGGTTTAATTACCAAAAAACGATCTCCTGCGACGGAGGTAGCTCTACTCCTACCTCCACCATGTCTCCTTACAGGTGTACCATACTGTTGGCATCGTGCTCAAGATCTGGTTACAACAGTATGGTGTACCCCCAGTACCATGCCAACATCACGGTGGGAAGCCCCTTGCTCCACAATAACTACACTTGTTCGACAGATAAATGTCGTCTGACATTTGGATTATCCATGAGTAACGACTTTTAAAAAGTCAATAAAGTACTGAAAAACAGAAACTAAGCATCTACATAAAACCGGTACATGTAGAAAATGAGAAAGGACAGGTAAGAAACGGGAGTTCCTTAGTTTGCAAGAGTCTCGCGAGAAAATTGCGTGTCGAATTTGGTAATGTATACATTAGAGATCTTGTCAATACATTATTGTGCAATTTTCAACACGAACACGAATGTATCTTTTTTTAATTCAGCCCCTGTAGAACAGCGAAAATATTTGGTGCTTAGCAAACTTTGAGTAGTATATAAGCGAACCCTTAAAGCAGTTGAAGCTTACTTTGTATTTGCACATTAATAAAAAGCAATGACTCATTTTGAAACGGATTTTTATTTCTTCTTGACAAGCGGACTTTCTTTTAGCAGAAAAGCACCCATTAACATCAAAGAAATTGTTTTCTGCATTACCCAAAGAAGATTATCTTATAAATATGCGCGCATCTAGATCGGGGGCGCTCGCGATCATTTTACTGTAGTGAACGAAGGGTTAGTCTACAACATTATATCATCTACATGTATATCGTTTTACGATTCTTTAGATCGACATCCCATAATGACGGATGTGTGTGATAGGGTTTATGTAAAGTGATTCATGTTTTCCATTAAAAGCGTAATAAAGTATATGTACGTAACCCGTAAAGCGATTGTAAACGGTCACTAGTCAAAATCCTAAAATTTGCGTAACATACCGGTAAGTAAGCGTTATGAATTTTACTACCGGGTTCGTGCAGCAACCTGACATTGCAGCGTTCAAGAAGATTCTTTATTCTTTTCAGAAAGTCAGCCGTCCAGAATGACCTAAATTGTTTTATAAAAACTTTTAATCTAACATTCACAATATTTTTATAATTTGGCACCCTAATCAATCACTTCCAGTTTTTATTCCAGCACAGAAGCGCGCCTGCCAATAATACCCAAAGGGGAGTTAGGCAGTATATATAGATAGGTTCAAACCAATACAAAATTTACGAATCCTTATAGATTCCTGATACGATTACATTTTAAAGCTTTCGTGAACATCTGTATATAACTAGTTCGCATCCGTTTACCCAACCTTCGACATTGCATTTACCTGTTTGGATCTCTTGACACAGAATAAAAGAGTCACAGTCTCTCGTCAAAAATTGTCTTATAACAACTGTGAAAATAACCTAAAACAAAACGTAGGCCTCGCAAACCTGTCTTAAACATACGCAAGTAAAACAATCACAAACATGACTGGCATACCTTTTCTCAATCGAAAACCCACGGCCATTTTTCTTATTTTCCAGTCAACGAAAAAGTCCGATCAATGCTCCAATGAACCTTTTACGCTGAATAATTCGGCACCTGGTTGTATACTAAGATTCAACGGAAAATCAGCACTTCCCTTCATCCCCAAAAGCTATTTGCTAATATTGAATTGAGATTTAAATAGGTTTTCTTAGATATTTGAATAGAAGATGTAAGTTGTACCCGTTGTAGTAGAAAGACGAAGCGGGCGTAACTTGTGCGTCAACGTCATTACGTTGTGCTGCTGCTAGACAAGTATCTTCTCATAGAACGATGCTATGATTTTTCCAATATATTGTATTGCTTACAAACGTTCGCACAAGTGATTAAGTTCGAGGCTTATTGGAATGTAAATCGGCTAAATATTTTTTCTGAAGTTTTTGATTTATAAGGTTCTATATTGCTCACCGAGTTAATTGTAATTTCATCTACGCATGTGTTTTATGTAGATCTGTGGTATAGGGAAGTCGCAGCACATCAAATTTAATTTTTGAGTAAAAAATCCGTTCACGTAATGCACATGCAAAACACACAAATATGTAACCATCTTGCTTCTTTTGTGACACTGAACAAACATGCAGATTCTCAATGTCTTTAGTAGAAACAAAGTTATGGACAGGATATAAGTTTGCCGCACCAGCAACACCCGCTCGAACATCTACATCGCGGACTCCTTTTTCTTGTAAAGCTGAGTTAACAGATTAATGAAAAAGAAGAATTCCGTTATGGTCGCAATTGGAAATTTCAACAGATAATGATTTGATATAAGAGATACTTGACTATGTTAAGCTTATAAATAAAATTCTTCAAGTGAATAATTATAATGAACTATTCGTACATTGAAAAAATCAACATAAGGCACTATCCCGTACAGTTAGTTTGATAGGGTAGGTGTTTTCTGAACGCGATTATTCAAAGAATAGGGCATCTTTTGGCAAAGGGGTTGCAATAGTTTGAAGAAAATTAGATAAAGAGTCTTTTTAACATTTTGAATTCTATCTTAATTGTGTCGAAATATGTTTTAAAGAAGAAAATCGCCCGCGTCTTGTTGAAAAATTCAGCTTAGTCGGATTATCCGCGTATTAAAATGCAAATTTAAGATAGAAGTAGACAAGCCTTACCTTTGGCAATTATGCATAGAAATAACCATAAGTTCCACTTTACATGAGCAAAAATCGGATCTCATGATGTGGTACCGATTTTTAGATATTTTTATTTTAAAATTCCCTTTTATCTTTTAAGCGAGGATAACTCACTGAACTTCCGGTTAAGGCAACTGTACGGTTATACATAGTGGGTAACATATAGAGGATGATAATCAACTGGTTTTATTTGATATGAAATATTTCACGAGAATGCGTTATTAGGCGTTAAAAACGAGCCGTGAGGACGTAGGTATATCGGGTAAATTTAAAAAAGCATATAATATGAATTTAAGCTGATCCCTTCATTGCAATTATGAATGTACATTTACAAGTAAACCTTTCGATTTAAGACAATCTAATACTTTCGTTTGAAAGCTAAATCATAATGCTTAAATTGTTTTTTGTTGAACCTACTTTATCTTCTTCGACAAAATTACACGGGCTAACGGTTAAATGTAGATTTCACTGCTCATCGCGTTAAACCTACCTATATCTTGGCTGCAAGAGAGGGATGCATGTCACTAGGTCTAAGTAAAGGCCAATTAAATTGATTGATTATTTGGGTGGAGTTTTACGCCGCTCTCAACGTTTTTTCAGTTTTATCGTGGCGGCTGGAGTACCTTACAATGGATTCCTGGTATTTCTCTCACCAGTACAACCATCACATCCTTTCCTAGCCTCAGGCTGCCATCTCACATAGGTCTACGATTATCAACCCATTGGTGAGAGACAAATAGTCGGAAAGAATGGGTGCCACCGTCGGGGATCGAACCCGGGACCTCTAGATTGACAGGCCGACGCGATACCACTTGCGCTATGACGGTGGCTTAAAGGACAATTAAAAAAGATTTTGTACTGATAATTTTGCACTGTTAGTGTGCAAACAACGATTTACTATAACGTTGGTGAGTCGAAACATAGCTAAAAAAGTCATTTTTTCTGGGACCGTGTCAATCCGGAAACGAAAACCAGCGCCCATATACGTTCATTTTACAAGAAAAGGATGTTTTTATTCTCGATACTTATCAATTAGGTGTTACACATAGTTTATTTTCCATTTATTCAAAGAAAAACAAGCACAAGGGAACAGCACGAACTTCTGTTACAAAAACAAGTGACACGAAATGTTTTTTTTTTCTTCTCGATCCATCAAAAGACAAGAAATTAGTCAATGCTGTGATCGATTGACTTAAAATATACCCAACAATTGCGTAATTCATTAGAAATGATGTTAAATCACAGCTAATATTTTAGACAAATATTTAATAAAACGTTAAATTCTTTAAGAGATTTGCCGAAATATCATCTCGGTTCTATGAAAGGTTTCCGATTAAATGATATATTGTACCTAAGTGTTATGGAAGGCCACTCTCATCACTGGCCTGCAAAGCTTCGTTGTCCGCGTGGGTTCGACACTTGCTCACGTCGGATATATTTTCAGCTATGCTTCGGTAGAGGACAGTTCGTAGGTTACATGAGGGGCTCGCCCGGAATAAGCAATTGAGTCATTTATGTCGGCATTGCATCGACTTTGTTAGTCCAGAAAGCATATTACTGCCTAGATAGGCTTATTGTCATCAATATATGATGACTCTTAAAGGGGAGTGTGTTAAGGGAGACCACTCTCACCACTGTCCTGCATAGCTTCGTTGGTTTAAATAGAATGTCTGACACCTGCGTCAGGGAAAACCTTTGGCTCAGTGGTTAGGTGGCAACATACAGTTCTAAGCAGAATTTCTCGCAGCCGACTTACAGGGCTTCACAAGTCTATTCAAAGGCTGTTCGAATTACAGTCTGGAATGAAACGAAATTCAGTTATGCTTAAATTAGGTCCAAAGCTCTCAGGCAGTACTAGAGACTTGCATAGACACATCCTCAAATACATGGCATTAAAGTATTCCTTGTCCTAACGTCAACAACGAATTGGGCCTAATTTCAGCAATTTGGCGCTATTTCAATGATACCCCACAGACATGATGCAGTATCTTTTACTAAGCAAACCATGATGAATAGAAAGCAAATTTAATCTGCATTGAACTAGTGTTGTAAGAGGCATACCCATATCATTCCGTTTTTCAGCTATTTTGAATTATCTTACCCCACCCACGATTCTGCGCTAAATTTTAACGCCTAGCTCTACCAGCCATGTACTCGTATTTTCAGTCTGCATCAATGAAACAAAGAAGAAACGGTTGAGACCTGGATTCTCAAATCGCTCATTCTGGCATTATATTTTGATTTAAGTGAACAAAATCATTTTTATCCCTCATAATTCCTTTGAAATGCTGTTTATTTCACTATTTCATTTTTTGACCCTGGCCAATTCGAATATTTTTAGACTGGAACCGTATACTGCGCCCTATAGCGCATTGGACTTGTAAACCAAAATTTTAAATATTGTTGTCCGCGTGGGTTCAACACTGGCTCAGGTCGGATATTTTTTCAGCTTTGCTTCGGTAGAGGATAGTTCGTACGTAACATATATCTAAAGTTGATTTCTAATTCTAGATATTTTTCACCGAGCGCCCAATTCTTATTTTCAGGCCATAAACTCCAGAGTTTTAGTTTTTTGTCAGCATATATTTCAAGGCCCCATATGGTTTGATAAATTATCTTAATTATCTAAATTAGATTGTAGCTCTTTTTAAGACGTAAAAATATTATCGTTGCAAATATCAGTAGAATGATATTGATTTGGTTTAACTGTATTCAGAGTCGGGATATTGTTGTAAATAAACTTCAAGATCATCTTGGAAAAGTTAAACTATAGAACCTTGCTTCAACCTTGTACTAGAATTTATAACGTACACATCGGCTTACATTTTTTATACATTTTCAAATGCGGAGAAATTTACCTTGGATTTCTTTTCGATATATTTTAACCATGGTACGCTTTCATTAATTGAATCAAAGCATTTTTAAGATCAACAAATGCGCTATATTCAATCTTTTTTTTTTCTTTTAGGTGAGCCACCGTCATGGCGCAGTCGGTAGCGCGTCGGACTAACGATCTAGAGGTCCCGGATTCGATCCCCGACGGCGACACTCATTCTTCCGACTATCTGTCTCTCATACATATGCTTGGGTTGATAAGCGTAGACCTATGTGAGATAGAAGCTTGGGGCTAGGAAAGGATGTGATGGTTGTACTGGTAAGAGAAATACCAAGAATCCATTTATAGGTGCTCAATCCGCCTCGATATAACTGAAACAAAAGTTGAAAGCAGCGCAAAACTCAATTCAATCAATCAATAAATCAATCAATCAATATTTTCTTGTTGACTTGGTAACTTGACAAGTCTGAACTATATTGAAGAGAAAATGTGGCGTCGCATGTTGATAGTCCTTCAATCTTGCGTCGCAAAATGCATTAATTCCGTGATTTAGAATAATTGTAAATAACTTGGATATTCAACTTAATAAAATAACACCTTTTTAGTTGCTGTAATCCTCACTTGGACATATTTATGGATTGAAATAAATATGCCTTCCGACCATTTTTCTTGAAAAACACCAGAATCAAATATACTCTTACAGATATCCAATTTATATATACATGTATGTCTCTCAACGTTATGGTCTATCGTTCCAATATTGATCCTTTACCACTTACATTGAATATACATGCTGATACTTAAAATTCATACTTGCAAATGAAGCCCATCTTAATCATATTGAGTTGTTTGACATCTATTAAGCATACTGGTCGTTTGAATGCATTTTTTGAAGCCAAACTCAGGCTGTTGTGATGGTTATCACTTCGATTTTGAAAAAAAGATAAGTATGTTACAAAGAGTACAAAAGGTGACATTTGTTATTATTTATTCATCTATAATTGCAATCCAACAAGATAAATAATTTCGATTGGTTTAAATCGCATCACGTTCGGCAATCCATTTCATTTTATTTCTGTATAAAATGCAAAAGATCTTTCGGGAAACCCCCGACCTTCATTCTGCAAGTCAAAGGCTACAGGAACTAGAAAACTCCACGTCCCACTTCCATAACCTAACGTTGATATTTGATTAATGTAACAAAGATATCTTTTAAGCATACAATTTTTCTGATGCTGAAAATCTTCTCCTCCATTTGCCTGTGTTCAATAAAATATGGCCACAATGTTCTTTGAGTGACCCCGTTTTTTAAACTGTTCAAGAAATTTGGATTGACCTCTAAATACGGCCTTGGTAGGACGAGGCTTATTCTAACTACTAAATCTTTAAAAATCTTTTCTCCAAAACCATTCAACTGATTTCAATGGAATTTGGCATGGATGTTTCTTAGGTGACCTTTTTTGGAAAATATTGATAGACCCCTAAATATGGGCGGGGCAGGGGAGGGGATTAGTTTAATTTCATATAAATATTAATCTCCTCCCATGCCATTGGACCAGCACCAACCAAACTTATCAAGATAATGATCCTTGTTTATATCTCCTCGTAGAATTTTGATAAGCCATGTATGGGTATGACCTGGTTGGGCTTATGTTCACATAAATTATTTATCATTTGCCCTTGCTATGTATAGAATTTTTTCATGGTATAAGATCCATCATCACATATCTGTCTAATGAAAGAAACGCGTTTTCCTATTTAGAATAAATACTTTTAAATATCTTTGATATATTTCAACATATTAATAATGTGAAGCCAAAACGAAATTCATCCGTTATGTCCAAATTGTGTCCTCTAATTTCCTTTAAACGTCCATATCAAAATGCCCCACCGAAAAGCATCGAACATATGTATACTAGTTACATGCCTGTCACGTAAACATCTGTTTTTGTTATTTATATCAATCTAAAAAGTAAATGGAATACAAATTCGATTTATAAATCAATTAAGTTGACACGCCATCTTTTGTAATGAAATCCAACTGCTATTAAATAAAACATCTAAATATTGACAAGCTATGTCTATGTCATTTAGGAAATTTCTAGCTGAATGAAGAACTTGGTCGTTTAATTATATAAGTTTATAGATATCTAATCATCTCAATTCAAAAGACAAACACGAAATATTTGTTTCTGCTTTTCAATTGTAAGACGGAATAAATTTTCGTAAGGTCCAGTATTTCAAAGAAACCATCATTCCTTTAACATTTGGGGACAGTGGGGGGGGGTCAAAAAATTATTTTAAAGAGAAATGCTAAAAGAAACTACATAAAACCTTATTAAAAACATGTGAATTTGGAAAAGTGAATGAGTATTATGCTTTTGCTTAGTTTATTTTGTTCTTTATCCTTGATCATACATATCATTGCGTGTGCGCAATTATTTGTGGCACTCTTACATTAGAAAGGACTTAGAAAGTCGTAGGATAAGGTAAGTACTAGTTTTCTTGCTTTCTTAAAACATAACAGAGGGTTGTCTTTTGTTTGATTTGAGTAACATGTTAATATCACAATCACCAATATTTCATCCTTAAGTCTGCTTTCCTTGTATCAATGTTTGTAATTTGCTGCTTTTCTTCAAAAGATTTCAAACATACATTGCATGTATTGAAATTTAAAGAATCGATAATTGAAAATCATATCTATGATAAAAAATGATAAAGTTTCGGCGCTTCGAGTTCCGTATGAGTAAATAGAACATTAACCCTTGAACGAAACATTATGTAGTTGGTCGACGCAGGAGGAGAAAGTGTTCAATTACTGTCTTACAAAATGGCACATAGACACATGAAAACGCCATACTTTGATTTATATATGTAGCATTACCAAATATATATCGCCATTTCAACGGTTTAATTATCAACAGCCTAGACACATTCAACGAAACCCGTTCTCTAATTGAAGATGATCTTGTTTTAGATACGATTTAATTATATTTTGAGGATCGAAAAAGCGCAAATTCACTGCTTAACAAGATTTACAAACTTGTTTTCGTCAATTTAGATAAGTCTACTTTATTTATGTCTTCGAATTACCTAGAACGACATGAATAATATATTAAACTTAAAAATCAAGTTAACTTGTGTTCTCTAAAAATAGTTTCTAAAGTTCGGCGAAAAAATGTGAATTTTGTGTAAGCGTGGTCCAAACAAGGTAACCAATACTCTCTGTTTTCTGTCGATAGATTGTGGAATCGCATTTAATTGTTTTTCTCGGATTCGAAATTCAATGTATTTGCAAAAAAACTGCAATTACATTTTGAAATTTGACAACAACAACAAAAAAAAACACATTGAGTTGGGTAACACAATTGATTTATAATCTTTAGGCCATTTGGCATAACCGTCAGGATCTAACTTGGTTTTCAAGATTTCAGACATTCTTATTACAGTGGAATATCTATATGTCGAACTTCGGGGAACTCACCAAAAAACTTCGACGTATAGAAAGTTCGACGAAGAGATAAAAGGCGATCTTCGGGACGAAGACATATGCGACCATCATCACACTTAGGTACGACCAAAACTGGTGGCGAAATAACGGACGTATTTGATTATCGTGATGGATTAATCGAATATAAAAGATGATACTTATTTTTTTTTCATTTTTCTTTGTTTATAAACATCATATAAAACATACATTTAAATCACAGAGCAAAAACATTTTCAAACAAGCCATTTATTTACAAATTTACATAAATTAGATCTATGAGACAATGGCTTTTGTGTTGTTGGTTTACATTTCGCGTTTTTCAAGCAAAAAACATATCTGATAATTATTTCTGCATATACAATTTCTTGGACAAATCATTCTCGGATTGGTTACCCGGTCCTTCCTTGGGTACGTCATGTTGATGGCTATTCCCCCGTGTCTACCGGGTACTTCACCAATCAAGTCCCGCGTGGCATTGGCTTTATATGCTTCCGTTGTCAATGAGAATTACAAATTCAACGTCGTAGGTACAATGCATTTTGCCGACCCCTTATCATTTCCAAACAATAAATCACTTAACCTACATATTCTTTATCTCTTTCAAACAATTAAGCCCAATCAGATAAACGATCGATATTCAATACTGAGATCGCCCGTGTCAATTGCTGTGGTTGACAAGTCGAATGTGTGAAAACTTACCTCGATTGCAATTTTCATCAATCAAGTTTGGGGTTCGTCGTAAAGAGGTGTGAATGCACACAAACAATAGTGATGGGACCTTGAAATTGGTTCGACGTACGGAAAAATTTCGAGCAATGGATAACGACGTACGGAGGTTGAAATACATAGAAATAAAGAGTAAATAGATCGGGACTTGAAAAATACTTCGACGTAGAGATAACTTCGTCTTATGGACATTCGACGTAAAGATATTTGACTGTACATGAAAATTAAAAAAAACATGTGATTAAGAATAAAGCCAACGAAACCAAGTCATGTGATGACAAATCACATGAGAATTATGACAGGTAGGATAAAATTCTGTGAAAAAAATGTAAAAAACAAATAAAGATCGGAATAAATAATCCATTTATTTGAATAATTTACACTGGCTCCATTCATTTCGGGAATAATTTAAACGGATTGTTCACAAAATTGATTATATGGTATGCGCTTATTTTGTTGTTGGTATATATTCCTTGTGTGCCCAATCGATGTTCCTTGACAAAATCAAGAGTTTTTTCAGAGCCAATCATATCATGACCACATCAAGTACCTTTAAAGCTTAAAAAGTAATTGCCAAGCTCTTATTTGTACTTATTGCATGTAAGACAGTTTGTTTTAATAATGGTATGTTTTGACCATTTACATAAAATAACGATTTAAGATCATCTGAGATACTAATAAGAAAACACCAACTTATAATTTTCAAGAAAATAATCTTTATGAGCAAAACCACATTTAACTAGTAGAAAACCATAGTGTGAATAGTATTTAATCATTTTTGGACCTTTTCTAGGACAAATAATGGTCATTAAATTTCTGTTTTCTTAACATTTCCTCTCTTTTATTTTTAAACATGTTCTTCAACCCATCTCAATTAATTTCGAGCGTGTTTTTTTCTGTTGTTTTAATCAGTGGTTGGTCACCTTTCTTAATCATGACTAATATTAACTAATAAGAGTTTGTATTGTGAGGGATCATCAGAGAGTATTGAATATGACTAGTGTTTTCCAATAATTCAAGCAGCTCCAAAATATGTTGAGTGGAGTTATGGTTCTTGCTCATTGCACTTCTACTCAATGAGATCTATCCACCTGTGAAGTTTCATGATTCTAGTTTGCATTCCTTTGAGATATTCTCCAGAAAAAAAAGTGTACGAACGGACCGTTCGAGGGGGAAGGGGGAATGAAAAGATTACCGGTTCTCGATCCGTAAAAAAAAAACACCGACCACTATTACTAATACTTTTTCTCTAACAATGATGAATGTCATTAACAGTTTATAAATATTTTGTAGTAAAATAATTGATTTTATTTTTATTTTATCAATCAAATACAGTTTGCTTATCAAATATTATCATTGCAATTAGCTATCAAATGAGTACGCTACAAGACGCTAAAACACAATTGACTCCCTTTCTAGGCAGATGTCCTGATTAAAACCGTATTCTGATTATCATGTTTACAATAACTGCTTATGTTCACACTTTATGCAAATTATTACAGAAATGCTGAAACATCGTTTAGTGCTTTACGTGGTTAGAAAGGGTAACATTTCAGATATGAAATCTAGGAACGATAAATCTAAAAAAATCTGACACCATAAGAGTCGACCTAAGCAGCTGCACTAGTGTCACTATAACAAAGAATTTGAGGAGGAAGTGAATCATTGTCTAAGATCTAAGTTTAATCATGAAACATAGATTTCTGTCTTCAAATTACCAGAAATAGCTACAGAATCATCGTTAATAGCCCTTCAGTAATGGATTTATTTAGTTCTATATGAAATTATCTCTTACAAGAACACAGCTTTTAATTAATTTAGCCGCAAGAAGATTCCATATCGGTTAAAATGCTTTTTTGAAGCAAGACAAACTTACAATTGGCTACCATGAATTTATTTCGGGCAAACGAAAAAGAGAAAATCACGATCTTTTATTCACACTTGCATTTAGATTAACAGATTAACGAGTAATGTTGTTACTATGATTTTACCTTAAGATAGTCTTAACGTTTATCATAATACTGTCTTATCCAATTACAGAGCATTTACGTATTTTAACCACGTCAGATATTAATTTTAAGCAACAGTATGAATGGAATTTGAGCGAAAAACGTAACCACAGTGTAAGTTTTCTTGACGTGTCTTTTATCTTTATCCGTCTCATCTTCATGCAGTATTCTACGTTGTGATTCGTTCAAAAGATCCCGTTGCCGCATTCTTCTTTTTCGGATATTTGTCTTCCACCAATGGGTTTATATTCGTAGACCAAAGTGTGATAGCAGCTTTTTGCTAAGAATGGATGTTATTATTACTGGTGTAATAAATACAAGGATTCCATAAGGTGCTTCAGTTACTGCGTTATGACTTAAATATTGAAAATTGCGGCGTAGATCCCCATTCAAGCAAATCAACATTCAATCTAAAAGTCCTTCGAGATCATTTTAGAAAAACAATCGTTGCCAAGATGTAAGTTGTTGATACATAATTGCCATGTTGCGTTATAAACGTTTCCATCTGTCGTAAAAAAGAAAAGTTATAAGCAGTAAAAAAGGAAGTGCTTCCAAATACACTTGCTTCCATTTAGCATTTCGCATTGGTCTGGGTTTTCGTGAAAACAGAATTCTTAAGAAGTCCATAGATAACCTTCTTTACCGAAAACCTTATTGATATGCAATGGCATATTTGATTTTTTTTAAAATTAAGAAATATAACGTACAATCAAAATGTGTTAATATTGTGTAAAAATTCAATCGCCACGGATCGGATCACGTCTTTTTTGCTACATGAGTTCCGTTATGTAAACTTTTGTCGGTGACGATGTCAATTACTCCTCGTCTTATGTAGACACAAGCGGTACAATACAAATCCATGCATCTAATTATTACCATAGTACCGTTTGTGCAGACATGTGTCATTTTAATGGCCGATTTCAGACAAACATGAATGTCATATAACACTCATTTTTGGCGATTTTTTATAGAACATTTTGCTTCGTGAATCTAGAGAAAACATCCTTTATTTCCGACATTTTTTAACGCAAAGAAAATTAATAATTTTATTTTGTCTGATAAATTATCGAACATAGTTTAAGCAAGCACCCAACAAACACTGAAAAGAGTCCGCTAAGGAAAAGGATCAGGTCAGGTAAATTTATAGGGTTTTTTTGGAAACTCGGAGAGAGCTTCTAGGAAATGTTTCGCTTGCTTATTTATACGCAAGGCCATCAAGGTAAGTTTCAATTGATTTATATTGTTTTATTTCTGTTTTTTTCCTTCGCAAAATAGCGACGTATTGGAACGTTGTTTCTTTTCCTATTCGGATAAAGTTGTGCTATTGTGAAATAAGTATTATTTTGTAAGCACACCTGAGCACTTTGTGCTCATGTAAAGGATTTGTGATAACCCTCCGTTTCGCATCCGTCCGGCGTCCGTCAACAATTTTCAAACGACATTTCCATTAGATTACTGGGACGAATTACACAAAGTTGTACAGGAATGTTACAAGCTTTAAGGATTAAAAACTGTTAAAAAACTCTGGTCACAACAAAAGTTAATTATTACAGGGAATCTTAATTTTTTTTCTTCTTATGAACCAGAAGCACTGTGCGACCTCTAAATTTGGCATGGGTCATCAGCACATATACTTTTATCAAAATAGCTAAGATCATAACTGTTGGGCCACCAGACTTAGAGCACTGGGACGAAGGGGGTAAGACTCAGATCAAACTAGTGTTAGACTAGCAGGGGTAGAGCATCATGAGGGGGGGGGGAGTCTTCCATCTTTAAAATCTCATCTTCTTCTGAATAAGTAGTCCTACAGCTTAGAAATTTGTATAGACCATCAGCTCATTGTTTTAAGAGCAAAATTTATGATTATTTGAAAAGCATGGGCGGGGCACCAGGGCTTGTAAGACGAATAAATTTTAATAAGGTCCAGTATTTCAAAGATACCATCATTCCACTTACATTTGGGGCCAAGGGGTCACAAAATTATTTTAAAGACAAATGCTTTACACTACATAAAAACATAATGTAAAAACACATGTGAATTTGGAAAAGAGATTCAGAATTTTGCATTGGATTGGTTCATCCTTTTTCATACTTATCATTGCCTGTGCGCAATTGATTGTGTCACTCTTGCATTAGTAAGGACAAGAAGGAGTTGTAGGATAACTAATACTAGTATATGTCTTCTTGTTTTCCTAATACATAACAGAAGATTGTCTTTTGTTTGATTTGAGAAGCATTTGAATATCACCATCACCAATATATCATTCTTATATCTGCTCTCCTTGTATCAATGATTGTGGTTTGCAGTTTTTCTATATTAGATTTCAAACAAACATTGCATGTATTTAAATTTAAAGAATCAAGATTAAAAAAACATATCTATGATAAAGAAATGATAAAGCTTTGGCGCTTAGAGTTCCGTATGAATAAATAGAAAATTAACCTTCAAACGGAATGTAATGATGTTGGTCGACGCAGGAGGTGACAGTGTCCAATTAGTGTCTTGCAAAATGGCACATAAACTGATAAAAAGAAACGTACTCTGACTTATGTTTGTAGCATTACCAAATATATATTGTTTTCACGTCGGTTTAGTTAACAACAACCTATTTTTGTGGGAACCACGTTCAATGGAACCCGTTCTTTAATTGAAAAAGATCTTTTTTAGTTACGACTTCATAACATTTTGAGGACCAAAAACCAAAAAAAATACTGCTTAATAAATTTTAGATAAACTTGTTTTCGTCAATTTAGATAGGTTTCCATTAATTTTGTCCCCGAATTCCTCAGTACTACATGAAAAATATATTTTTGTATTTAAACAGAAAATTTTGAAAATCAAGTTTACTTGTGTTCTCTAAGAATAATTTCTCAAATTCGGCGAAAAAAATGTGGACTTTGTTTAAGCGTTGTGCAAACAAGATAATCAATAATCTTCGTTTCCTGTTGACATATTGCGGAATCGCATTTAATTGCTTTTCTCAGATTCGAAGTTCCACGTATTAGCAAAAAAATATGTAATTAGATTTTAAAATTTGAAAAAAACCAACTGTGTTGGGTAACAAAATTGTTTGACAATCTTGAGGCCATTTGGCTTAACCGACAGGATCTAGCTAGGTTTTCACGATTTCAGACGTTCACATCACATGAAAATAAAAAATCAGTAATTAAGATTAAAAATAACGAAATTAAGTCATGTGATGTAAAATCACATCAAAATTAAGACAGGTAGGTGAAAATTCTGTGAAAAAAAGCGACATAAAAAGGCACATAAAGATCGCAATAACTGTCCAGTTATTTAAAAAAAAATACTCTGGCTCAATTTATACCAGAAATTATTTAAACGGGTTGTTCACATATATGATTATATGTTATGCGCTTAGATTGGTTATAGGGAGACCGACAAAAGTTTCGAAATAATTCCAGGGTTCAAGACCTTTCGAAGCCACAGACTATCAAGACATTGTTCCTCTTCTTAAAGCCCCAGGCTGCGTTTAGAGTGAAAGTCGCTCTTTCGTGAATATAGTCGTCTTAGATAATTGTGAATTTACTTATTGCCCGGTCTCTTTCATATTCACCATGGGATTCGTTAAGATTACTGCGTAAACAGAGTACTTCTTCAGAATGTACAGGTATTCTAGAAATGACCCATAGGGATGTTTTAGAACAGTTCCTTTTTATTTCACAAAGCTGGTACTTTTGCAGATCATTCAATTTTCGGAGGGGGGTTCTAAATCTGTTCCAGAAGCCGTATAGAACTTGAATTGGACATAGGAAGTTCTGATATTGTTCTACAAATGTTTTAAATGAAAGTTTAGAACATTTCCATTACAAATTATTGTCTTCACATGTTCTGTATACATTCCGTTAAGTTCTGAAAGAAGTTCAAGAACGTGTTCCCTGACAAAATCAATAGTATTTTCAGATCCAATTCTTTTACTTCTCTTTCCAGAAATTAAAGGGAAATGCTCTAATTCAGTCACATAAAAACGAATATTCGTATTCGAAAATCGTATTCGGATATTCGCGAAAAAAAACGAATATTCGAATATTCGTTAACATCCCTAGTTTTTACCAATTACAGAAAATAACGAGTTTTAATTTGAGATATAAGAAAATATCAACTTAAAATTTTCAAGAAAATAATCTTTATGAGCAAAACCACATTTAACCAGTAGAAAACCATAGTGTTGGTAGCATTTAATCATTTTTGGACCTTTTCTAGGACAAATAAAGGTCATTAAATTTCTGTTGTCTTAACATTTCCTCTCTTGTATTTTTAAACATGTTCTTCAACCCATCTCAATTAATTTCGAACGTGTTTTTTCTGTTTTTTAAAATAGTGATTGGTCATCTTTCTTATTCAAGACTCAAATATTAACTTTTAAGTGATTGCATTGTGTGTGATCATTAGAGAGTATTTAATATGAAAGTATTTTTTCGAGTATTTTAAGTAGCTGAAAAATATGATGAGTAGATTTATGGTTCTTATTCATTGCACTTCTACTCAAAGAGATCTATCCACATTTGAAGTTTCATGATTCTAGCTTGCATACTTTTGAAAAATGCTCCAGACAAAAAAATACACGGACGGACCGACCGCCTGATCGACCGTCAAGCGCAATGCAATATACCCCTCTTCTTCGAAGGGAAAGGGGAATGAAAAGATAACCGGTGTTCGATCCCTAAAAAAATCACCGACCACTACAATGCTATTTCTCTAACAATGATGAATGTCAGTAACAGCTTTATATAATATTTTGTAGTAAACTAATTGGTTTTATTTTTATTTTATCACTAAAATACATTTTGCTAACCAATTACTATCATTGCAATAAGCTCTTATCAAATGAGTACGTTAAAAGACGCTAAAACACCATTGCCCCCCTTTCTAGGTAGTTGTCCCGATTTTTACAGGGTTTTGTGCTAACTTATTATCATGTTTACAATAACTACTGCAAATTATTACAGAGATGCTGAAATGTCATTTATTACTTTACATGGTTAGAAAGGGTTCCATTTCAGATATAAAATCTAGAAACGAAATATATATTTGCATTTGCATTTCCACTGTCAGTTCGCATTGAACCCCTGATGAAGAAACATTGAGTTTCGAAAGCGCTAGGGTTATTTATGCTTTTAGCAATAATCCAAATTACTTACACTGTTTGAATACAATTTAACTCAAATTCATATATATATATATATATATATATATATATATATATATATATATATACAAAAGACTGACACAGTGAAGGTTGACCTAAGCAGCTGCACTCGTGTCACTATAACAAAGAATTTGAGGAGGAAGTGAATCATTGTCTAAGATCTAAGTTTAATCATTAAACATAGATTTCTGTCTTCATACTACCAGAAATAGCTACAGATTGATCGTTAATAGCCCTTCAGTAATGGATTTATTTAGTTCTGTGTGAAATTATCTCCTACAAGAACACAACTTTTAATTAATTTAGCCGCAAGAAGATTCCATATCGGTTAAAATGCTTTTCTAAAGCCAGACAAGCGTACTGTTGGGTAGCATGAATTTATTTCAGGCAAAAGAAAAAATACAAAAAAAACAAACAAAAGAATTAAGAAATTAAGAAATATAACGAACATTCAAAATGTCTGAATATTGAGTAAAAATTCAATCGCCTTCGATAGGAGTACGTCTTTTCGCTATATGAGTTCCGTTTGGTATTTTATGTCAATCGTTGCCGATGTCAATTTCTCCTCGTATTTTGTAGACCAAAGTGGTACTACACAAACACATGCATGAATTATTACCATAGGGTCGTTTGAGCAACCACGAGTCGTTTTAGTGGCCTCTTTCAGACAAACATAAATGTCAAATAACATTCATTTTTGGAACATTTTCCTTCGTTAATCTAGAGAAAAAATGATTTATTTCAGACCTTCTTTTAAACTGAAAAAAAATAATAATAATTTTATTTTGTCTGATAAATACGCGAACATAGTTTCAAGTAAGCATCCAATGAGCACTTACAAGAGTCCGCTTATGACAAGGTCTGTTTCAAATCAGGTAAATTTATAGTCTTTTTCGGAAACTCGAAGAGAGATTCTAGTAAAACCTTTGCTTGCTTATTAATACACAAGGCCATCAATGTAGGTTTCACTTAATTTATATTGTTTAATTTGTTGTTAATTTTCATCCTCGCAAAGAAGCGACGTATTTAGATTTGTTTCTTTTCCTTTTCGGATAAATTTGTTTTATTGTTAATTAAGGACTACTTTTGTACGCTCATCAGAGCACATCGTGCTCATGTAAAGGTTTTCTGATAACCTTCCGTTTTGCGTTCGTCCGGTGTCCGGCGTCCGTCAACAATTTTCAAATGACATCTCCTTAAATTACTAGGACGAATTACACAAAATTGTACAAGAATGTAACTTATGTGTTCTTCTGCCAAAATAGCTTAAAGAATTAAAAACGGTTAAAAAAACTCTTGTGTAACAAAAGTTAATTATTAAAGAAAATCTTTATTTTTTTTCTTTCTGAACAAGAAGCCCTACAGCCTCAAAATTTGGCATGGATCATTAACACAGGATTTTATCAAAATAGCCAAAATCATGACTGTTGGGCCATCAGACACAGGGCACCGGGAGGAAAGGGGTAAGAATCAGATCATATTAGTGTTAAACTAGCAGGGGTAGAGCATTGGGGGGATAAGTCTTCCATCTTTAAAATCTCATCTTCTGAATCAGCAGTCCTACAGCTTTGGCATTTGGCATAGATCATCAGCTAATCTATTTTTTTTAAAATAGCCAAATTCATGATTGTTTGAAAATCATGGATCGAGCACCAGGGCTAGGCCGATGGACTCGGATCAATTTAGAAATCTTTAAAGTCTCTTCTCCTTTTCAGTTAGGAGCCATATAGCCTTAAGATTTGTCATGGATTACCGCTCATAAACCTTTATTAACCCTTTGCTGTTTAATCCCTGCTTTTTACGTGCCTATGATTTTATGATTGAGAAAACATTGTGAAAAAAGAAGAAATTGCTCCTAACAAGCAATTTCTTCTTTTTCCACACTATTTTCTACCCTACTGAATGGTTCTTTTTCAAAATAAATCCACTTTTAATTTTCGTCTGCAAAACCTTTGAATTTGGACAGGTCCAAAATTTTGTAAAATAGGAAAGGGTTTATAGTAAAAATCATGATTTGGTGTCCACCAGGAGTAGAACAGAAGGGAAAAGGGTAGGACTCTGATCAAATAAGACAATCGCAAAATTCTTCTTCTCTTTCTAAACCAGGAGCAATCAGTGGCAGAGCATAGGAAGGAAGGGTAGCGAAAGTACCTAAAATTCTTCCTATTCTTCTGAACTAGGTTGCTTAAAGCCTTAATAATTAGTTAATTCACCAGTTCACATACCTTTATGAAAATAAATGAAGTCATGGGCTACCAGGGGAAGAGCAACAAAGGGATGATGTAGCCCTCGAGGAAATGGAAAAGTCTTAAAATTTATTTGTTAAAACAAGAAGGCTTCCTGCCTTTAGCATGGATCATCATTTCATATATACCTTTATGAAAATTCATCGAACAGGGGTAGAGCACAAGGGAGTGTTAGATCTCGGATCAATATAGACATCTTTAAAAGGCCCCAAAATAGTGAAACCATATTGCCAACTTAACCCAGTTAGATTGGAAAAGTTCCGGTTGACAGTGCTCAAGGGATTGAATACAGTTAAAACATCGTAAAATTGACACTCACCCCGATCAAAATTATTCTAAATTATTCACCCACCGCTACATTCAATCATTCCAAGCACTCACTTAAATCATTCAAAAATGCGCCAAGTTCACTACAAAAGGATAAAACCAACAGAATTTTAATATATATATATATATAAATGGAAAGAGCCCCTTTTTCACTGACTTTATTGTATTTTAATACGTCTGATTGGTTCTTGAAGAAAAAGGTGAGCATTTATAGAGCTTGTGTACATATTTTGTTAAAGGGAGGTAACAAATATCGTTAATTTTGTTCATACTGAACAAAATTTGCTATATTGGATTACCTCCCTTAATTTCACTCGAAACTAACTCCTCTCACTCATTCAATATCATTCCAAAATCAATCCAAAATCATTCATCTTGTCAATTTCACGACGTTCTTAGCTTTACGCATCTGCATCAACATTACAAGTCAACAAGCGCGTACTCTACATATTACATAGGAAGAAATAAATACCTTGGGTATTATGGGATTCTTTGGTGGGCTATAATAAGGATAATATGCGATCGGACTACAAATCGGATTGAACTATATTGATATCATTCCTGCCAGAATATACGACGACAACGTGACATAAAAACACGGTTTGTGCTTGACATTTATACACTAAAATATCTCGTAAGCTCTACGGAGAGATTGATGCTAGCAGCATGCATTAATCAAAGTACTGAAAGTACTAATAAGTTGGAATGCGTTCGAGAGACGGTGACCTCAAACTACTAACGAAGCTGACGCCTCCCGTCCACCACAGGTGATCACATAATACGTCTCGTCTTTTGATGGGCGTATATAAATCTTTGTATTTCAAAAACGAGAGACGCTTAAACCTCTGAATTGCTATACAGGCCTGATTCTGATGAAAGAAAAAAGATAACAAGGGTCCAGAATGACCCTAGACCACTCACCTGAATTCAATAAGTCCAGAGGATCTTATCCAAGAAACTTTCTGGCAAAGAGTCATTCAAATTTGTCTAATTGTTGAAGAGGAGACATTATTAGAATTATAAGCAGTCGTAATAGACCCTGCCAACACATTCATTACACAGGAGAATCAACATAGGCCCTACCCTGCCACGCCCATATTTATAGGCTAATGAAAATGTTGCCAACAATATTTGAAGAGGGTCATCAAAGGAACATTCTTGTAAAGTTTGATTGAAATCTGCCCAGTTGTTCAGGAGGAGATGTCGTTCAAAGATTTTGGGCTCAAAATAAGTAAAATAAATGTTTATTGGCCAATTAGAATATAGCGACAACTTTGAAGAGGGTCACCCATGGAACATTCTGGCAAAATTTCATTGAAATTGGCCCAGCGGTTTATGAGAAGAAGTTTTAAAAAAGTTGACCATCGAGTCAGGGTGATCCTAAAAGCTCCCCTTTGAGCACGTTGTGCTCATGTAAGCTAAAAAGGAAGAAAATGAATCGGACCATACAGTCGACTAATGGACGCACAGGCGAACACTTAAACACTCAAAAAAGTTTTTATATTATTTTTCAAATGGCTTCTGCTCCATTTGAGTTATCAATAACATTTTTAATTAGAAGTGCCGCAAATTGATTTGCCACGATGGAAAGCTATTTTCGCAGGGAAGTCTTTTGCTTAATGAGTTGGAATCTCAAAACAATTTTTGGACGAAGTTCAATTGTGATTTTGACCTTTGTGACTCCAAAATTGGGCACTTTCTTGGTCATTGACAACATTTTTGTCAAATTTTATGATTTGGGTCAATTGGTTGTTCAGTTAGATTGGAAACTGTCAACTGTTAAAATTTACTGATGACCGTGACATGTATTACCCCGAAACAATAGGACAATAGGGTCATGGGCAATATTTGTGTAAAGTTCCGTTATTGCAGGTCAATTGCTTCTCCGTTTATCTAGCGGAAAGCCAAATGTCAATGGACTAAGAGACAGACTTGATGAAATCAATATATGCTCCTCTACTTCCGAGTTGGGGGTACAGTTAATAACATCGTGAAATTGATAAGGTGAACGATTTTGGAATGATTTAGGCATGATGTTGAATAAGTGAGCGGTGCGAGTTTTGAGTGAAATTTAAGGGAGGGAATCCAATGTCGCTTATTTTGTTCAGGATTAACAAAATTAGCGATATATATAAAACCTATATAAAATATGCAAAAAAGTTCAATCAATAGCTTTCTATTTCGTCAAGAACCAATCAGACGCTTTAAATTTCAATTATGTCAGTGAAATCGCGAATTGGTTCTTGCTTAATTCATTTTGAATGTACATGTTGATCTTATTTTGTTTGATAACTTTGAGCGTTTTTGAATGGTTTGAGTGAGTGTTTGGAATGAATCAACGGAGTGCTGAGTGAGCGATTAAGATTTTTTTTTCATTGAGATGAATGTCAATTTCACGATGTAACTACATGCAACTGTATGATGGTGCTCTTAATCGTGTTGATGTGTAAGAATGTGAAGAAAAAAATTGAACTAGTTGGTTTGTTTCAAATGGCAGAATGTCTTTGTGATTAATGCAATTGGGCAAAGATATTCATAATTCAATTAAAGGTATGGTGGCAAGGGTTTATGTGGATGAGTATTGGGTTTCTACAATGAAACGTTCATATAGATAACTGCAATTTGACGGAAAACAAACGACAATATGTTTCAAAAATATTTATTAACTTTAAAAGTGTATCATCATTTTAAGAATTTTTTTTTTTTTATTTAGTAGCTTAGACAGAAATTACAATATAACACCTTGTCAAAAGTTAAATGTGTAATAAGGTCGTTCAGAAAGAGAAACTATACCTTTAAAAGAAGCTTTTACATAATTCTACGAAAAACAGGTCGAGACCTTACCAAATAAGCAGATCACGTGATTGGTCTGTGCTATTGCCACAAGACGGAGAAAACAGGTCGTGACGTTACTAAATAAGCAGATCACGTGATTGGCTAGTGCTTTTGTCAATTGCTGACCTTATTGGACTTGACTTATCACATGATTTCCAAATATAGTAATGTTAACATGTGATACTATTCGTACGCAACCTTCAATAAATATCGTTTAAAACATAAATTAGCGTGTTAATAATATACGTGAATTGATAGTTGTGTAATTGATTAGCATTATCATTTTTTGGTGAAATGAACTGTATGTCTTTGTCAAGTTGAGATATACAAAATAGGCCGAAGTGTATTCACATCCTGTTCACGTGATATGTGTTCTCAAAAAATCCGAAATGAAATTATCTTGTGTTCATTTTGCGGTTTTGTTAAATCTAAGTTGGAATTGCTCCGCATTCCAACTTAAAAAGGATTGATTACATAACTTGAAAATTGTGGGAACACTTGTTCTCGGGCAATTTTGGATTTTCCGCCATTTAAACCATTAGCGTTTGTGTGATCGTTATGAAACTTTGAATCCGAATTCAAACATTATTTTCGAATAGATGTGCATGTAAGGATGACAAAACACCCAAAAAATGAATAAATTCATCTTTTTAAGCTAAATAATTAGGGCATTTTTCTCACAATTCGTGTTGTCAGAGAAAACGACAAGCAAGTATTCTAAAATACCCCTTACCTCTATTTCGAAGAGGAAGCAAATAATTTGTAAAAAGAATCCCTCCCCCATCCTGCTAAACTTAAATATCCAGGAATGTATTATTTCCGAAATTGAAAAATATACTTGGAAATTTGAACTAATTTAAAGCTCTACTGGCCGAATTCAAGATCTATTGCCATGGCGGAATGTCCATCGTGCGTAAACCTTTTTTTCTTTTTTTTTCAATTCTTCTCCTCCTTTACCGATGGGCGGATTTTGGACGTAACTTGGCAGAAATATTCCTTGGGTGACCCTCTTCTAAATTTTGATTGCCCTCCAAATGCGGGGGTGGAAGGGCGGGACTTTTTTTATTATAAAATCTTTCCCCTCCTAAACCATTGGCCCAATTCAACGAAACCTTACTTAAATCATCCTTGTGTGACCCTCTTCTTAAGTTGTTAAAGGACATTTGGCTTAACCCACAAAGATTGGCGTGATAGGGCGGGGAATATTTTTCTATATTAACCTTTTAAAACCTTCTCCTCATAAACCATTGGCTTGATTTCAATGGAACTTATAACTTATATAGATCCCTGGGTGACTCTATTCTAAAATTGTTCAAGAAATTGAGATCGTCCACCAAATACAGTTAAGAACATCGTAAAATTGAAAAGGTTTTGGAGTGATTTCGGAATGAAATCGAATGAGTGTGTGGAGCGAATTTTTAGTGCAATTAAAGGGAGGTAACCAGATATTGCTAATTTTGTTCAAGATGAACAAAGTTAGCGATATTAATTACCTCCCTTTAATGAAATTTTCGTACTTTACTGTTTATTCGTCTTCGTGGACCAATCAGACACTTGAAAGTCCACACCAGCTATAAAAATTATAGAAGAAATAGATAGATTTGTATTTGTTGTTGAAAGTCATGAATGATTTTTAAATGTTTTCTAATGATTTCGGAGAGTTTTTGATCGATTTGATTGAGTGTTTGGAATGAATGAATGGAGCGCTGAGTGAATGAAGAATAATGCTTTTGATCGGAATGAGCATCAATTTCATGATGTGTTTAACTGTATGGGCATGACAGGGTCGTGCTTATTTTCACTATATAAGTCTCTAAAAATTTTCTCCTCACAAACCATTGACCTGATTTCAATGAAACTCGGTATGAATGATCCATGGGCTATGTTCTTCTTAAGTTATTCAAGACAATTTGAATTACCCCCTAAATATGGGTATGCGGCGGCACTCATCCTTTCTGACTATTTGTCTACTACCAATGGGTTGTTATCGAAGACTTATGTGGGATAGCAGCAGGAAGTTAGGAAATGATGTGATGGAAGCCCTGGTGTGATAAATACCAGGAATCCATTGTTAGGTACTCCAGCCGCGGCGAAATGACTGAAATAATGCCACGTAATGAAAGCCACGTAAAACCCCATCAAATAAAAAGATATATTAAAAAATAAATATGGGTATGGCAGGCGAGGCTTATTTTCACTATTAAACCTTTAAAGATCCTGTCCTCCAAAACTATTGGCCCTATTTCAATGAAACTTGGCCCGTGAAATTATTTGCATGAATGTTAGATCAGAATATACGCCACACGACGAAATATTTTTGACCACTCTCTGTTATTTTGTTTCTTTCTTTATACGCACGTCGAAGGACGTCGGGTACTTTGTGACAAAGCGTAGCGTCCGACGTCTGATTGAGTTATTTGAGTTATTTTCTGTAGCTATTTTCATACCGAGTAATACAGCAGTGAAACTAGCATTTGACAATTTACCACCTTGTTATTGTTGTTATTTTTTAATGGTTTGAGTGAGTGACGGGAATGAACGAATGGAGCGCTGAGTCAGCGATTAAGAATGGTTTATATTGAGGGCGATGTCAATTTCACGAGGTTGTCGCGCCTTCCCTGATCCCTTTGAGTGATATTCATTTAATGTTTAGCATACTTTTCATTACACATACTTCATACAATTAATCAAATGTTAAGATTTTTTTTCAGTTTGCTTCGTCGATTTTATCTGATAAAAAAATGATTTTTATCTGTGGTTTTGATAAAATCAAGAATGTCAAGTGAAAGAGGGTAACTTCTAATTACAGGTAAGAAAATCGGGAAATTGACTAGCAGAATAATATTGGAAGGATTTAGAAATGTAATTGAATGAGTGCGAACAGTGAGTTTTGAATGAAATAAAAGGGAAGTTATTCAATATCTCTTATTTTTTTCAAGATAAAATATGCATACAGGTACTATGAATAGCTTTGTATGTCTTCACGAACCCATCATACGTTTACAAAAAATAATTAAGTCAGTTGAAAGTTTGTTTTTCCTAGCGATTTTTAATTTTGAATGCAGTTGTTGATCTGATCCCTTTTAGTTTTTTAGGAGCGTTTTTGAAACTTTTGAGTGAGTGTTTTGAATGAATGCATGAAGCGCTGAGTCAGCGACTTAGAATGGTTTTGATCGAAATGAGAGTCAATGTCACGATGTTCTTAACTATACATCTACATGTTATTTTTCGGATTCATGTACAGTAAAAAACATCGTGAAATTGACACTCATTCCGATCAAAAGTATTTTTAATCATTCACTCAGCGCTACATTCATTCATTCCAAACACTCACTCAAATCGATCAAAAACACTCCGAAATCATTAGAAAACATTTAAAAATCGTTCATGACTTTCAACAACAAATGCAAATCTATCTATTTATTCTACGATTTTTCTAGCTGGTGTGGACTTTCAAGTGTTTGATTGGTCCACGAAGACGAATAAACAGTAAAGTGCGTAAATTTCATTAAAGGGAGTTAATTAGTATCGCTAATTTTGTTCATCTTGAACAAAATTAGCAATATTGGATTACCTCCCTTTAATCACTCAAAACTCGCTCCACACAATCATTCAATTTCATCCCGAAAGCACTCAAAAAGCGTTCACCTTGGCAATTTCACGATGTTCTTAACTGTGACGCTCATTTGAGACGTATGGAATTTTGAATAAATCATGATTTTGGTGATTTAGATACATGTATATTTAACAACCGTCGGTGTTTTGTTTAATTGCAAAAGGGGCGTAGTTAACGCTATTTCTATGCTCCCCAACTGCTTTGTCTTTCCGTCCGTCTGGAGAAAATTCTCCTTTACTCAAGTCGAAATCAACGAAACTTCTTGTTCGAAGTTCTTCCTTTGAAATGACGACGGTGTATTTATTTCTTGGAAGCCTTGTCATGGAAAAGGGGGACTTATCGTCAAATTTGAATTTTAAAATATATCCCCTTTATCAATTGCAAAATTGTCCCAAAACTTCACATAAACGTCCGGGTGTGATCCTCGACGGCGGCACTCGTTCTTTCCGACTATTTTTTTTTCTAACCAATGGGTTGATAATCGTAGACCTATTTGATAAAGCAGCTGGAGGCTAGGAAAGGATGTGATGGTTGCACTGGTGAGAGAAATGCCAGGAATCAATTGTTATGTGCTCCAGCCGCCGCGATATAACTAAATAGTTGCTAGCGACGTAAAATTCCAATCAATCAATCAATCAATCAATCAATCAATCAATCAATCAATCAATCAATCAATCAATCAATCAATCAATCAATCAATCAATCAATCAATCAATCAATCAATCAATCAATTACATTTACGTTGTTTGTTAAGAGATATGGGTATTGTTTACTTCATACATTAAATTGGAGAAGCTGTGCCATGCTTAAATGAAGCTTTATAAATATACATTGTAGCTATACAGTTTCGACAATGGCATAAAATAGTCCATAATTTCTTCTAAAATATTAAGTTACAATGTTTATTTTTAACTTGTAGGCTTTTAGCATTAATGAATGAATGAATGTCGGTTTTCTGTTTAAATAAGCGCAAAAAAACCTATTTATTATCTTGTTTACATTCATTAAAATTTCTCAAACTATAAAAGCATCCAATAACATAGTTTGTCCATTTATTGCATAAAAGTTTGTGAAAAGGCCTTCATCGAGGACATAATCCATCTCCGACGGCTCGTGTTGTTCTTTTTGTGATACTACACGAATCGCCCAATAAATATCTGAAGCAATTGTTTTTACCCCATGAATATGACGAAATGCAGATAGAGTTTTTATAAGAGATCAATTAATGTTCATCGTTTCGCATGATACAGATTACAAATTTAATTCATTGTCACAATCCTGTAATGCGATTTAACCGTAGCAAGCTAGTATTAGCCTAGATTTTATTACAAAAGTAGCTCATATTGTGAAATTATCAAAATGGTATCACATAGTTGGATACATATCTTTGATCACTTTAGGAACAAAGTTGAATTTCGTACGGGCGTCCCTCGCGAACACCTTCTTATACGATGACTACTCTTTCACCAACAGGACTTTAATCGAAATCGAGCTCATCAGAAATGAGCTTGCAGAGTCAGATTTAGGCATCATGCAGAGCGAGTAGATAGCCATATTTATATAACTCATGGTTAAATTAAAAAAATCTACGTGTCTGAAAATTCTTTATGTCAAGATTGCTCTTGAATTCACACGTTTTTTACTTTTACTGAGACATGAATACTCCACAGTCTATCAATAAAGAAACGTGTTTTTTACCAGTGGGTTGACCGAGGTACCACCAGAAGCCGAATTAATACAAAAAAAAAAAACAAAATTACAAATCTCAGTCGAGAAACTTTCCAGTTTACGGATAAAACCGAGCGATATTGCGTTTGATCGAGATAGAACCGGGAAAACCCGTCAAGCGATTTTGTTACACTGCAAATTTTCATCAAAATGTTAAGTGATGTATGTTTGTTTTATAAAATTTCCATTGAAGCACCTCAATGCTTGTTAAGACTACTTTTCACCCGAAGCGTGGTAAATGCTTTTCCGAAGGCCTTTATTGGAATCGGGGATACAATCGAAGACTAATAGCGACTGATATGTGAATCGTCCTTTTCAAAAGTAAATTTTTCTAGCCTCAAGTTAAAACAATCTAAAAATTCGAAGATGTTTATGTTGCTGGCACAAAGCTGGGAACACGATGATCGTCACACAAAGCCGAGTCATTTCATGAAAAGCTTTTAACATGCTACGAGAAGCATGCCAGAACTCCTCTTTCTGTCTTTCTTCAAAAGCTTTGAAATTTTATACAAAAATTTATCACATGTTGAAATTTTCGCAAGACGCAATTTTGAGGTCCTAACTCCACCTGGTTCAAGAATTATCTGCCCTTGATCTTAAGACATTTTGTTTACTTTTGACATATATACTAGTAATTTTGTGTTGCAAACTCCTCCTTCCGTTTTTTCTTCAATAGCTAGAAAGATTTATACAAACATTTACCACATGTCGAATTTTAACAAGACGCAATTTTGAAGAATTATCTGCCTTTAATTTTAAACATTCTAGCTTCAGCATCAGGTTTGCTGGCATTAGTTAACATACAAAATTGTGAGGAAGTCTAAACGTTCAAATAAGTGCAAACTGCCTCTGACAGCTTAACCACTAAATCAATGAATACTTTCGCCATAAAAAGTAGTTCTCCCGTAATGTTGCAAACGTATGTCTGCAGTTTCACCCCCCCCTCTTACTTTAAGCTCGTTAGGGCAAATCGGGCTTATGGTGATCTGTGTTTTCATTTGATATCCCTCGTACGTCGTTCGTCATCAACCCTAGTGTTTATATCATAGAGGCGACAATTCATGAACATTGGACATAAATGTATGTCAGGTCATTAAGATGAACCGTATAAATTAAAATTTGAAATATTCCATTTGAAAACACGAGAAAAGGATACCTGTTGACACTTTCTTTTTTTACATTCAAATGGCCATACATTTAGCGCATTTATGATGAAACTTGTTCAGTATGTTAGTCAAATTGAAAATTTCCTCTGAAAGAGCAAAGTTCATCTGAAAATACAAACGTAGGGACATGAAAATTTAGCTCACCCGTGATGAACAATGACCAGAATACTTTTAATGTCAGAAGGGGGACTCAATTAGAAAATGAGACCATTTAAACAGACAAAAAAGAAAAATTGCTCACACCCACAGATGTACAGTGTTTTGGAATGTGGGTTTCAAAGAATGTCACATGTGTGCAAAGTAATGACTTAGCTTGACCAGAATTTTATATGCACACTACATTGTACGGTCACTTGGATGAACTATATTCAAATAAGAACTCATTTGAAAGTACGCTTTTTAACTCCTCGCTTTATTTTAACCCTGATTTTGTACCATTATATGTTTTTAAAAGGAAGTTTACTTAAATATCTATGCTTTGCTAGGTTTTAGTACTTTCAGTACTTTGATTTGCTTTTTGTTCACATATACTAGTAATTTTGTGTCACAAACCCCGCCTTCAGTTTTCCTTGAATAGTTTTTAAACTTTTTATAACCATTTATCACATGTTTGAGTTTTGCAATACACAATTAAGAGGTCTCAAATCCCTCAGGTTCGAGAGTTATCTCTTTATTTGAATAATTTTGCCTCTCCTATTAAATATCTCATTCTCTGAAAACACATGCAAGGGTATTAAGTCACATTCTGGGACAATTTCTAGTTTTGCTTTGTTTCTATGCTGTTGTTGTTTTTGTGGGTTTTTTTGTTGTTGTTGTTGTTGTTTGGCTTTTTTCATATCAGCAATGTATCACGCTTTCATCATCAAACTAATTCCGTCATATTTTTTACATTCAGATGGATAAATAAACGTTACTTAGAACGTGACAATATAAAAAAAGACGATATGAAATTTAAACGAAAAAATCATAAAAAAAATCAACAAGAGGCCCAAGAGGGCCTGTATCGCTCCACTGGCGTAAATAACCCAAGACTTTTGCCCTGTCATGCCTATATTTCGGGATCAAACACATTTTTAAGTAAAGGGTCATCCAAGGAACATCCATGCCAAGTTTCATTAAAATCAGCCCAATGTTTATGAGAAGATTTTTAAGGATTTAAACGTGAAAAAATGCCCCACCCTGCCACGCCCCTATTTGGGAGTCAATCAAAATTTCTTGATCAATTCAAGTAAAGGGTCATCCAAGAAACATTCATGCCAGGTTTCATTGGAATCAGCCCAATGGTTTGGGAAAAGATTTTAAAGTTTTCAACGTGTGAAAATGCCCCGCCCTGCCACGCCCATATTTGAGGGTCAATCAAAATCTCTTGAACAAATTAAGTAAAGGGTCATCCAAGGAACATCTATGCCAAGTTTCATTGAAATAGGCCCAACGGTTTTGGAGGAGAAGATTTTTAAAGATTTTAACATGACAAAATGTCACGCCCTGCCACGCCCATATTTGGGGGTCAATCAATTTAAATCATTAAAATCCGCCCATTGGTTTGGGAGGAGAAGATGCTAAAGAAAAAAATTACGCACCAACAAACGGACGGACGCACGACGGACACTCCGCCATGACAATAGATCGCTGGTCTTCATCCAGTGGGTTAATAATAGAATAATAACTTATCGTTCTATTAAAAAAGAAAATTGTGATTCTTATATTTTACATGTGCGAGGATTGAACCCGACCGAACTAGCGATAGTCACTAGGGGAGGAGCGGAGTTAAAAACGAGAAAGAAGAAATACGAGGAAAGTGTAGAAAGGAAACATAGCCTTTGAGAAACAAAAGCAGAGTTTGGAAGGAGGGGGAAGCATCGGAGAACAGACAAAGGGAGATTGCAATTGCAAAGGGAGTGTGCAATTTCAAGAGTTTGATTTCTCGATAAAATTGTCAAAAAATTAAATGTAAAAAAAAAAAAAAAAAAAAAAAAAACGATTCACCACTACTTGTTTGGTATTCTAAAAACTTCAAAAATGTTACTTAAAGTCTGCATGTACAACGAAAATAGACAGGGATTACAGTTAAGAACGTCGTGAATTCACACGACGAATGATTTTGGTATGATTGTCGAACGAAATTGAATCAGTGATTCGGGTGAGTTTTGGGTGAAATGAAAGGGAGGTAATCCAAGTTCGCTAATTTTGTTCAAGATGAACAAAATTAACGATATTTATTACTCCCTTTTAATAAATTTTAATAAAATTAACGTCCTTCTGATGGTTTGTCTTCATGAACCAATCAACCACTTTACAATCCGCATCAGCCAGAATAGTAGAATAGTTTGATCAATTTGAATTAAATGTTGATCGTCTTGGATGTTTTCGAAATATTTTCGAATGATTTCGGAGTGTTAATTGATCGATTTGAGTGAATGTTAGAAATGAATGAATGGAGCGATGAGTGAATGATTTAGAATGCCTTTGATCGAAATGACAGTCCATTTTACGTTGTTACTTACTGTATAAGATGATTGTATGTTGGAGCAATACAAAAGTAGTTCAGTGCAAGTATAAATGATCTTAGTGCATCATCAAAGTCTGCAATATCAAACCATTTTGCCGTTCAAATTCATTGAGATAATATAAAAGTATACACTAATAAAATTGAAACAAATATATCCAAAATTGTTTCCAGGGAGTATACAGGATAGAAACTTTTTTTTGGTTACTGAATGCACCTAGTAAAGTAGCAAGTCCGTGATAGCACACATGGTCGACAATTTCATTTTAATAAACGTAAAAATAATGAATCGATTAAAGACAATCCCTGATAACCGGTATAAGTTACTTTCCAAAAGAAGGTGTATAATGAGTTCAACTATGACAAAAATATTTCTTCATGTGTGACCATCGTCAAGGTCAGCCCATGTAGCTCAGTCGGTAAAGCACCGGACTTAAAAGCAATTGAAGGTCGATCGCGTGGGTTCGATTCCGGGACTGGCACACTATCGAAATAATTGCCTTTGGGATGAGACTTTAAACAGAGTTACCTTGAGACGGTGCTTTACATCGAGTACGTTAAAGAATCATGGCGGATCTCAGCAGTAGTTTCGTCACGTATGCATGCACTATCCCCGAAACATCTAACCGTCTGTCGTCTATATGGACATATGCTACGGAAGTGACGATAGTTAAACGGAAGAAAACACACCTTGATCAAGAAAGGTGAAGTTCAAGTCTCTTTAAGTTTTATCTGAACATAATTATCATGCATGTCTAAGTCGTGTAACAGTGATGTCACGATTTTTGAGCTTTTTGAATGGTTCGAGCGAGTGCTTTTAATGAATAAATAGAGCGCTCACTAAGCGTTTTGGAATGGCTTTGGTCGAAGTGAATGTAAATTTTATGATGTTATTTACTGTAGTCCTCTTTTAGATGTATAGTTTGGTCTCAGTTTTTGTAAATTCTATTCTTTTATTTTAGAATATGCTTGCTCTAAGAAAACGACATTTGCTAGGCATCGACATAAAACGGTAGCATTTACGCCATATAGACTACGGGCTCGAATACTTACACATAAAACTAGCACTCGCTGGTTAGTTTAATTGTAATTGCATTTCGATTTCCATTACTGAATCTAAATATAGAGATATTATATTGAGCTGTGCTATCACGCAATCTCAAATGTGGGCGTGCCTCAATCAATTAATCATTTGATGACACTAATTCTTGTTCTTTCTCTACTTCGAGAATAGAAATTAATGAGAATAACAAACGATACATGCAGGAAAACTCGAGAAATCGCTATCACCAGGATATGTAGTTTTATATGAACTGAACAGCTTTGAAAACCCAGTATGAATATTTTGCGTTTCTCTCACACAGTCTCATGAATAGTTAAAATATTTTATTGTATCATAATTTGTATCTAGTTTACACACTTTCATCGTCCTAGTCATGCAAATTGGTATTCACTTTTTACAAGGCCTGGGCATGGGCATGTTCAGCACATCGGTTTACAGTCGAGCCATTTTATTACCATTTTATGCTACTCCCAAAAATTAAAGCGGCATGTTCATTAGGTATGCTTTGAGGCTTTGCTTTGCAGAGCAGATCACTACATCATTTTGCGATTATTTGTGAACAATCAATTCTAATGAATAACTCACAGGCGATTATGCATTTGTCCTACACCCCGTCAGAGGCGAACAACAAAGCTTCACGTTGAACATGACGTAGTTCGTTGCATACCGAAATTCAATTCGCTACTTACGTTTCTATACGTCTGGAAGCATTTTTTTAATTTTATCCTTAAAAATAACTTTTCTAAAATTTCAAAATGAATTCTTATTTAAGAAATTATTTTTTGCAATTAGCCTCCATGAACACACATTTTTGCAAGGCATTAAAACAATAGAAATGAAAAGGCCTCTTTACTTTCCGTGACGAAGCCTCAAAAATAAGTAACGGGAAAACACACAGGTGTTATATTATAGGGAGTTTACATGGGAAGTTTCATTACATTTCGCCCCATTGGATGGACTGACCGAATGACGAAGCTTCGGCTACAGGCCCCTTTCAGGGACCATAGTTAAAAAAAATAATCAATTTTTTCATGTCTCATCACTTCCATTTTTCAAAGAAATCTGCTTATGTTTGTGAATGATTAAATGGTTAAATAGAAATAACTCATCCACAAATAGCACCTACACAACTATATTAATTAATCAAAGTACTGAAAGTACTGATAAGTTGGAATGCGATCAAGAGACGGTGTCCTCAAGCCACTTACGAAGCTGAAGCCTCCTGCCCACCACAGGTGATCTCATAATACGTCTCGTCTTTTGACGGGCGTATATATCTCAATGTATTTAAAAAACGACAGACGCTAAAACCCCTCAATCTCTATACAGGCCTAAAACAGACGAAAGAAAAATTTTGACAAGAGGGCCAGAATGGCCCTAGAGCGCTCATCTGAATTCGATTAGTCCAGCGGATCTCATCCAAGAAATTTTCTGGCAAAGTTTCATTCAAATTTGCCTAATTGTTGAATAGGAGATATTATTCGAAGAATAAACAATGATAATAGATCCTGCAAACCGATTCATTGCAGAGGAGACTCGAAATTAGCCCTGCCCTGCCACGCAAATATTAATGGGTTAATAAACATTTTGCCAACAACTTTTGAAGAGGGTCATCAAAGGAACATTCTGGTACAGTTCCATTGAAATCGACTCAGTGATTCAGGAGGAGATGTCATTCAAAGTGTTCTGGCTCAAAATAAGGCCCGCCCTGCCACGCCCATATTTATGGCCAATCAAAAATTAGTGAATAATTTTCGAAAAGGGTCACCCAAGGATCATTCTGGTAAAGTTTTGTTGATATCTGCCAAGTGGTTCAGGAGGAGATGTCGTTCAAAGATTCTGGGATCAAAATAAGCCCCGCCCTGTCACACCCATATTTGTGGATCAATAAAAATTTCGGGAACAATTTATCAAACGCGTCACCAAAAAAAATTCTTCCAAAGTTTCACAGAAATTGGCCTAGTGGTTCAGGAGGAGATGCCATTCAAAGATTTCTGGCTCAAAATTAGGCGCGCCCTTCCACGCCAATGTTATTGGCCAATCTAAATTTCATGAACAATTCTGGCAAAGTTTCATTGAAATAGACCCAGTGATTTAGGAGGTGATGTTATTCAAACTTTTCTGGCTCAAAATAAGGCCAGCCCTATCACGCCCATATTTATTGGCGAATCAGAATTTAGCGAAAAAATTTTGAAGAGGTCACCCAGGAAACGTTCTGTCAAAATTTCATTGAATTAGGCTCAGCGCTTAAGAAGAAGAAGAAATATTAAGAAAGTAGAAGACACACGACAGACGACGGACGACGGATTTAGGATGATCCTAAAAGCTCCCCTTGAGTACGTTGTGCTCAAGTTAGATAAAAATGAAGAAAATGATACGGACCATACAGCCGACCAATGGACGCACAGGCGGATATCTATATACTCAAAACAGTTTCTATGTTATTTTTCAAATGACTTCTGCTCCATTTGAGTTATCAATTGCATTTTAAATTAGAATTGTCGCAACAAGCGCTTTGTCCTTGGTGTCTTTACTTCATGAGTTGGAATCTCAAGACAATTTTTGGACGAAGTTCAGTCGTGACTTCGACCTTCGTGGCTCCAAAAAAAATGGGCACTTTCTTGGGTCATTGACAATATTGGTCTCAAGTTTTATGATTAGGGTCAATTGGTTGCTCAGTTAGAGTGGAAAATGTTAACAGTTTAAGTTTAGTTATGACTGTGACATGTATGACCCCGAAACAATAGGGCTTTTCTTTGGGTCATGGGCAACATTTGTGTTAAGTTTTGTTATTGCAGGCCAATTGCTTATCCGTTTTGCTAGCAGAAAGCAAAAGGTCAATGGACTGACAGACAGACATGATGAAATCAATATATGCCCCTCTACTTCTGAAATGCGGGTACAGGTAATAACATCGTGAAATTGACGAGGTGAACGATTTTTGGAATTATTTAGGAATGATGTTGAATGAGTGAGCGGAGCGAGTTTTGAGTGAAATTTAAGGGAGGGAATCAATGTCGCTTTTTTTGTTCAGGATGAACAAAATAAGCGATATGTAAAACCTCCCTTTAATTAAATATGCATAAAAGTTCCATCAATAACTTTCTATTTCGTCAAGAACCAATCAGACTCTATTAATTTCAATTATGTCAGTGAAATCGCGATTTGGCTTTTGCTTTACTCATTTAGAATGTACATGTTGATCTTATTTTTTAGTATTTTGAGCGTTTTTGAATGGTTTGAGTGATTGTTTGGAATGATTGTTTGGATTGAATGAATTAAGCACTGAGTGAGCGATTAAGAAAGTTTTTGATTGAGATGAATGTCATTTTCACGATTTAACTAACTATATGATGATGTTCTAAAACGTGTTGATGTGCACGAATCTGAAGAAAACAGATTGAACAAGCAGGTTTGTTTCAAATGGCATTTAATCTTGGTGATGGAATGCAATTGAGCAAAGATATTCGTAATTCCATTAAAGATGTGGTGGCCAGGATTTTATTTGATGATGAAACATTCATGTAGATAACTGCATTATGACGGAAAACAAACGACAGTATGTTGCAAACATATTTGTTAGCTTTAAAAGTGTATTATCTATCACTTAAACAAAAACTCAAGATTTACATTTCGTAACGGTAGACAGAAATGTTCAATATAACAATTTGTCAAAAGTTAAATGTATAATAAGGTTGTTCAGAAAGAAAAACTAAACCTTTAAAAGAAGCTATAACATAATTCTACAAAAACAGGTCGCGACATTACCAAATAAGCAGATCACGTGATTGGCCTGTGCTATTGCCACAATACTGAGAAAACAGATCGCGACATTACCAAATAAGTAGACCACGTGATTAGCTAGTGCTAATAGCTGACCTTATGGGTCTTGACTTATCACATGATTTCCAAATATAGTAATGCAAACATGTGATACTAGTAAATTCGTACGCGTCTTTCAATAAATATTGTTTAAAACATAAATTAGCGTGTTGATAATATACATGAACTGATAGTTGTGTAATTGTACAGCATTATTACTTTTTGATGAAATGAACTGTATGTCTATGTCAAGTTGAGATATACAAAATAGGCCGAAGTGTATTCACATCATGATCACGTGATATGTGTTCTCAAAAAACCCGAAATGAAATTATCTTGTGTTCATTTTGCGGTTTTGTTAAATCTAAGTTGGAATTGCTCCGCATTCCAACTTAAAAACGAATCAAATCTTGTAAATACAGCTGCGTTGTCTCCCTGACAGCGGGCTACGACTTTAGACAGTTAGTTATTGTCTCCCTTATACCACTAGAGACTACGATAGGCGAATCACCGACTTATCGTTTTTATTACTTACGCGAAATTTCATTACGCTAAGTTAAGAATTGGTGGCTCCATTCGTATTTAAAATTAGTCTTTCAATGATCAACAAAGCTCATAAAATCCTTGTATCACGCCATTTTCAAAAGGCATAGTTGTTTGGCGGAGACAAACCTCGAAAATCGGCGTTGACAGTTGGTGGAAAAATCAGTTGTTATCGTCTCAATACGATATGACGGTCAGGAATTTGGACCCGATTGATTGAATAAAGGTCATAACGTAGGGGAATGACCTTATATAACGTTTAGATATCAAGGTGGAAAACCTACAAATAAGCGACGACGTGTAAGTAACCTATTCCAGGCAACTGATAGATCGCCGCGATGAATAAAAATTAGCTTGACAATTAACAAAAACAACAAAAAAAACTCATAAATACGTATATGACAGTAAACTTCCGCCATTTCCGCCATATCTTACCAGATAATATCGTTGAAAGGCGACAAAATAGGGGATAACCGTTTGTTTAAGTGTAAGGTCGTGAATAAATAAAACAATGACCATTTAAAAAAAAACACTCATAAATACGTAGATGACAGTAATCTTCCGCGATTTCCGCCATATCTTACTACATACTACATTACTACTATCGTTGATAGGCGACAAAATAGAGGATAACCGCTTGTTTAAGTGTAAGGTCGATTCATATATCTTTGAGTGAACAACAAATGCGATATTTTCACGAGTGGCGAAGCCACGCGTGAAAATATAGCTTTCGTTGGTCATGAATTGAATTATAAATCGATCTAACACTTAAACAAACGGTTATCCAATTTCTTTGATGCTAAAATGCGACCAAATGTGAACGTTTCAGGAAAAATTTTTCTTCAAGCGCGGCATTTTGCACGTGATTGCTATGCAATATTCATGGTGACGTCACTTTTTCGGCCCCGCTTTGATGACGTCAAATATAGTGAAATGGAGGAGAGCAAGTTTAAGTTTTTTTGATTATTTCACTCGTAAGGCGTTGAGTTAATCATGTGATAATCTTCGATTATTTCGCGATAAACGGTCGGAAAACATTAATTAAAACGTCGTTACTTCAGTCGATATTTAGTCGCCAATCTTCGTTTTGTTTATTGTTTACGTTCGTTACCAAATATTTAGCAGAATTATAATGTTTGAATATCGGAGTGTGTGTGTTTTGACGTAGGCCAATGTAAGGGGGAGCGATCAGCAAATTGTACGAAAATTAGTAATATATTGCACTTCCTTTAACGAATGGTTTCATTGATCAATCGACGTTTTAATTGAAATCATTACATTTTATGAATGATATTCGCAATTTGTCTTTTTCAAATTAACTTTGATCAGAAAATAAAGATGTTTATTGGCATGTCCGTCATTTCACAAGGTAAAGAAAATGAATTGTGCTTTCCAATCGAGGCCAAAGTATTGCATTTATCTCCATTAGAATTCAGCAGATATAATATTGTGAAGCGATCGAGATGAAACCTAGTTGTGTCTAAAAGCGCACTTGAGGCTGTGTTTTTTTATCTTCATCATCAGGACGTTTTCAACATTCTTGTAACTTAACAAGCGTAGCCAGAAAACGACGAACACGAAAGGGTATAGCTTTGCAGAGAGGGAGGGACAAAAGTATCACGGAAGCATCGAAAAGTGGTCTCAAGGATCTCAGCAATATGGTTAAAATGAGATAGATGTAATACCAACAATTTGAAAATGCACATACGAACTATAAGAAAAATAAATTGTCGCGAAATTGAAGGTCTGTTGTTTGAGTGAAGAATATTGCAAACAAGGATTATTCGCCCGATTACTGTCCTACGAGCAGAGTTTTGGCTGTGTATGGTCAGTATCTGTACACAGCTTCTGAATTTTTCGAGAAGCGATCAGCATGACTACGTCCAAGTGTGTGATTCGCGTATGTCATTGTACAAGAGAAATACTACAATCATAATACGGTTTGCTGGACCAGAGGGATTTCGTTGTACAAGCTTATCTGTCTTGGAAGCACCATAGAAGGCTCTTGTTCACCTTGTCGAAAACGTGCAGTACGAATGCATAAACGCGGTTGTTTGTCGCCGATCGAGCACAGTTGAAAAGATCGCGAAAATTTCCCTTACTACGATCAAAACCATTCTCAATCACTCACTCAGCTCCGCCCCATTCATTCATTCCAAACACGCTTTCATACCAATCGAAAACGCTCTATAATCACTAGGAAAGTTCAACAACTACATTTGTTTTTGCAAGTGGTTTATTCGTGAAAACAAGTAAATATCTGAAAAGAATGTAGTTTTTATGGGGGGGGGGGGGGGGGGGTAATAAATATCGTACGAAATTATCGCTTAAATTTCATTTAAAACTAGCTCTACACACTCATTCAATTGCGAAGTCATTCTTAAATCACTCATAGTGTAGAAAGGATGAAAGTCTCACTCCCATTATCAACTATGCACATTCCAGCATCGCGGACGCTCACAGTATTCAGTAAACGAATCAAAGTGAAAGCTGGGCAATTATTCTGTAAAGACGACGTTCCTACGAAACCCAATTAGGACAAAAAAGTCTGAATTTCTGTAAGTAAAGCTCCCTGGTTTGTAGGAGGATTAAATTTTCCCATTTAACGTCATGGGTTATTAGTAGTCCCCTTAACATATTCGTGACTCGTTTACAATAAAGGGACCTTCTGTGTCGTACTAGGGTCAAAACTTTTCGCACAACTGATTTTCTGAAACTAGGATGATCAGTCGGTCTTTATATGATTTTCGTTTTCTGAAATGCGACCACCTGTACCAAAACCAATCTCTTTTTAATTTTTCTCATACTGTAATCCCGGATTGTCCTTTTCCGCGTGACGGGTCACACGCAGAAACATTTGGATATGATAACTAACCTACTCTTTAGAAAAAGATAATTACAGTATTTTTGTCATTCAACTGAGAAAAACCTAGCTTAGCCTTTTTTTTTATATCTAACAGCCAATTAGCATATAAAATTCTCATTTGGTTAACGCTGTTCTAGCTAGACATTCGATGAATTAAATTTGTCTTTTCTATGCCCCTGGGTTTTAGAAGGTATTGTGTTCCGAGCTGGAATTACGTATGTAGATTACAAGATAATAGGGTACACTCTATGGCAAAATATTGCACCCACTAGCACTTTCCTAAACATTTCAAGAACTTTCGATCTTACTTTAGTTTTTATAATCAATGCCAAACAAACTAAAATTGAAAATAACTCAACCTTTAACCTACTGAATATACATTACGTTTCTAACAGCTAATGTTTTAGAGCATTTAAAATAGAAAGCAGGCAGTGTAGATTAAATAATAGTAGTCAAATAAAATAAAGAATTCTGATTGGTTTAAACCGCATCACGCGGGGAAATCCATTGCACTTTATTTATGTATAAAATGCAATAGGTCTTTCGGGAAACCCCCGACCTTCGAACTGCAAGTCCTGTGTTGTAGGAACTCGAATTAACCTAGTCCCAGATTATCAACGCAACATTGCTATTTAATCTTTTATAAATTAAGAAATTTTCGAAAGAATTTACGATTACAAGCGTACAGTTCTGATTCTGTTTAGAAAACAGCGAGTCGACGAAGACCATCAAGCAACCCGCTCAACTAAGACCGACCACGCCGTGTTCGTTTAAAAATACAGATTAACTTGGCAGAAACAAGTTTTTTTTGTGATAAATACCTCTACGAATTTCCAAGTTGTCTTTCATTTGTGTATCATTTGTTTTACCTTATGACATTTCACTTCGATAGCGAGATAAAAAAAAATTACACGGTCTAAAATAGATTGAGTAATCTATACGCGCAGAAAGTAGACTTGAAACTTTGATGTTTGGTCGAGTATTTTAATAGTTTCTTCGATCTAGAGGATTGCAATTATAAGGGACGAATGTCTTTTAAACTGCGTTTATTGGGGTATAAAGTGCAATTGCCTTAGCACATGGCTTAAACATAACGCCCTACGGGCTTTATTTGCCATGTGCTAAGGCAATTGCACTTTATACCCCAATAAACGCAGTGAAAAAGACACTCATCCCTATAAAAGGTCTGCACAGGCTGATCAAAGTTCTCATTGTCTTTGAAATTTTCGTGTACGGCATAAACATTTCGTGACCAGCAGGAGAAAGGTGAAATACAGTTTACAGCATCGTGAAATTAACAACGAGCATGGTTTCGCAGTGATATTGACTGAATGTGTGGATCGAGTTTTGAGTGAAATTTAAGGGATATAATACATTGTCACTAATTTCGTCAAAATTCGACGAAATTAGTGATAATTTATTACCTCCCTTTAAAAATCCCTTTTATTTCAAATGTGTGTACCTTCACGTAGTTATCAGACGTTTAAAGATCCACGCCAGTCAAGATATATACATTTTTTTGTAATTTAGGTGTTTGAAATGAATGCTGGGTGAGCGATTTGGTTAAGGTTTTTTTTCGAGGTGGATATCAATTTCACGATGTTCTTAATTGTAGTTACAATGTGATTAATTTGAGACCGAGCTTCTTTCTATGTATTGTTACTGTACCTTAAAAACGGATGTTGACAACGCTTTTTTTGTGTGTGCGTGCGTTTGTAAAACAGAGTGAAGAAGATTGACAGTTACCCTATGATGTCACATTTATTCTGTGAACGTTTGAATACAATTTTCATTCGTTTGTTATAATCAAAGAAAATATTTAAAATGAAAGTACTTGCTTTTCGCAGTGACTATCCTGCAGTGTTGTTCAAATGTGTCCAATAAATTCAGAAATGGAATTGTGATTAATCACTTTGAGAAACCTTACCAGACTTCTAAGAAATGAATACAGAATTTAATCGGTCTGGTAAAATTCTAGGTAGTGGGCCCGCAATAGTTCCACAACATTTCGGCACTCACGGTCTTTCAAAAATGTTGACCGTGCTTTCCTAACACTAGGAAACTCGGTTAACACTTTTAAAGTTCATTACTTCCGAAACGTTGGGGAACTATTACTGGTCCACTATCTTAAACCATGTTTTGAAAATTGTTCAAAGGGAAATAAATGTGACATGATTGCGAGTACTTGTAAGTATTATCTCCCTTTGCCGAGGAAACTCGTAAAATTGTGAAAACAGTTAATTATTTTTTAACATTGAAACAATGCATTCACTTTGAATTTCAAAATGAATTACAGAGTCACTCTTAAATTGAAATATTTATTGACTTAGCTTGAGCGAGAGTTGGTATTTCTTAATTCATACGGTTGGCATTTTTATCATGTGACTTATTTCATGCTAGGCGCATTCTCCAGACAACAAGAAAACGGTAATAATTAATCCAACAAAAAAATTAACATTCTTATGCTATTCATAATATAATAATATTTCTAATGTTTTAAAGCTTGTGTAGATTGTATAGAAAAGACCAGCCTGTACATATGTGGAACCAACCCTGCGTTCGGGATGACAAAGCGGTGGAAACTGTTTGCCAATTTTACACCGCTGTGCACGTGCAAAGCGGGGTAAAATTGGCAAACAGTTAGCATGTTTGGTCGACCTGAATGCAGTACAGATCTAAGCCTTCACTGAGTGCTCCTTGTATAATTATTGAGAAAGAGAGAGAGAGAGAAAGAGAGAGAGAAAGAAAGAGAGAGAGAGAGGTGGAGAAAAAGAGAGAGAAAAAGAGAGAGAGAAAAAGAGAGAGAGAGTGAGTGAGAGAAGAAGAGAGGGAGACAGACAGAGAGACAGAGAGAGAAAGACAGACACAGAGAGAGAGAGAGAGAGAGAGAGAGAGAGAGAGAGAGAGAGAGAGAGAGAGACAGAGAGAGAGAGAGAGAGAGAGAGAGTAAGAGAGAGAGAGAAAAGAGAGAGACGAAGTTATTTAAAATTGATCACTCGCTTAACCTTGTGCATGTATAAGGTTAACAGTTTGAGTCTCATACAGAATATTGTCGAAGTCCTTCGGACAGGCATTCCAGAAATACATAAAACAAACAAACAAACACATAATAAAACACGACAAACTTTCGTTTTATTGTCTCAGATTTTTATTGTTCATTAATAATTTCACACGGGTAATAATTAACGGATCGCTCTATAAGAAAATCAGTTGAGCCATCGAAACCCTTCTTAATAATGTTGAGACTGTTATCCTCCATCATTGTCCGACAGTTCGGTTCAAATATTTTCATTGACGGACGTCTTAAACATCAAGAACACAGCTTCAATTAGCTGTAGTCACGCCATTAAGGTCGCCCATCATCGACTTCATTTTTTGTTTCAGGACCGTGAGTATATATTTCAATGATAAGATGACGTTTGAGCCTGTGCGTGACATTTCCAACAATTTGAAATTTTCGTGAGGTGCAAACATTGAGTATCGTAGAAAGCCATATACTGTAAATATAAAGTTACCTGATGGTCTACAGATACTTTGAGACCTTATCTATTTACTGAACGCATAATAAAGACTCTGGACAGACTGTGCGGATGCACGGACTGGTCAGAGTCTTTGTGGCGCATATTTGAAATTGTTGGAAATCTCACAGAAAGGTTCATTTTATTATTCTTGTGCGATGGGATGTGTCGCGGCGGAGGTCGAGTGAGGTCGCACACCACCGTTGGTTCCACGGCAATTGGGAACTGGCACCGATAATACGGATAGGAATAGTCCTGGGGAAAAGAAAGGACATGTCATTAAAGAGCGTCGTTCGGCAAAGCGTAGTGTTTAACTGCATTTTTTTTCAAATTGTGACATGCTAAAATGATTTCCACAGACGATCGGAAAGCAAGAATGAAAATTTATTTTCTACAAGCGTATTGATCAAAGTACCAATACCTTACCAATAATCGTAATACAATGCGTTTTGTCATTAAAATTTAATATGCCCTCTTTTATTGTTACGTTGATTTTGTTTTATGCAACGTCATTCTTAGCGGGATCGTTGATGTTTGTGACGTCATATAAACCCACAACCGAGTCAGATATTTTTTCATACTTGTCTTGTTTTCTCTGATGTTTCTAACTGAAATGCAAGTTTCTAAAAATAACCACATTATATCTTTGTTCTAAAAATAACTATGTGATATCATGAAAAAATATCATATGGGATGTTTTCACACGGGTATTTGTATAGTTATACGATAATAATGATAATCATATGCCAATGCAAGCTCGGACTACTCAAACACCGTCCTAGAAATGTATTCTTATGAAGAGAAGATCTCATATCGTTGTCGCCCCGTTTGTCTTTGTTCATATTCAGACAATGTTAAATATCTTAAAAAGATATGGACAGGGATTATTTCACCCGTTAAACAACGGTTGTACAATACATATTTAAGCTTTTTAGTTTTTATGAGATATGTCTCGTATTTTTAACACTATCATGAAACCCACTTCTTTACAAGGAAGTATATAAATCTTAAAATCCCAAATATATTGTCACCTCCTAAAAGCAGATTTAAAAGAAGTTTTTGGAAATGGAACTTTAAAAGAATATTGATTGTAAGTTCGTTTTCAATTTTGAAAGATATCTTTTGTATCATGAAGCCCACATTCTATTCATTTGACCGAGTCATTTACAGTTTGAAAAAATCCTATTGGGCAAAACCAACGAAAACGAAAGTAATTTTTTCATTTCTTACAAAGATTAATTTTCTTGTACAAATTAATTAACAGGTCTCTCTAAATTGTATCAAAATAAGGTCATTTTAAATCCGCCGCCCGCTGGCAAAGGTTAATCTCTAAAAATCAATTTTAAATAGAGTCTATATTGATAAATGTATTCTTATTGGCTACAAAATGAGTTTAATTTCTCAATGAAAGTAATTTTAAGAGCGTATCTATTTCGAAAGTTTCTGCGCAAAGTAGCTACATAAGTTACCAATTTCATTATGGAGAAATCCTTCATTTGAGCTTAAGATATGAGATTACCGTTGATTTCATGGAGGTATGAAACTAGTTACCTTATCACTATTATCCATGGATCCGTGAAGTATTTATACAGTGTGACTATGTTTTTAGTTTCACACTTCCATGCAATCAAATTGAAATATCTATATTTCTATAAATCAGATGTTGGTCTTAACAGGAATTTGTTAAAATTCTTTTTCGGGTCATTTGGCAATGTATAAAATCTTTTGAAAATAAAAACTGAGATAGATTTAAGGTAGTGGGCCCGTAATTGTTCCGCAACATTCCGGAACTTATAAACTTCTAACAGTGTTAAATGTTTAATTAGGAAACCTCGGTTAACATTGTGAATGTTCATGAGTTCCAAAATGTTGCGGAATATTAACGGGTCCGCTACAACACTTTAAAGCGGACCGCCGTCATTGCGCAGTGAGTAGCTCGTCGGAGTCTCAATCATAGTCCCTGATTTTAACATTGACTGTGGCACAATACTTTCTGAAATTCGACTCTCATTATTTAATAAATATTCGTTAATCCATACGGAATGAGTAGCTGTCGGTTTGAAAGGATGCTGTGGTAATATTGCTGAAGAAATATCACGAATCTATGGTTTAGTGCCTCCGAGAAATGGTTGAAATTATACATGTCAGTTTTAATTGGTTAACGTTTTCTTTATAGAAACTATTAATTTGGGCTATGAGTATAGAGATTAAACAGTACCGCACTCGGACTTGTGCATTTTGTCTGTTATTGTCGTTGTTGTTTTGCTTTTATAGCTCAAATGAGCACACCCCACCCAAAATGTGTTTATTGATTAAGGAATGTCTGTCGTCCGTCGTGCATCACAAGCCGTCCGTCGTCACAAATGCGTTCGTTAGCACTCTAGAAGACACACGTTTTGCCAAATCTTCCTTAAACTTGGCCAGATTTTGTCGGATCACAAGGATAAACCATATTTAAAATGGGAATGGAACGTGCCATTGAAACTCACGGGAAATTGGCAATGGGAATATACCATTTGAAAACACGAGAAAATTTTATAGATAATGTCTTTTATCATACTCAAGGGACCAAATTATGCCTATCATCATTTCGATCACTTTTCTTTAAGACTGTTTACATGAAGTACGGTTAACAAGATCGCAAAATTGACGAGATGAAATATTTAATGATTTAAGAACGCAAATGAATAAGTGAGAGAAGCGCGTTTTGTATGATATCCAAGGAGGGTGTGTGTGTGTGTGTAAACATTATCGGCAATTTCGACCAATTGAATGAAGAGAGCAACTTTTAACGCTATCATTCTTTTTTAAAAAGAGAAATGGGTATCATATAAATTAAACAAACATACGCTATGATATCATACTGAATGCTAGTTTTGTGAAAAAAAAAAAATACTGTGTTAGTCCGAATAATGGGTTTTAGAGCTAGAGCTTTCTGAAATTTGACATTTCTTCCAAATATTTACACTTCAATGCATTAAAGTCGAGATTTATTACCGTGTTTAGTCTGGAATACTAAGAGCAGGAAATTGAAGGCAATTAAAAGTTTTCTCCTTTCCAACTGTCTCACGTACAGGACACAATCTATCGAAACTCTTTAACTAAAATAAACCAACTATTTCATGTTTAATTTGGAATTATTCCTACTTTAATTACTTTTAGAACGTCACATATATATATTAAAAATCCCACTAATCTTATATGAAGGGCATTTTGTTACTATATTCATTCTATGGAAATGTTGGATGCAAGCAGAAAGACGTCGAAATGTCGATCCGTCGTTATTCCAAATTAAGCCATAAATGAAATGTTGGAAAATGTATTTACTATATTTCCTGTTTTATCTGACATTGTTTGAATATTTCTTAATCAAATATATACTGAGCAAAAATAAAAAGTATCCATCAAATCAAACTTACGATTTTTTTAAAACAGCACACGAAAATTTCATGGAATAAATTGCAAATTATATCCAAAACATATTGCATTAAAGATAATAAATTTTATGTGATTTGATCAAGATTTTACCGAATTATTACTTTTTGCGTATCTATGGGGTCGTTTTAAAAATTACAGACTGTCAATTAAATTTTCCATTGATTTTTTGAGAGTTTTTATGTTTAACAAATGCAATTACAGTACATATCGTAGCATGGGTCGATAAGATGACTTAATATTTTCCGTTGCTTCTTGTCAACAAATGAATACAAACCAAGATAAAACATCTAACGCAGTTGAAATTTAAAATTTACCAAAATCTGTCTGCACGTATTTGTCTTGGCATTTAATCCTTGGCTGATATCCAAACACAATTATAATTTTTAAATTACGTTTCTGTTTGCTCAGACTCATTGGAGGAAATCGTTTGAATCTCATTGACAATTGCTCCCTGTAAATCTGTTGAAGAATCTCATTGACAATTGCCATCTATAAACCCGTTAAGGCTTAAATTGCAATATGATTGCTTTTAGAATTGGACTGTTTGGATGGTTTAAACAATTTCTGTGCTTCCATTTTAAAAGGGTGGTCAGGAAGCGTGTGAGCAAACGCGTTAATGTGAATGAGCATTTTTGGCGAGACGTCTCCCCAAAAAGCCTGTCGAGTTGGAGAGGGCGAATATCAATACTTCTATATCGGAAATGATCAAATACCGCCTATTTTATTGTTCTCTTCGATTTAAAACCCGTAAAATGTACTAAACTTTTGACAAATTTTGATTATGCATGTGTACATCTTTTTTCTCTGTCTCTTTCAATACCGTGTGATACTGAAAACAATTTTGATTGATTTTCTTAACCACCATTTCATCCAGAGAATAACAAGATCACACGCGTAACGAATGTTAACGTAGAAAACAAGGCTTTTGGCATTTCGTGCACAATACTAAAATGACATGTTGTTTGAATATTAAATTGTGTGTAAATGAGAAAGTAAAGCTCTGCAAACACATTGATATCTTACTCGATTATTTGACTACACAGCTGTAAAAGATAATGGCAAATGAAAAGTGGATAATTTCTTTTTTTGTGGAGTATTTTTCAAATTGTTATAAAGTGTGTTTTGCAGGATCTGTTATACCATATTTCAGACACTCAGCCTGTCATGATCGAAAAGCCTCTTGTCATGCTGCGCAGATGGAAAAATCTAATGAGAATTGACGATTCTTGCACTGCAAAGTATCTTTTTTTTTTTTAGATATTTAGATCATTGAGATTATTTAATATTAACTTTGCTTTCATTTAAGCTTTCATACCAGAGATATATACCCAATATCACTTGCGGTAAAGACGGTATACCTGAATGTGAGAAAGCTGTGAGCAGGTACCCTTCTTTGAAGTAGCTTCCAACACAGAGGTTACAGGTATTTTATTTCCTGTCTTCGTTCGACGATTTTATCTATAAGTGTCTATGCGACTGGGTTTTTTACGTTACACAGACGTTTTCTCAGCGGGGTCCCCTTTGGTGTTTTTCCTTAATATACTATGACTAGCTGGGAGAGCTATTTATGCAGTATTAAATCAATAATATAGACGGCACTGTCCGACTGAGCGGAATCTTGATCTGTACGAAAACGGAAACCACCTTTGAAAGCATCGTGAAATTTACATGATTAATGATTTAACAATGTTTATTCTATGAAGTGGAAATGCGTGGAAGGGGCGAGTTTTGAGAGAAATTAAGAGGATGTAATTCAAAATCGATTATTTCGTTCAATATGACAAAATTAGCGATATTGTATTACCTCTCTTTCTTATCTCCTTTTATTTCAATCGGCATTCCCATTTTCTTTTGTTTGTTTCTTCAAGGATCAATCACTTTCTTTAATTTCCAAAACAAGACAATAAATCATACTAGATAAATTTTATCAGTTTGAGTGAAATTTCAGTCATTTTTGAAAAAAAATTGGTGCACGTTTTAGGCGTTTCTGAATTGTATGAGCGAGAGATATGAATAAATGAATGGAGCGCTGAGCGAGCGATTAGAATGGTTTAGATTACTAACTGCATATCGATATGTAGAGTTTTTCACAACATCCATTTGATTGAAATTGTGTTAATATTTTTTAGAAAATGACAATCAAACATGTAATCAAGGTCATATATGGTTCTAGAAGAATATAACCTGAAACAAAGGCGTATCTAGGATTTTAAAATTTACACGCAATCAGTAGGCGACAACCAAAGAATTTATAGGATAACGGCGATGTGACGACTGTGACAGAAGATGAATCCCCTCCGTCCGTTCCCTTTTTATGATTAGAGCGTTAGTAAATAATCAAAACATCGTTACTACAGCTTGAATAAGCTGTAGCTTCGATGTTATGATCATTCACCAACGATATTTTTTCAAGGGAGGATTATTTCTTTTACGCGCTTGCGTAAATTGCGTAATGGGAGTTACGCCCCTTTGAAAGGTGAAGACTATAGCAGAGCTACAGATAAAGGGGGTTTCTGTGTTTTAGATCGAAGTATTTAATTAAACAAGAGAACCATGATGGTCCTAGATCGCTCACCTGAGTCTGTTTGATCACTGGGACATCACATCAATAAAAAAGGCAGATGTCACAAAGAAGATAATGTCTACATAAAACCAAGTTTGTTCCATATTTGTGGCCATTAGAGTTATTTCAAGTAAATTATCATTTAGACTCCTTTTCCCGTGATATGGCATGAATCTTTCCCATTTTCAACAGAGTTCATTCTCGTGACCTGGCAAACATTTTGACCAAGTTTCATGAAGATTGGACCATATTTGTGACGTCTGGATCTCTTGCACGAAAATTGTCATTAAGGCCCCTTTTCCCGTGATATGGCACGGATCCTCCCCATTTTCAAAGGAGTTCATCCTCGGGACCTAACAAATATTCTGACAAAGTTTCATGGCGATTGGACCATATTTGTGGCTTCTAGAGTGCAAGCAAGAAAATTGTCATTAAGGCCCCTTTTCATGTGATATGGCACGGATCCTTTCCATTTTCATAAAGGTTCATCCTTGAGACCTGGCAATCTTCTGACCAAGGCTCATGAAGATTGGGCCGTATTTGTGACCACTAGAGTGCAAACAGGAAAATTGTCATTAAGGCACCTTTTCCATGGTAAGGTACGAATCCTTATCATTTTCAAAAGAATTTATCCTTGTAACCTGGTAAACACTCTGACCAAGATTCTTGAAGATTCGACCATATTTGTGGCTTCTGGATGTCTTACAAGAAAATTGTCATTAAGGCCCCTTTTCCCGTGATATGGCACGGATCCTTACCATTTTCAATAGACTTCAACCTCATGACCTAACAAACATTCTGACAAAGTTTCATGGCGATTGGACCATATTTGTGGCTTCTAGAGTGTAAACAAGAAAATTGTCATTTAGGCCACTTTTCCCGTGATATGTCACGGACCCTTTCTATATAAGCATTTTTTTCAAGCGACCATCCAAGGAATATTGCTGCCAAGTTTGGTTGATTTTGAATCAGTAGTAAAGGAGGAGATGTCTTTCAAAGAAATTGTTGACGCCGTGACGGACAGACGGACGCCGGACATTGATAGATCACAATAGCTCCCTTGAGCACTTCGTGCTCAGGTGAGCTAAAAACAATACCCCTTATGTTGTTGATACTCATTGGAAATGTTCCATCAAGAAGATTCCAATGAGTACTCACAACATAGGGTTTCATTGAAAAATAGAGCTTTCCGACTGGCTTTCATTCATCATAAATGTACTGAGTAACACGTACAAAACAATACAATACAAAATATCAAAATGGATAAGACTTATAGAATTCTTCTCCATATTTTAGTAATAAATACTTATCTTGGAGAAACTTTGTGTGCATAATTTGCAGGTTGATCGTTAAATGAAAGGAACCTGAAATATTAGCATGAATGTACAATGTATATATAGTAGAAAAAAAAAGATATTTTAAAGAACGAAAAAGATTATTGGTGTTTGTTGATAATCTAAATCAAAGCTCTTAAAGTATTGCGATGTTCGAATGCGTCGAATGCCCGGCGCCCCTTACAACATTCTGTTGATTTTATACAGACTTATATCTACGTTAACAGCTGAATACAATCCTCTTCGTACGGGGATCATTGGTAATGGAGTCCAATCAAGTTGGAATGCATGTGTCTTTATGAAATCAACAGAATATTGTAAATCCCATTTTACAGTGATGCAACAAAATATAACAAAACTCCTACCTTATGCAAAAATTCAGGTAACTTGGAACATCCTTTGAAAAAAATATTGAAATCTGACCTTTTGATGGAGAGTTTTGCATTTTTATGACGCAGCATGATACTATAAACCCCGACAATATACGCAAATTGAGGTGACTAGGAACATTCTGTGAAAGTTTCATCCAAATCAAATAACATAAGTAGGAGAAGATGCATTCAAAAGATATTTGCACACCTGAAAAGTTGCGTAAATAAGGTTTGTGAATTGAAGGTCCCTTTTCAATGACGCGGAAAATAACATAAAACTTGCATACTAAGGTCAGCTGAGTGGAAATATTCTGCTGAATGTTCGTTATTGAAACCCGGTCAGTAGAAGGATAAGTTGCGTTCACAAGATTGAGTATATAAAGAATCGCTTTTCTTGTGATACAGCAAGATATTTCACAAAACCGCGATATTATGCGCAAGGTCAGGTGACTAGGAACACTATGTGAAAGTTTCATACAAATCAACCACACATATAGGAGTTACGTTCACAAAGTAATTGCAGACGTACAGACGGACTCGCGGATAGACAGAATGAAAACAATATACGACCACCTTCGGTGGTATATAAATCAAAGCACTGATTGTGAACGAACCTGATGGCATTCTAGAGTGATATATTGAATTCAATTAGAAAAGAGAAATTATGGATGTAAAAAAACGGGGAGGAATTGTATCGACAAAATTTCCGTTATTCGGAAATTTCACTGCAAATTCAAAGAAAGGGAAAGAGAGGAAAAATCCTGTTAGAAAAATATTTGTTAGTATATGAGTTGTTACTCTGTGAAAATTTCCTTTACACAATTGAAATAGGTACATTTATTAATTAAACATAAATGGAAAAAACGATTTAATCCTATCTAAAACTGTCTTCAACCTATATCCAATGATGTTTGTTTTTACAAAAGTAATTGTTATCATGTTTAAGCTTATTTCTAGTAAATTTGTTGTATTTGTTTTAACTTTTTTTTTTTATTTATCTTTGTTTCTTCTCAGATGATGAAAAGGTATTTGAGTACCAACCAAAGAAACACCTATGAATATCAGTCAGTCCTCAACTGTACTCACTGTTTAAAGTTGTAATTTGTTAACTTATTAATAGTATTTTAAACCATAACCTGAGAGATTCATTTTTAACTCGCCCGGGACGAAAGTCTCGGAAGAGCTATTGTCATACCCTCGGATGTCGGCGTCGGCGTCAGCGTCGGCGTCGGCGTCGGTGTCGGCGCCCGCATTAGGTTAAAGTTTTTTATTTCTATCAACATTTATCCTAGAGGCTTTGTTTTTTTACAGAAACACTCATAAGGGCATAGGCTTTCATTTGAGACCAACATCCATGTCGAAATGACCTTTAGACTGTGACCTTGACCCTTTCAAAAAAACTTAACCAAAAACTTTAACCAAAAACTTTAACCAAAAAAAAACTTTTACCTTGCTTATATTTTCTGTAAGCTTTAAACGAGAGACATCATTTCTTCATATGCACACTCATTAGGTGAAAGGCTTTCACCATAGACAAAGGTCCTTGACAATTTGACATTGACCTTGACCCTTTGTGGACTTAGAAAAACTTTAACCAAAAAAACTTTAATCAAGAACTTTAACCTTGCATATACTTTTTTAATGCTCTAACCTAGGGACATCATAGCTTCATATGTATACTCACCAGGTGATAGGCTTTCACAAGAGACCAAGGTCCTTCACAATTTGACCTTGACCTTTACCATTTGTGGACTTAGAAAAACTTTAACTTAAAACTTTAACCAAAAACTTTAACCTTGCTTATATTTTCTGAAAGCTTTGACCTAGGGACACCATAGCTTCATATACATACTCATTAGGTGATAGGCTTTTGTGAGAGATCAAGGTCCTTGATAATTTGACCTTGACCTTTCATGAACTTAGAAATACTTTTACCGAAATTCTTTTACTAAAAACTTTAACCTTGCTTATATTTTCCGAATGCTTTAACCTAATGACATCATTACTTCATATACATAGTCACCAGATGAAAGGCTTTCACCAGAAACCAAAGACCTTGACATTTTGACCTTGACCTTTTATGGACTTGGAAAAACTTCAACTGAAAAACTTTAACCAAAACTTTAACCTTGCTTATATTTTCTAAATGCTTTACTCAGGGACATTATTACTTCATACACATACTCACTAGGTGATAGGCTTCTACAGAGACCCAGGTCCTTCACAATTTGACCTTGATCTTGACCTTTTGTGGACTTAAAAAAAATTAAAGAAAAACTTCATGTTTGATACAAAGAAATTCCATTGGTAACCTCATCTGCTTGTAGGCTTTAACTTTACCCTAACTTTATACATGCAATTATAAAGAAAAAGTTTTTATATTTCTTAATTACTACTCAAACAGATCTATATTAGATCATGGACTTTAAGATTGAAAGAAACCACTTTGAACTTCGGTCTTCGGTCAAGTGCTGTTTGTGACAAGCAGCTGTTTGGGCGAGCTACGTTGTCCGCGGACAACTCTTGTTATCATATCTGAAGCCAAAACCACTTCCGTGGTTGACACTTATGCCGTTATTTAATTTTATAACACAGCAGGATGAGAAATATTTAGGTATAGGAAAAAGGGGGTCTAGTGCCCTATTAGTATAATTCATAGATAAAAATCTGTTTACGGTTTAGAAATTAAAGTATAACTTTTTATATTAAATAATTGCTTCATAGTAAATTGCATACTTAAAGTCTTTATACATATTATTTTTGTAACGTAATTTTCACATCAAAAGCGAATAAGAATCTTACTTAAGAAGTTTATTTTTTTTAAAGGGAGGTAATAATTGCTTGGCTATGTCTGACAAATAGTTTAAGTATTATACAATGTTTTTTTTTCCTCCCGACTTTCTTCCCAATAAGAATTGAGAATCATCACAATTGTCGGTTTATTTTTTGCACGAGAACCTATTGTTTACCTTCAAGAGTTTGGATGCTTGTAAAATCACTCACTATCGATATCTTATTACAGTATTGAAGCTGATATTAGACTTTTCTGCTCAGAGTTTTTGCTTAAACAGTAGTTAACCAATTCTAAACGTATTTTGGGAAGGATGTAGCCAGTTTTTATTCATCGATTAAGATTTTTATGATTTCTGTAAAAAACGCAATGACTTTTCCAGAATAATTTAACAACTAAATCCGCCTGTCGAATTGTAAACAAGTGCATGACGGATCTGGTCCCCCTTGACCACGGCAATATCTACTCGTCAATTGAAGTGGTATCTAGGGTTGAATATTTAGCTATCATTTATTTAATTTCCAAATAGAATTTTGAATTGATATGGTTTTACAGATTGAAAAAATGCAAAGTAGAATGGCACCAATGAAATATCTTCCGTGCCTGTCGCATTTGGTATTCGGCAATATTCGCTTCTGAGACAGACGAATACGAAACGTTTTCGCTGGGAATAAGTTCAACAAATATTCGAGTGTATCCTTACAGCCCTACTTCAGCCAACGCAACTTTACAGAAAAATCTTAATAGCGGCGTTCATCCCTATTCAAATAAAAGGTACAAGAAAGGTTGTACATGTAAAACACATGTCGAATCATTCTTAAAACCCGTCTCGAGACTGACTGTCGCTAGTTGAAAAGTTATGTAAAACCGCGTTACCGTTTCTAATGACACAATGTGTCTTGATGTGTCATTCGTCTCAACTCGGCCGATTCCTGTAACCTACATTTAAATCGGAGCCGTCGGATATCGCCCGAGTATTGCGGAATGTAAGTTCTAGAGGACATGAGCTAAATAAACACGTATTTCCGGCTAATTAATACAAGTTGCTCCAGCGAAGGCTTGGGTCAAAAAAATAGTGTCTGTCTCTACGGTGTTTAGACACAAACTTTGTTTTTGCTTTAAACTCTCGGCAAGCTTACGCCGATCAAAAATTCCCTTGATAAACATTGCAAGATCATTTTGTGTTTTTCAAGGCGAATTTTCATTATCTTCACTTGATGAAGAATACTAGTATCACGCCATTAAAGAAATAATCAGTGATTTTGCAGAGAAAACTATTGAAAGATACTAAATTGAATTTTAAGAGGCGCTACTTTATTTCAAATGTATTAACACCCAACAGGATTTTCCTGACATAGTATAACACTGGTGAACGACGTTCGTTCACCAAAAAGGACATTATGCTTTGCTCCCAGTGTTATATATGTGGTGATATGGATTGCTTTCAGGAATAATGGTGTCTTACTATTTCTATACTCACATGTTTACTGACTATCGCCAAAAAATTTGATAGCTAATTATCTACTTAATATTCTGTGTAATTAATGAACTGGCAAGGCGAGGCTTAACCGTGACATATTTTGGCGAGTTTACTTTTCAAAACTTTGGGTTCATTAAAATTCTAGTCGGTAATCATCGTTAACGCGTGCAAATAACTGTATCCTAAATCCAAAACTGGATTCACGTGCTTTGAGAGAGGGAACACATTTTATCGTTTGGTTACCAAGGCCTCGTAACTTCAGCTAGATTAAGCTGAAGTTACGAGGATTTGGTTACCAATCTACGATTTAAGGTCTCGAGTTATTTATGCCGTATTTCATTAGAAGTAGGTTATTTTATAAAGATAAAAGCTGATTCCCTTAACCTTAAGTGCAACGACCCATTACTTTGGCTCCGCTCTGCCAGGGCATTAATCATGGATAATATTATCTTAATTAATTCTAATTACATTTCAAACTTTTCTTATTTGGACACACTTCAAGCAGTCTTGCTCAAGTTTTCCTAAAATAATTAAGTAGAAAACAGAAAGTGTAAGTACAGTTAGTTACATCGTGAAATTGACATTTAACTCAATCAAAACCATTCTAAATCGCTCACTTAGCGCTCCATTCATTCATTCCAGACACTCACTCAAATCACTCAAAAACGCCCCAAACCTACTGAAAAACATATAACAACAATATCGTTCAAAATTAAGATAGTTGGGGAAAAAATCAGGATTTTACTTAATTTATTGAAATTGTAAGCGTCTTGTATGTTCTTGAAGAAATAAGAAGCAATCTATAGAACTTGTATGCACTTCATATTAAAGGGAGGTAATCAAAATTGCTAATTTTGTTCATCCTGAACAAAATTTGCAATACTGGATTACCTCGCATTAAATTCACTTAAAAGTCAATCCACACACTCATTCAATTTCTTTCCTAAATCATTCCAAAATCATTCACCTTGTCAATTTCACGATGTTGTTAACTGTAATTATCTACATAATATTATCTTGCTTAATTCTAATTACATTTCAAACTTTTCTTATTTGGACACACTTCAAGCAGTCTTGCTCAAGTTTTCCTACAATAATTAAGTGCAAAACAGAAAGTGTAAGTACAGTTAGTTACATCGTGAAAATGACAATCGTCTCAATTAAAATCATTCAAATCGCTCACTCAGCGCTCTATTCATTCATTTCAAACACTCACTCAAATCATTCAAGAACGTTCAAATCCATTGAGAACTACATAATCAACAGCGTCATTCAAGATAAATCTAGAAAGAGAAAAATCGCGATTTCACTATCATTATTTAAGGTTCAAGCGCCTAATAGGTGATGAAGAAATAGAAAGCTATCTATAGAATTCGTATGCATGTATGCATATTTCATTAAAGGGAGGTAATCAGTTTCGCCAATTTTGTTCATTCTGAACAAAATTTGCAATATTGGATTACTTCCCATAAAATTCACTCAAAACTCGCTCCACACATTCATGCAATTTCATTCCTCTTCACTCCAAAATCAAATATCTTGTCAATTTCACCGTGTTGTTAACTGTAGCCCTGATCAGACTGTTCGTCTGTGCAGGCTTATCTTAGTCTATGCAGTCTACACGTCTCAACTTCGGAACGGTAACATAGTTCATTATGTCTAAAAATAACATAGCATTCCGAGGACAGAAATATCTGTACTATACAGTTTACGAATGCTTTAATAAACAGTATAAAATTGTCTAAAATATTTCGGTTCCGAAGTCTATGATTGAACAAATGATAAAGCAACAAACAACAACAACAATAGAAAAATGAAGGATAGCCGTAAACTTTTAATCATTTACCGATTGCAACTGACCATTATTTCCTACCTGATTTTTACAATGTAAAGGACTTTCCTTGAGCCTTCTACATATCTAAAGGTACATTTTTGGCTTCTGACAGTGTTTTGTTCGTTTGTTAATTTGTTTGTTTATTTGAATAGTGTTTTACTCCACTTTCAACAATTTCCCAGTACTATCGCGGTGGCTGGAGCAACTAACAATGGTCTCAAATATTTCTCACACTAGTACTACAGTACCATTATATCCTTCCCTAGCCTCCAGCTGCTACCCCCCAGGTCTACGACATAGGCCTTCAACCCATTGGAAGGAGACAAAACGTCAGAATGATTGCCGCCGGCGGGGACAGAACCCGGATCCTCTCGATTGAAAGTCCGACGCGATACAAACTGCGCTATGATGGCGGAAATTGGAAGTGTTATTGGTGCTAAAAAATGCTGTGGTAAACGTCAATCCCATTTCTTTTATTTGATACTGTTACCAACGGTAAAAATTAGAAATACAAATCTTTACATTAAAGTGAGTGATTATTAACTGATTTTGTTTCTGATTGTTATTAGGAATGAAGCGTTTTAAGTACTTAAAGGTAGTTAAAGTTACCTTAAAGAAAGAAAAACGGAGGTTTGGTAATCCTTTATTGAACAAGAGGACCCTGAGGGCCCTAAATCGCTCACCTGATATTTCAAGTAAATTATCATTAAGACTCCATTTCCTATGATATGGCATGAACCTTCCCATTTTCATCAGAGTTCATTCTTGTGACCTGGCAAACATTTTGATCAGGTTTCATGAAGATTGGACTACATTTGTGGTGTTTGGAGCTCTTACGTGAAAATTGTCATTAAGGACCCTTTTCGCGTGATATGGCACGGGTACTTCCCATTTTCAAAAGCGTTCATCCTCATGACCTCACAAACATTTTCAAAAGAGTTCATCCTCATGACCTAACAAACATTCTGACAAAGTTTCATGGTGATTGGGCCATATTTCTGGCTTCTAGAGTGTAAAACAAGAAAAATTGTCATTAAGGCCCCTTTTCCCGTGATATGGCACAAATCCTTACCATTTTTGATAGACTTTATTCTCATGACCTATCAAACATTCTGACCAAGTTTCAAGAAGATTGGACCGTATTTGTGGCTTCTAGAGGGTAAACAAGAAATTTGTCATTAAGGCCCCTTTTCCCGTGATATAGCATGGATCCTTTCCATTTGTTTTTCTTTACAAGGGACCACCTAAGGAATATTTCTGCCAAGTTTGGTTGATTTTGACCCATAAGTTTAGGAAGAGATGTCGTTTAAAGAAAAGGTTGACGCCGTGACGGAGAGACGGACAGACGGACGCCGGACAACGATCGATCACCATAGCTTCCTTGAGTACTTCGTGCTCAGGTGAGCTAATAAGAGTCTGGAACAAGGTATACATATAGCTAATTTTGTTCATCCTGAACAAAATCAGCTATATTGGATTACCTGCCTTTAATTCCACTCAAAACGCACTCCTCGCACTCATTCAAATTCATTCCAGAATCATTCCAAAATCATTCACTTTGTCAATTTCACGATGTTGTTAACTGTTCACCATACAAACCGATTTTCCGACATCATTGCTGTAGAAAAGCTGAAGAAGAAAAATTAATACAGTATTAAAATCAGGTTTTCAGTAATTCTTCGTAGAAAAGAAAATATATATTTTAATAACGCTCAACATTAGGTCTGATCCTAGAATTGAGAGGCAGCAGGGGCAAGTGCTAACTTCACTTCGATTTGAAAAAGAAGGATGTCTAAGGGCTGCAATCTTTTCTCTTTGCCTATTTCTTTTTCTGCTATAAAATCATGATTTGATTGCCTTAAATCAAAGTATTATTATTCTATTCCAAGGATAAATCGTTCATGACGTTTAGCCTAATTCCTAGTATTCTTAATACTCGATTTTTTAGAAATAACGGTAGATTATTATTTGAGACACTGACCGTCCAACTAGTAAAATTATCTAAAAATTAAAACCCATCTCATCTCTGCGGAGCACAATGAGTGACGTCGTGATGAACGTTGCACATCAATTACATGGGAAAATTACGCGCTTCAAGAACATTTGTCGTAAAAAAATAAATTAGTCTCATCTTTGCATTAAAGAAAATAGAATACTCGTTTGTTTTCGTGTAAGAGCGATTGATATTTCATTTCGTGAACATCAAAAGCTATAATTTTACTCGCCACTGTTGGAATGTAGCTTTTTCTTTTTGTTCAATAAATAAAATATAAATCGATTTTACATTGAAACAAAGGATTATCATATTTCCCGTAGCCTAATATTTTGAGGCGTTCCATCATTGAGCATTTTGCTAGGGTCTAATATAGTGTAGGAACTTTTGGTAATTGTATATTTAGGTATCTATTTCACCTTCAACTAATTTCACCCAAGATTTAAGATAATTTGCGTATCCTCCAGTTAGATCATTATCGTTTCGTACTCTAAGGAAAGTGCGGGTTCACAAAAAGATTTTTATGTTTGTGTGTGTTGATTTCAGGGTGAAAGATGGACTCCTTGCAGTTGCTTCTAGTCATCAATTTGGCCACCATTGTCATTCTGGTATCGTCGATGCTTGTAATTGTGGCATTGTTGATAATTATCAAACGTAGGACTCGACAAGCAAATCAATATTCGAGGGAACAGTTGATAGATATCAAGGAGACTTTAAAAAGAACTGAAGAAAGAAGACGAAAGAAAGGTATTTATAAGGTTGAGACAATTGGTAATTGCCGAGGCTCTACCGAAAAGACGAAAGAGAGGTATATACAATACGAACTAAGTGTTTTGTGCGAAAAGAATATCTAACCAGGTTTGGAGAATTGAAAATTCTGGAGGCTTTACCCATACAAAACACTAAGTACGTATTCTATTCATCTTATAACCTCTATTTGTATTGTTTTCGTTGATGTTTCTAACAAAAATGCAAGTTTCTAAAAATAATCGCATTATGTCATTGTTCTAAAAGTACCCATGTGATATCATAAAAAAAATATCACAAGGGATGTTATCACACGAATATTTGTACAGTTATATGATAATAGTTAAAAGTATGTTGCTCATTTGATGTTTCTCTGCCCCCCGTCCCTGAGCCGCCTTCACTTCACGACACCCCCTCAAATATCTAAATGTTATATATCTTCAAACTATTAAGAAATAGACATGAAACAAAAAAAGCAAATCTTTGCAGGGAACCTCAACAACGTTTGTCAAAAATTAAACATTTAGAAACATGAAATAACTGTATCCGACTGCAAACGGTTTAGACAATTGCGCTACTTACCCAAAGACAGCATAAAGTAAAATTAAAATTCTGTTAATAGCCTCGTTGACATTACCCACTTTTTACGAAAGATAATGAGTGTCAGGTCATTCCGTTTGTTTTCTTTCAATTTGAAAAATGACGCAAATCTTGTGTTTCTTATTGACTGAAAAGTACTCTGCAAGTGCAAAGCGGGGTATAATTGACAAATAGTTTGCACCGTTTAGACATCCTGAACGCAGGGCTGATGTCTTTATTTGATTTTTACGGCAACACCTTCAGGTACCTATTTTACAACAACAGTGCTGCCTTAAGTTTAAGCTAAAATTGAATTATTTGAAATAAAAACATAAATTGAAGCTTACAATAACTAATGATTACAAAAGACAAAAATCAAAGCACTGAAGGTAATGAAAAGTTAGAATGCGTTGAAGGGTCGTTACTGTAGAATTGGTGTAATTTCACACTCCTCGCTTATGGAAGTTTAGAAAAAGTTCAATGACCCTGACTTGGTGACCTCAAAACAACAGATCACTTCCCTGAGTCATAGCAAGAATTTATTAAAGTTTAATGATTCTTGCTTATATGATTCGAGTCTAATATAACGTAAATTAGTCATAAAGGTGACCGTATCGTGTAGTGGATTTGCATAGATTCATACATGAACGATAACTCCAAATATTCTTTAAGTTCGAACTTAACTAAAACGGATTACATTATCGATACAACATGACATCTAGACGTAATTCTCCTATCTCCCCTAAGCGGCGTATTACCAGCCTATTTATGCAAAGACAAAATGACCATCAATCTTCGACCTCCTCTCATCCTTCTTCCAAATATTAATTTTTGGATAGCGATCTACTCCTGGTTTCGCCTTCGCCGGCTCCAGGAAATATCTAACAAAAGTTTGCTTCCGTTACTTGATAACATTACAAATCTCCCTTTCTCAAGATGTATGCCGATCGAGGCATAACATCAATATAAAACAGTAATGTTATAAATCTATAGACTTTCATGAAAATTACAAATTTACGAACAATATTATAGAATATATACGGAAAAGACATATCAACACACACACTTAATATCAGTCCTAAAAGTTTAATTGTTTATGGTTTGACTTCACTAGCAAATGTTACCCTTTACTACAAGATAATCAATATTGCGTTGTCTAGGGATATTGTACTAGACTATAGATCATTAAAGCGTTTTCTACATTTGAAAACCATTTCAGCTTTAATCAAGAAATTTTCTATCTTTAACACATAATATAAGTTATCTTAATATAACACAAGTTCATTTTGTACTTAATCTAAAGTCTTGTCTCTTCGCTTTGTTCTATTTCACCAATCTCCACAAAGTCTATTTGAGGATAAAGATGAGCGACACTGTTGTCTCGGTTTCCCGACTGTGTAAGAGTGGACCGTTCCTCCATCCGTAAGTACGACGTTTGTGGGTTCGTACCTCTACTAGGTAGCTCTAGCCCTGTCTCGTGGGAACCATTTTTCCGTTTTGAACTCTGCAAATTTATAGTCAACCTTACATAGATTTGTTTCCTATATTTTACTATAACTACAGTCGTGATTATAAGAAAAAGGATTGCAATGAATCCCGGAGTTCCCCAAAAACCATATTTATCTAAAAATGACAGATTTAACATTGGCCGACTCTGTAAATGAGAAATAAATCTATTCATTGGTATTTGTTCAACGTCCTCTAAAATTTGTGGTAAAGAAAGAGTGTCATTAATATCAGGAAAGGTTTCGTACAATTTCTTTGCCAAATCTATTTGATCTAACTTTGCTTTCCGGAGCAATTCTATAAAAGGATTTGAAAGTTCATACATCATATTTTCTTGATTACCCGAGATTAATCACCAGATTATTCGTAGCGTTACATGAAGGTCCTTAATCAAAGGGAATTTGACCTTTAGATTAATCCATTTCAGACAATGTTTGTCTATTTCAGACGATCGTTTCATGAATAATGATGTGATACATCTGTAGATAGCACTCATCGAATAAGCCGGATTGGCAATCGTACGATTCGGAATCAAGCGTTCTGTACGTTCGAAGAAATTTCCATCACTCATAAGTAAACGTTTACTTCTCCCTAAATTTATTGCCAGAAACGTAGCTTCGACTTCCCCGATAAAGACAGATCTTTGCTGGTATAGTCGCCACCCAACTATTTGGAAATCGTTTTGTTTTTGGGATAACACGACATGTTACGCTTTCTAGTATTTTGACTTGAAATATTGCAGTCTAAGAAGTTCAACGAAAAATCTAAAATCTATCTATTCACCTTCAGTGAAACTGATTCTACTAGAAATACATAAATATACACTGATTATATACACTTACACGCAACTAACGGTGGTTTTGATTTTTTGTATTGAAGCCATTGTTCTCAATTAGAACATACTTAAGCTCTCTTAAATATGACCTAACCAAGGAAATTATTACTTGATGTATATTGGTTTTCTTTTTGTGTCGCTCTATGGGCGACACTCATTGAAGTATACTCATTCTAGATTCAGAATTTCGTCACGAGGGACAATTAGTTTTACCTTAGAATTGCAACTGTATTCTACACAACGATTGTTTACAAGTTAAAATTTCAAACAGTCCTATAAAACCTACAATAAATGTCATCTCATCTCGCAAAACAACGATTTTTGATGGATACACAGTATTAAATGTTTGATTTTGTCCAGATCACTTGAAAGTCCCTTTTTCCGGTTTGCCCATAATACTTACGTCTAAACCTAAACCGCTTAAACCGATATATTATTTAATGACTGGTCGACTCCGCCAATTTTCATCTCGGCCCTTCAGCAACTCGCCCAACGTTTAACTCGACCCCATTATCGATTATTTACTTTTATCACAAATACACGGGTATCCAATCTTCATTCATTTATGAGGAAACATCGTTCGTCCAAAAATTGTACACACTTTAGGCAAACAATCTTTATTACTTTAAACTATATGTTGAGGCCGAGATAATTGGGTCGAGTTATTCGATGGGCCGAGTTGACTGGTAACCTATGATTTTTGATTACGAGATGAGAAAACTCGTTTTAATTCGTGTTTTCTCGGGAATCTTCGCAAGGTCACATTACCGGCCACGTGACCATAGAAATCGTTACGTGATCTAAATGGTAGACTGATAAACCTGCCCGATCTACGCTACCTTTCGATACTGGGAAAGGTAAACCTATTTTTTACCATGCAGAAACACAACTGCGCAAGGATGGGATGGAATTTAATGGAAGGAAATGACTTTATTGTATAATATTCCAGCGCTGTTAGTACACTTATAGACCTTTTAAATTTGATGATTAATGTCATTTAATTCGTGGAAAGAAATTCAAAAATAAATAGGTTGCGTTACGAAAAACTGCTATTTATACCATTTCTTTATAATGTAACATTAGCATTCGTTTGCAATGGGCATTGAGAACCACTGATTTAATATTTCTAGTTACACAATTCGGTTACATGAAAGAGTATTTTTTACTCTTTCCGATTGAATTGTTTGTGGTTGATAAGCATCGAAATATTGAAAAGAAGCCAATTTTGCATGGAAAGCATAAAATTTCTTAATCAATCAATCTTTCGTGATTATTTTGTTACTTTAAATATTGAAATCGGTAGCTTTCACAGATGAAACAATCATAAAAATCGAAGTTCTGTTTTCTATACCATCAAAATATTTACGTAGCAATTTTTGAAAATTAAATCCTTAACTCGTAACCAGACGTTAAAGGTTCGAAATAACAACATATTACAGACACATCACGACATCAAAGATTTTTTTACTGACTGCCGATAAATGAGAGGCGTATATAACAGGAAATTTGGTGGAAAATGAGGAATTTTCCAAAATACTCCTCATATTTTCTGTTTTGTTGCTCGTGATGCCAAATATTCATGAACACCTATCAGACAGCGCAAAACGCACACGACTATTTGAAACGAGTCAACAAATTCCTTTTAGTCATTTGTTTAAAGATGCAATTAAAGTATGAATTCTGTCAACAGGAACCGGCTTTTTTAGCTCACCTGAGCACGAAGTGCTCATGTGAGCTATTGTGATCACCTTTCATCCGGCGTCCGTCCGTCGGTCGTCGGTCGTCCGGTCGTCGTCCGTCGTCCGGCGTCCGTCAACAATTTCTTTAAACGACATCTCCTCCTAAACTACTTGGCCAATTTACACCAAATTTTACAGAAATGTTGCTTAGGTGGTCCCCTTCAAAAATAGCTAAAAGAATTGAAATCCATGAAAAACTCTGGTTGCTATGGCAACAAACAGTGAAATTTTAAGAAAATCTTTAAAATTCTTCTTCTTCTCAACCAGTAGTCCTACAGACTTAAAACTTGGCATGGATGATCAGTTCATAGACCTGAATTAAAATAGCTAAAATCATATCTTTTGGGCCACCAGGTGCGGAGCACCAGGGGGGAGGGGGTAGTACTTTGGGTAAATTTTGTAATCTTTAATCTTCTTCTTCTTTGGAACCAGGAGCCCTACAGACTTGAAAATTGGCATGGATGATCAGCTCATAGACCTGAATAAAAACAGCTTAAACCATATCTGTTGGGCTGCCAGGTGCGGAGCACCAGGGGGGAGGGGGTAGTACTTTTGTGAAAATTTTGTTATCTTTAACCTTCTTCTTCTGATGAACTAGGAGCCGGACAGATTTGAATATTGGCATGGATGATCAGCATATGGACCTTTATAAAAATAGCAAGAACCATGACTGTAGATTCACCAGGTGCGGGGCACCAGGGGAGAGAGGGTAGTACTTTTGTGAAAATTTTGTAATCTTTAACCTTCTTCTTCTTCTGAACCACAAGCCCTACAGACTTAAAAATTGGCACGGAGGATCAGCTCATAGACGTTAATAAAAATAGCTAAAATCATGACTGTAATGCCACCAGGGGCGGAGCACCAGGGGGAGAGGGTAGTACTTTTGTGAAAATTTTGTAACTTTAACCTTCATCTTCTAATGAACCAGGAGCCCTACAGACTTCAATATTGGCATGGATGATAAGCATATGGATCTTAAATAAAATAGCTAAAAGCATGAATATAGGGCCACCAGATGCGGAGCATTAGGGGGGAGGGGGTAGTACTTCGGATTAATTTTGAAATCTTTAACCTTATTCTTCTCCTGGATCAGGTTCCCTACAGACTTGAAAATTGTAATGGGTGATCAATATATTGACATTAATAAAAATAGCTAAAATCATGACTGTAGGGTCACCAGGTGCTGAGTGTCTTGGGGAGGGGGTAGTACTTTGGATCATTTTTGAAATCTCTAAACTTCTTCTAATGAACCAGGAGTCCTACAGACTTGAATATTGGTATGAATGATCAGCATATGGACATTAATTGAATTAGCTAAAATCATGACTGTAGATTCACCAGGTGCAGAGCATCTTGGGGGAGGGGGAGTGCTTTGTTGAGAATTTTGAATCCCTACAGCCTTTATATTTGACATGGATTGATCAACTCATTAAAGAAAACTTTGAAAGTCTCAGACTCAGCCTGTATATCTGGCATAGATTAGCTGATCACAGACCTTTTATGAAAAAAGCTTAAATAAATAATGACCAGGGGAGGAGCAGAGGGGGGGGGGGAGGATTATTTCAAAGGTTATCTGATTGAATAAGTGAAAATCTCTTTTTCTGTGGTTGCATGGACATACCTAGGTAATGAAGCTTTTTTCTCAGGTGAGCGACCCAGGGCCAACGGCCCTCTTGTTTCAAATTCAAAATCATTTAATTGGATCTGTTAGACAAGAAGGGAGCCCAGTTGTTTCAGCGCAGAATATACATGACGCGATTGAAAGGCCGCGATCTCTTTCATCTATTAAAATGAAAATCAGACTTTAACTCTTAATTTAACCCTTAATTCTGTCTGGTCTATCATATTGTTTTGTAAACGGCATTTGTTCTTCAATAATCAAAACTTTGTCACGTTACTAAAGGTCAAATAAGACAGTGGAAAATGTTATCTTTTTAACATGCAATCATTTTGATTTTTCGCATTGTGAAATTGTAATTAGATTTTATATTAAGAACAACACAAAAAAGTTGAACAGTTTTTTTTTTTCAGACAGAATAGATCAAGATCAGCCTGGATATAGATGAAGTATGATCTTAGCCTTGGGCAACATATTTTGCTTTCTACTAAATTTCTGTCGGGAAATCTTATGCCAGACTTTGCTATAAGGTTATTCACAAGTTGGTGTTGTATATAATGTAAGATGGTGTGCGGTAAAAATGCCAAAGGTAAAAATGCCATAGGTAAAAATGTCAGAAGTAAAAATGCCATAGATAATAATGCCATAGCTAAAATGGTAAAAATGCCAAAGGTAATAATGCCATAGGTAAAAATGCCAGAGGTATATCATACCTTTCTTTTCCAGACTTAGTCAATAGAAAAATATTTTTTTATGTACACAAGGAATTGTTACAATATTCTTTTAATGATCTGTTAAATTCCTTATTTTTAAGGCTTTGATATCGAATTAAGTAAAAGGGTATACAACTCATGCGCTCACATATAAATGACAACGTTTGTGTATATGAACATAAACAAGAAAACAGATAAATAAATGATAAGAAATAGCATAAATTAACTACATGTATTCTATATATTTATCTATTCATATAACATAGCTTAATTATTTTTTTTCACGTGTATTTAGAGTGAATAAGCAGGATACAGTTAAAGGTAATTTTAACACATTTTTGTGATATTTCACACATTTCTTAGTAATGTTTTGGTAAATCAGGCCCAAATTTATTTAAACAATTTTCAAATCTTCCTCCTGGACCAATTGCTTACTAAATAAAATTTGTTGAATTTCTTTTAAGTAGAAAATTCAATGGAAATATCATACTGATTAAAATAATGTTTTATAATTTCTTTCACTTTCATATGACAAATTTTATCTTATATATTTTCTTACAATTATGCTATAACATAAATGAAATATTCAGTATATTTTTTTTACAAAGGTCTTCATGACAATTTAAGACAATTTACTAGATTTTCAAAGAAAAAATAATCCAAAGACATTATATTATATCATTTACATATATTCTGGCATTTTTACCTATGGCATTTTTACCATTTCAGCTACTGCATTATTACCTATGGCATTTTTACCTCTGGCATTTTTACCTATGGCATTTTTACCTGTGGCATTTTTACCTACATTCTGTAAGATCCCTTCCCATCCTGTGATCTTGGCATTTTTCACATTTTTAAATCAAATGTCTATTTATATTTCATTTTAAATTTGAAAAAAAAAAGAAAAAAAAAAAACTGACAGCGTCTATCTTTTGTGATTTTTCACCTAATGCAGGGTTTAAAGGGGAAAATATTTAAGTTTGGAAGAAACTTAAGACAATTTTCTTAAAAATGTAAAACAACGAGTTGAAGTTCTTAATTTTCACACATTTTTACCCAATACATCATAGATAATTTTGAAATAGGTGGTTTAGGTTGAATCTTTGTTTGTTTGAATGGGTTTTACGCCGCTTTCAACAATTTCGCAGTTATACCGCGGCGGCCGGAGCACCTAACAATGGATTCCTGGTATTTCTTTCACCTGTACTATTAGGATGAATCTGTATTGAAATACCAAATAATTTAGATGACAAGTGCCACTTTTTAGCTCATATAAGCACGAAGTGCTCATTTAGAGCTATTGTGAGCGAGCTGCGTCCGTCATTCGGCCGTCCGTTTACATCTTATGTGCACTCTAGAGGCCATATTTTTGGCACAAGTATCTTGAAACTTTGTCAGGATGTTTGTCTTCATGAAATCTCAGTCATATTCGAAATTGGGTCAAGTGGGGTCAAGTGAGATCAATTTCTTGGTCCAAAGGTCTTGAAACTTGGTCAGAATGTTTGTCTCCATCTAAGCTCGGTCAAGTTCAAAATTAGGTCAAGTGACGTCAATCATGGGGTAAGAGAGTCAAATTTTAGTAATACGAGAAAAATAACGCAAAGTTCGGGCGCTTTGGCGCTTTTTTCTGCTTCTAGATAGCGCGTTTAAAATATTTAAATAACAAAAAACAGAGAGAACATATACTGTCCAAGTTTTTTTTTGTTTTCGTATTGGCAGCCTACATGAAGAATGATAGTCTCGCGATATTTCGCTACTTTATTTTATCATTTATTTAAATTTATTTACTTTTTTCTTTGATTTTATTTCTGTCGATCTTTTTCAAAATTTAAATTGGAAATACGTAAAATTAGGATAAGAATCAGCCTTACATTGAAAAAGAAGCACACTTTTGCATAGAATCTCGTCTGGATGACATTTTCTTTTTACCCTTTGCAAATGAGATCATTCTGTACTTGGGGGAAGTATGACGCTACTTTTTTCCGTTAAAACAAACGTCATTGTTGTTGAGTTTTAACGTCGGGGTTAAAGCGGGATATGACTTGAAAGAGATGAATTCTATAGTAATATTCCCAGTTAAGACTTAAAAGCGATTAAATCTGTAGCAATATTCGTAGGTAAGACTTGAAATAGAAGAAATCTATAGCAATATTCGCAGTTTGAAATGTAAATGTAGCTTTTTTAGCTTAAGCTATGTCGGCTTACATATGGGCCTAGTCTGAATCCCATTCTTTAGGTTTTTGACCTGACTACGGACCCATGTATATTTAGGGTTCCTGACCTGATGCAGCTGTTATAATATGCGCGCTCATATTTATAGAACCCTCTTACATTTTTTTTACTAAAAAAATCTGTTTCAATTTCAGTGAGTATCTAAAATTATATCATTTCTTCTGAGCAATTATTAAAGAATCTTTGACTGAGGAAATCAATCTAGAAATAAACGAGAAAAAAGCAAATAGCCATCGATTTTGAAAGGTAGCCTATTTTTGTCTGCTGAAAATAAGTTTAAAATTAAGTCAAATCACTTTTCTCGTCTATAGGTTAAACCTATCATTATATTACCTTGTGTTTACTCTACAGGCCACATGTTTCGCTCAATTGTCTTGAAACTATGTCAGAATGGTTGTCCATCAAATCTTTGCCAAGTTCGAAATTGGGTCAAGCAGGACACAAAACCTTGTGTGCACTCTAGTGGCAACATTCTAAATAAGTTCACCCATTTTTCCATTTTTTTTTTTAAAGGCGACACATTCACTTTGCTGTACATTACAGCAATTCTTTACTTGTCTTCATTTAGAGAAATACAGTTTACGTCTGGTAGCGGATTAGTGTCCATGTCAGACAGGTCATTATCGCTCAACAGTTTATAAAGTAAGATTTTATCGGATTTTTTTGACCATACCATTTTTTAGCGATCGACTAAATTACCCATTCCCTGTTCTGACGTGATACTCTCAGTTTCAGTATACAGCATAGCTAATTTGACCTTCCGTATTAGTCTAGCCGCGGGGTTATAAAGTTCCCCTTTTCTCAGATCCCCTGTCCGCAGAATACTTTTTTTTCTTGCTTTTTGCAAATTCCTGTGCTTTTCTGAATCAACAAATTGCCCTCTTTTCTCGTCTGCACAATTCAACTCCGACAAAAATAATTTCTGGCCGTTAGCAGCAAATTCCCTTTTTAAAGAGACACAACAATGCTCACTAACAGGGGTTGCAACAGCAACCACACATCCTCTGCGCAGTTTGATAGTTTTCTGGGTAGTATTTACTATCATTATGGGAAATCTCTTATACTTACTTCTTGAGACAGAATTTACTAACTTTACCCCCGGTTCGTTAGACATAAACCCTCTGTCAACTTCTGACATTTCGAGTAATACTTCTTTGTTTAAACTTAAATTCTTTTGCAGACGACAATCTACGGCGTAGCTTGTTAAAGTTTTCAATATCAATTTATTCCGTAGCCTAACTACTGAAAAAATGTGTTTATCTTCTTGTAATTGAACGTATGTTTTGTCAATTCTTAACATGCCTAAATCGAAATATAATTTAACCCCATTTTGTTCTAACCAGTCCCGACCTAAAATTACGTTTCGATTCATGTCTTGTACTACCACAAGTGTATGAGAAAAGTTAGCCCTTTTACTACAAAAGAGATATTTACACACCCATCGATTTTCAGCACATGGCCGTTGACAGATTGTAAACAAATATTTTTCCTGAACAGGTTCGGATTATTAATAAGATTATTGTTTGCTGAGCGCCGTATCAATGATAAGTCAGCCCCCGAGTCTGCAAGTCTCTATATTGCTGTTAACCTAACTTTATTAAAATTGAATTTGGACTGCCCGATAAATTTATTTGAAATTTCGGTACTGCTTTGAAGTCCTTGTGTCGGCTTCGACACACACAAACCTCCTTAGTTTTTTGTACTTGTATCGCGCGTGATCGGCCCCAAATACCTGGTGGATTCCGAACGACACTTTTTTTGAACATGCCCCTTTTTCCCACAAGGGAAACATTTGAGCAGTCTCGAATGGTCGACTTCCATTGGAACGTATTCCATGACCTCTTGCGGCCCCGATGTCGAATTAATCACTTTTAAATGAAATCTATTTAACAGATTTTGCTCCGACGTCGCGATCTTAACCGCATCTTGGAAATTGGAGGGTTTTCTCGCGATATACTCATTTTGATACCGTTAGACAGCAGTCCGTCTATGAAGAACCCGATTTACTGTTGCCCAATAAATGGACACCCTTGATCTTTGAAAGCTTGCCTAGTTAGATTTTACAGTCGTTCCGCAACGATTTGAACATTTTCTTGCCTACCTTGACGGATGCTCCCTAACAAAGTTAATGCATCTGTAGCGTCAGTGATGAGCGTGAAACGGCTGCCCAACTCCTGTCGGACCCTATCCCAAGAACAGTTTGGGTGAGAATTTAAACATCTCTGTAAGAAATCGGCTACCAACCCGTTGGCAGTTTGAAGAGCTATCAATCGTTTATGTTCATCCGATAAACGCGCAAGCAATGCATACTTATCAATAGCCTTGATCCAGTTTAAAAAGTCGTCAGCTAATGTTGGTACAGTTTGTGAAACCACCTGAGCCCGAAAAGCGTCCTTAAAACCCCCTAACTGACCAGAACATACTTTAAAAATACTACCTTAATCGGGTTGACTGGTCATTTTGCAAGTTTCAACAATTTACGAAAACAATGACAACTGACAATTATTTTTACATAATTCTCTGGTAATCTCTTTCGGTATACACGTCGTCACCACGTCTGTAACCGTTCCCTCAACCTCAATATAAAGTCTAAAAACCAAAACTTCAAAACGTTTATACAGCAACAATTGTCCCATTTTTTCTAACCGTCTTCGGAAAGGTTATAGTCCATATAAACGAAATAAACACTGCAAATTAGTCAAACACGGAACAGAACTGTGGCCCATGCCAATAAAACCGCCCACATTCGGCACAGCTAACCCACGTAATTCTGAAAGGCGGACTTGAACAGGTAGCTGGTTTATCCCCTGAATTGGTAGCTGGTTTATCTCCGTAATTGTAATCATTTTCCCAGTTTTCTGTTTCTGGAATTATATTCTGTGCTGTTTTCATGTTATCTTTCGACATTGTGGTATTTTATAAAACTACGAGTTCGTTACTTAGTTGTGTAAACTAATCCTGGTCACGAAACCATTGAAATCTGTATCTAATATAACGTAAATTAGACATATAGATGACCGGATCGTATAGTGGATTTGCAAAGTTTCATACATAAACGATAACTCTACACTGAATCGAACTTCTAAACGACCACCTTGCATTTACCATATTTTAACATATCTATAGACCTTGAATGAACTATCTTTTATTTCCATATGAAAGGTCGTTCAATTTGGCGTATTCTAAATGAAAAATGAATTCGAACTTTTGTCCTTGGTGTCTGTAGCAAACGATCAAACTCAATCACGAAAGTCACAAAAGTTGCTCATATTCGAAAAAATTCAAATTTTCGGTCTAAGAAATACTTGGCGATTCATCCTATAAGTGACAAAATTTGATGGCCATTGCGTGCCGGTCATCAAATCACTGAAGAAAATAACCTTTTGGCTCTTTTGTTTCTCGAACAAGGACAACATTTTAAAATTACCCCTACCACCAATGTGAATTTTGAAATCAGGGATACCCCTGCATTCTCGTCAAATTCGCTGCTTTCCTCACAGTTTTTCAAATTAAAGTTAGTTAAAGATTCTCCCTGAATGATTTTTCTAATAGAATCCGACTACTTCCCATTACAGATACCAAATAAAATATTTATTTTTCAGCAAAAACCAAGTTGCCGCTTAGAAGTTCGTTTCAGTGTAAATATTCTTTAAGTTCGACCTTTACTAATACGGATTACAACATCGATACAACATGACATCAAAATGTAATTCTCCTCTCTCCCCTAAGCGGCGTATGACCAGCCTATTTATTCAAAGACAAAATGTTCATCAATCTAAGACCTCCTCTCATCCTTCTACCAAATATTAATTTTCGGATAGCAATATACTCCTGGCCCCGCCTTCGTTGGCTCCAGGAAATATCTAATTATAGTTTGCTTCCGTTACCTGATAACATTACACGATGCCAAAAATGGTTTTCCAGGATGAAGGCCAATATTTAACCCTAAAACAGAACACGTCTTTAGGTCATCTGCATAATTTCGTGACGTTTCGTGTAGGTAATATGGATCAAGTTAAAGATGGTTGTCACATGACAACTACTGTCGAAAGGGCAAATTAACTTTTGACCTTTGGCTGTGGCCTTGAACTTGGAGCTATCCTTAAAATTCTTTTAAATGGCATGTCTCGCATGATTGAGAATGATTGGGTAGGTTCAGAACGTGGTATTTTTGGCCCTGTTACAAATTTTAATGAAAATGTTCTCACGAGTTTGTTTTTTGATCTATGATATTTTAAATGCAAGCCTAAAATAAGATATATCTATCTTACGTTGCCATGGCAACCAAAAACCTTCGATGGACAAATTTATCCATTTTCACCCATGCTTGATATAATACAGACTTAGGTATGTATAAAGAGTGTGAAAAACTTTTAACACGCCTTAAGTAAGTTGTATTTTACCTCAAAACATGACAAGACATATTTCAATGGAAACACAAGCAATTTTAATATAAAGATATCAGAATTATGATAAAGATGATGTATATTTGACAATGTTCTATTGAATGACAGAACCTTTATTTTGTGTTTTAAATTTATATAAATGTCTATTTATTAGATATTAGAAAGACAATTCTATCATCATAACAAAGGGAAAAACGTTACCATGGCAACCGCTTACATCTTAATCATGAGTTGATAGCGAGTCACCTGTCATTTTTTCAGTAGGACATTTGGCATTGCATGCCCTCGATTTCCATAAAAGCTATAGAAAATGGTGGAATCAATTGAGTTAAAATTATCCACAGTACTTCTGGTTGCATTGAAACTGACTTGATATACTGAAAAAAAACCTCATTCATGAAGTTATTGAAGTCACATACATCAGTTTTGCAACAAAAAAATATAACAAACTCATTACAAGAGGAATATAATGGCCCTATATTGCTCACCTATCCATTCTTGACTCCAGCCATATTTAGATGAATAACCAATAACTTTCATGGCAACTAAATGCTAATCTTCAGCAAAATGGTTATTGTTACCTAACACTCTGTAACATAACAAGCTCTTTTAAGTATTTTGGCAAGTTCATGATTGAAACAATAAAAGAGAGGGATGTTCGAATAAATATTTACATTCTCACTGTGCAGCCATACTTTAAAGCTTTCAAGCACATCGGTCAATGATTCCAAGGAAATTGCTATAACAGTACTTTTTCCTGAGATAAAAGTTGGAATGCTGCCAAATATCAACCAGGTACTTCTTTATGATTAGAAACATGAGCAGCCCTAGCTAGTTTGAAAAAGATTGAACGAAAATCTTGAAAAATTTGAAAAGGGCCAAATGGGGTGAAAAACAAGGTCGATGGATGATAAATGGGGATTAAAGCATGGATACCCTAGATGCCTAACTTTTCGCCAAACTTACCTGTCAGATAAATGTCAAAATATAATTTTACACATATTCAAAACGGGTCAAGAGGGGTCAAAGACTTGATCTTCAGTCAAATATAAGAAATATTTTGTTGAAGATCATACCAGATTTTCTTCACTTCTCTCTCAAGGTCTAGCTTGGTTTTAATTAAGTGTCTCTTTTTCTCTAGTTTAATCTCGATTGTTCGCCATACATTTTCAATAACATTGATGTCTGGGCTCTGTGATGGCCAGGTCATACATGGAATATCATTTTGAGTTTTCCATAAATTTGTCTGTCTTGAGGTGTGCACAGTTACACACTTTTGTGAATCAATTTTTACTTGGGTCTCATCACTAACAATCACTCTTTTCCATTGTCTATCTACGGTCCAATGTAAATTTTGTTTACACCAAGAACTCTCTTTTTTCTGTTAGTCGTGTTGATGGTTAGGGTCTTTCGAACTTTTCTTCTTGTATAACCATGAAACTTCAAACGACGCCTGACAGTCCTTGATCATAATGTTATAGGTACTGTCTCATTCACTAGTGCTGTCAGTTCTGCCAGTGGAACCCTTCTATTGGTCTTAGCTATCCTCAAAATCTGTCTATCACCTCTTTCCCCAGCTGTCAAACGTCTACCACTTCGAGCTTGATTTTCAACAGTTCCCCTTTCAATAATCCATTTTAAAAGTTTTGAAATTCTAGACTGACTTATACCCAACATCTGTGCAATTTTTCGTTGAGATATTCCTTCATTTGACAAATAAATTGCCATGTTTTTCTGGTCTGTTGACATTTCTTTTCTTTTGACAGCCATGGCTGCAGACGACAATTTATTTCCATTTTGAAGATCTTTTTTGTTTATTTTTAGATAAACCCAAAGGAATGACCCCAAAGGATAAAATTAAGTGTAAAGGGCCAATCAGCAAAGGGAAATTAATAGTACTTAACTCCATCAACTTTCATGCAATGGTTTGCCCCCTTCATTAGCAGCCATTTTGATGACTCATTTATGGCCAGTCACTGTATGGTACAAATGAGGTAGTGGGCACAGATATCGTACTCAATATTAAACCGTTGACTTTTAACCTTTATCTTGACCTCGGTGGTATATATATATATCAGATACGTATACAGGACACCTCATCCTGAGACTTAAGTATTGAGATATTTGTAAATCAATCGAAACACATTAGAGTTACTACTGGAATATAACATGTCATCCTCAGTTTGATCACATTTACCCCTTAGTTTAACCTTTACCTTTGAGATCAATATGAATGGCAAGGAAATAAATATTCTGATACTTTCAATTAATTTTGCCAAATTTTGTGCAAATCAATTCATAGATACAAGCTATTGGCTAATAAGAATGTAATATGCCAAATTTGACCTTTGCCCTTTGGTGTTACCTTGACCTTTGGGATCAATACACGATATTCACAAATAACAACTTTTCTCATACTTATGGACAATTCTGTGAAAATACATCTATAGATGGGAGTGTAAACAACCAAAATTAAACATTATTCCACACGTTTGACATTGGACCACTTGCTGTGACCTTGACCTTTGAGACAAAAACACGTGGTTCAGAAAAAACAAATGTTTTATGAATATGAACAACTTAGCCAAATTATGTGGAAATCAATGGTTTAATACCTAAGATATTGACCAAAAATGAATACTATTCCCGAATTTTGACCTTTGATCTCGGAGGGCAAAAAGTTTATTTTTAAACTTGGAGCCATCTGACAACTAAAATTTGCTTGTAAGTTTAAGTTTATAAAAATGGTAAGAATTGCTCTTTAAATGAAATAAAGTTGGTTCTGCAGTTGCGCCCTTAGTTTTACTGTATCTAAGGTTGTAATTTTCACCTTTTTCAGCATAATTAGCGCGTGTTTTTCTTCGATTTTATTCACGAAGGAGACGCTTGACATACACTTCGGTGCCAGTATTTTGAAGTTTAATCTCCACTTGCATGTATGACACATCAATATCAATAAATAAATCAAATAAAAAGGCAAGAATTTTAAGGCCAAATTCTGTAGTTAGTGAACCTAATGTAGAATCTATACTCCGGACAAGATCAATTTTAGCGTTCGACATTGACCTGTGACATTGAAGATACATACAAAATATTTCAAATAGCACATCAACTTTTTGTGGGAAACAGTTGTTTTTGTTTTTAAATACATCCATTAATGTAGGAATACTTCTCCTGGCAAAATCGAACAGACGGATTTAAGCTACTACATGATTCTGTGAAAACAGATCTCGAGATTACCAAAAAAGCAGATCACGTGACTGGCTTGTGCTTTTATCAATCTGCTGACTTTTATGGACTTGATTTATCATATTTTTGCCAATTTAAGTACTGCAACGTGTGGTACTAAAGAAAATCGTACGTTTTCGAAGGGATAGTTATGACATTGTTCAACATCATTTTCTTTTATGAAATAAACTGTATGCCTGTGTCAAGTAGAGACATATAAAATAGGCCGAAGTGTAATCACATCCATGTCACGTGATATGTGTTATGTTTAGCTCATTTTGCGGTTTTGTTTAATCCAAGTTGGAATTGCTCCACATATAAACTTTAAAAGGGTTAACAAGAAAATGCTTGATCCGACGACATTTCGCTCTTTTGTTAATGAAATTCTGATTGGCATAAGTATGTGTTTGGGGAGGGCAGGGCTGGCGTTCGGCGATATATTTATGTATAAACATATAATTATAATTTGATTATTAAACTTTAGGTAATTAGAAATAGATTAATTCCAACATTTTGTTATTATTTCCTACTCGATATTTAAAAAGTTACATCATTGTAAATAATTCAATCTAAAAACTGTAAGTCTCGATATTTTCTAAATCCTTGAATGTGTGTGCTTACTCTTTATCACTATCACTTCTTATGTCTTCATGTATGTTTCTCTTTTAGAGAAAGCATGCCCCAGGTTCTTAGACAATGATGACTATCAAGAAAGCCTTCCAAACAAAGGATGTCACTCTAGAGAAAACAATGAGACGGGAAAAATTAGCGTTAGTCTACATGCATCGTTAGCAGAGGATTGTTGCAATGAAGTTGGTGGGAAACGATTTGAAAATAATTGCGTTGATATTAGTAGGGACAGTTACCTAAATGAGAGTGATATCCCTGGCGATGCCGTAGGTGATATAGAAAATAACTGCGTTGATATAAGTAGGGGCATTAACGTTAATGAGAATGATATCCCTGGCGATGCCGTAGGTGATAAAGAAAATAATTGCGTTGAATTAAGTAGGGGCAGTAACGTTAATGAGAATGATATCCCAGGCGATGCCGTAGGTGATAAAGATACAGCATTATCAATCAAAGACATCGATTAAACTAATACGGAGAAAAACATGCCCATTGGCCATCGTTTAGGTGCATTCAGATATTGTATTCAGATTGTGTCTGACGCAAAATACAAAGAGGCCCATTATATTTCTGGAAATGGAAGATCTGAACTCTACACTCGTTCACGTTTACTGGACCAAGGAAGGTTCTCTGAGAGGAAAATCAAGCCATACAATGATGATAAAAGGAAAAGAACAGTCAAAAGAAAAGTCACGGTAATAAGGTTTTAAGAATACTAGGCAAAGCTGTTAGAAAACGTGTCGGTAATATTATGGTAAAATATCATTGAACATTTGATGAAAAGTTTACTTTCTAATTTTACCGAAAAACGATTTACCGAAATGAAACGAATTAGTTATAATATTTCATAGTGTGACAAAGAAAAGTCGAATAAAGAATTCGTAATTATTTTTGTTCTTTAGAAAACAATATATAAATAACAATATGTAAATATAAAGGTACGATTTACAAACATAATGTTAACATTTCGATAAATCTTTCGAACTTACTTTCAAACAAATGCATTACATGTATATCCTTTTTACACATCACTTGCTCTAAGATTAAAAAGTGAACATTGTATTTCATTTCTATTTAAGATTTCCAACAAGCATTTGTGAAATTTTGCAGGACAAAAAATGTTGTAGTAAGATGTCACAAATATTCCTTCATAAATGGAGAAGTCTATGGGAAGAGGCCATTGTTTTAAGGAGAGAAACTTTCGGTAGGTCTTAAGTTTTACATATATACAATTTGTAGAAGATCCATTTTCCTGGAAAACCTGCCGAAATGAAAATTAAATCGCAAACAGACAAAACATCACACATCTAAAAATACGGAGTCTTTGTTTTTCATAAAACAAGGAAAATATTGATATTTTCAAACACGAAATAAGGCTTTGGAAAAATTACGAGACCATTTTTACGCACTTAATTAATTAATAGGAGTATATGAAAATAAATAGAAATCACCTCTTTCAAACCGTTTCTCCTTTTTTTTCTATTTTTTCTTCGATATTTTGCAGTCTATTCTCAATTCTAACGCTCATAGATTTAGCATGTGCACTCTTTTTGGAATATCATTCATAAGTCTAACATTGTTTGTTTTGTAGTCTCTATTTAAGACAACTGAAATTACAAAGTTACGTTAATTAGACAGATTTTCTTTGAACATGGATAGTATATTTCTTATTTCTTAATATTGGTTTTCTGATGACGGAGTATAAAAACACCAATTAAAAGATGCATTGCAGAACGTGTTATATAAGACCGGGTTCGATCCCCGACGGCGGCACCTATCCCTTTCGACTATATGTCTCTCACCAAATGGTTGATAATCGTAGACCAATGTGCAAGGAAAGGATATGATGTTAGTACTGGTGAAAGAAATTCGAGGAATCCATTGTAAGGCGCTCCAGCCGCCGCGATATAACTGAAACATTATTGAAAGCGACGTAAAACCCCATTCATATGAAATCAAACCAAAAAAAATCCAAAAGAGAATATTAAACTCTGACCATTCAATATATGTCTAGCCTAAGTAAGTAAGCAACAATTTCGCCATTTTTTTGGCATCATTTTTTATCGTAATTGTAGGTATCAATTTACAATACCACATACGTCGCGTGATTGAAATAATTCGTTGATTATTTTTGATATCACACGGTTGTTATAACACTATGGAATACCTATGCGAATGAGCCTAGAGCGTATAGCAACGTAGTTTTGTTATTTGAAAAAGATAAAACAGCGTTATATGATTCCAAATATTTCCGAAATTTCCTCTATTTGTTTGCAAATATTACGACCATATCATTTAAATAGAATATAAAATTTGTGCTCATAGAATACCAACTCATCTAAAACAACAACAACAAACTCAAAAAAAGCTTCGTATTAATTTGTTTATAGATGACTCGTTTAATAAATTTGGAAATTCATTACGGCTCATTCAATTTCCTCTATTTATTGTAGGAAAAGCTAGCAGAAAAGACATTCAGACGCATTTTACATATCCCAACTTGTCTGTAAAATCTTTACGGGTGGAAGCGAAAAAAGTTTGTTCTTTTATTGACTTTTACATTAGATTTATTCATCCTCAAGGGATAAGCTTTAAAGGTATTTGCTACTTAAGTTCCCATTGCTGGTTTTCGGCGTCGACGGTTTAAAAGAGTTTTACTACACAAAAAACACAAAAAGTGGTACATTATTAATGATAAACCACCATATGTTGTTAAGGTAAGGATTTTTTTTAAATTAAATTGAAATCTCTATATGACAAGGAACGGTAAGTAACGACGTGAAAATAACGTTCATCTCACCCAAATCATTCAAAACCGCTCCAAAAACACTGAAACACATGAAATCAACACCCACATTTAAAATACATATAGTTAGAAAAAAATCAAAATTTCACTTATATGATTAAATTTTTATAGGTTCTTGAAGAAATAGGAAGCTATTTAAAGAACATGTATGCATAATCTATCAAACAGAGGGGGGGGGGGGGGGGGGGGGTGGTGGCGGGGGTCTGGGTTAATCAATATCAATAATTTCGATCATTCTGAACAAAATTAGCGACATTGGATCACCTCTCTTTAATTTCACTCAAATCGCACTCAACACACGCATTCAATTTCCCTTCAAAATCATTCACCTTATCAATTTCACGGTGTTGTTAAATGTAAAGATTATTAACTTTTAAAGGCATCAAAATAGGCATTTCCGTCGTAAGCTGCTTATATTTTTTAATTGTCACGTGAAATCACCGCAAGATGAGAGGAAATAAAGAAGGGATTATTTTGAAAGGAATATGTTTAATTTGTTTCGCATACTGAAGCAATTTTATCGTCTAACAACCGCTAATTTGTAATGCTATGTTACTCATACATGGACCAACGTTTTCTTCAGTTACAATACGTGCATATGCGTTGGTATGCGGTGCATACTCGGGCGCACTCGCAGAATCAGATAATTCCAAACGTCTCCTTGTTAGCACTGAAATCGAAGTCTGTACTCTAATTTCCACTGAAAATAAGGATAACTCATTAGAATCATTCTTCTGATAAATCGAAAGGTCTAGATATTTTATATTATTATGGAGTTTACGTTATATTACTCAGTCGGATCATGTTTTACAATTGGGATTAAAGCTTCTACTTTTTTAGTGAACGAACTGGAAGCATGAAGTTTGATATATTGTCATTGTTTCATCTAGCAATTATTTACAAAATGGATGATATAATACCACATAATCAGGACTAATTTGCGCTCTCCCCAGGGTACTTTTTGTTTACAAATAAACATGAATCATCTCTAAGGCATACTTTTAATAATTCTAAATGTTTGAGGACATTCTCCGAAAGTTTGGAAATGTTGCTCCCATATCAGTGCTACCTAAATAGAATCAGTACTCCTTTATTGTTATACTATTATAATATATTTTATCATTAAGGATATTATATAATATGCCTGAGATTATGTTTATAGACTGCTTTGGCATTTCCTGACAAGATGCGTTTACAAATTATGCTCCTTATTTAAGGTTTTGAACAGGTACATCCTTCATGATAAACAAAGGAGTTTTTTAATACATTTATGACTGTTACAAACCCCACATTGTAGGAAAAGTAAATAAGATTGTGAAATTGACAATCACCTGGATCAAAACAATTGTAAAACGATTCATCAGCGCTCAAATCATTCATTCACTCTAAACTCTCACCAACAATATTTTTAAAAACAAACCAAAATTTCAAAAAAAAAAAAAAAAGAAAAAATCGCTGAAAACGATAGATATTTCATTTATTTTTTTAGCTGTTGTGGATTTTTAGCGTCTGATTGGTACAATAGGATACCTGAATTATAAAGTGCGTAGACCTTTTTAAAGGGATGTAATAAATTTCTCTAATTCCTAATAATAAAGACGACATTATCCCCTTTAATTTCACGCATAAATGACAAAAGGTTCCTAGTGTTGCTTCTAGTCCTTTACAAAAAATTCATTGTAAATTCCACTTATTTTCATTTAGATTCCACGTAGAAAAAAAGAAGGAAATGCGACCAAGCTGATGGATAGAGGATCATTATGTGCATCTTGCTAAAATTTTGGCGTTCAATTTATTCTGTATCCGTATGTCCGTACAATGTGTGAACCATAACAACATGTACCAGTCACTGTTGCGGTGATAGTGACAGCTTAATCAGGATCGACGCCTTAGAATCTTTAATCGAAATATCGATTTATTGCATGATTAATTTGGTATAATAGGTGAAAATTCCATTGACTTTCAATGCCTTTGATATTTCCAAGGTAAATGTATTCCGAAACTTAATGGAATTAATTAGAAAATTAAATAAGGTTTATCTTTTAAAATTCAAATCCTGTGGTAGGACATTAAATGTGAAAAGTAACGAATTTAAGTCAACAGGGTTGATTACTATATGCATTAATACAAAAAAAACTTTTTTGTATTCTATGTTTATCGCGAGAATGGAATAAAAACAAGTTATTTTCTTTTATTTATCAGAGTCAATTCGAAAATGAGAATGACATTGAGCAGAAAACATCCAGACAAAGGGAGATTTCGTCTGCTGAAGGACCTGACCTAATAAAAACATTGATTGAATGTAAGGTTAAAATATCTTTTGTTGATTAGTCTATCACCATTTATTAATCAAAGGACTGAAGGTCCTAAAATGCGATTTTGCTGGCATACCTTTATTTGGAAAAGTTTTAGCGGCGAATGATGACGCAAAGACAAACCATACATGTATATGGTTAAAAGGCACATTGAACACTAGAGCTGAACATGATTTCTTTCTTTATAACAATATCTCCTTTCCCTTCAAAAAGAGGCATTAATCAATCACAATTTCACAAATTTAAATCAGAAACTGCCATATAAATGCTTTGAAATAAACTATTGTAATTCAACATTTATTTACCTTCTTTAAAGATGTATAGCTCTAGAGTTCTTAATTCTTTCCGTCTACAGTTACATATCTTATTCCAAAAGATAAAAGTGCCAACAAAATATGTGGCACACCTTTTGATCAAAGCCGTAATACCCGGGTAAGATCGAATTGTTTTGCGCGACGAGTCTATGACTGACCTTTGGATAACATTTTTAACATTTTAACCACTTGTAGGAGACAGTAGAAGAGCACTTTTTTGTGACCGAGCTTTTTATTAGCAAAGGTACATATATGATCTGCTCAATCCAATGTAAATTATTTATTTCTCAGTGAAACTCAATGTTGTGGATACTCATTTGAAATGTCTCTTCGAAAAGGTTCACCCAAAACCTACCCATCGCACTCATTCAATTCCATTCTAAAATCGTTTCTAAATCATTCACTTTGTCAATTTCACGATGCTATTAACTATATCTATACTTCTTCTGAACAGATTCTGTTCGAAGTTAAAGGATGGAAAATAAGCAAATGCCATCTGCAAAAAGGTTTGAATGTAAATGGGTGCTGCCTAATAGAGTATATGTCGATTTCTATTATAATATATTTTGCATTTTTAAAGACAAGAATGTTTAAGTTCTTCAACGCCTTTTGACGTTCAAGTCTTCACACACAAAGTGAATATCAAAAAGTATCTCTTGTATTCCGAAATGGTAAAAAGAAAACAAAGAAGGTACAGCCTATACAAGGCTGTAACATTATATCACGGTAGATATGGTTTATGCATTTCGTAAATTACATCAGTTAGGCTATCTAGTTTAATCTGGCTATTACAGTTCATTCAACAGACCCCAGCAGGAATATTTGCATCCATCAAAAACGAATTTCATGCGAGCACAAGGAACTGGTGTCAGTGTGTAGCCTGGTGTACATTATCATTATGATAAAAATTATTAATATTATATTCAAATGCAAACTTATCCACCCAAGTTATTTCAATACATCGGGATAAAGTAAAATTGTCTTACAAACTAAACTTTTTATCGCTGCTTTTATGTGTCCGGGTGATTAACAATAAGAGAATATTTTCCAAAATGTATCACTTTCGACTGAACGACTTGTTTTATTTTTTTTTTTTTTTCAACGCAAACTTACAATCCCAACTAAGAAGACATTCACTGTTATAAAAGTAACTATGAAAGATTAGACATTAAATAATTTTACTTTCAGAGCATTGAAGGAGGAACACAGACCGCCTGCTTAAAAATCACCAGTCAGGCCCGCTGTACTTCGTTAAACATTCAAATCGGCAACGATAATACAGTGGCCTTTTCTCCGCCCATGTATATGTTGGGTGAAGATATTTTAAGAACAGAAACCTTGATTGATGCCTCTGATGCCGAGGACGAGGACCTGTTCAATAGCATGGACAGTGGATATTCTTCAATCGATTCTGAAAATAGCTTTTCTTCAACCGATTTTGACGCTGGTGATTGCATTTTTGTTATTGTTTTATTTTTGTTTTCCTCAATTAGCTGGGGTTTAAATTGTAACGAAGCACTTTAACAAAAATTCTTTATCCGAAACCAAACCGTTCTTTTCCAAATTCATGTTCATCTTCATCCGACGTTAAAAGATAAAATTTATCAGAGTTAAATTTGAAACAATAATTTCGATATTTAAAAACTATGAAACCATTGTTTTAGCGTTAAGACTGTTCCATACAAATATTTAAAGTACTCTTTTTAGGACTAAATACGGATAATCTGAGTCATATCAGTTATATTAGATCAACGTTTCGCTCATTCCGTTGATAAGTACCCATAATTGTAGAAAATAAAACAAGAGGCCCGTTGTTATAAACGAACTGTCATCAACCGAAGCATAGCTGAAAATATCCGTCGTGAGCCGGTCTCGAACCTACGCGGACAAGTAATATTCAAATTACTGATTTACAAGTCCAATGCGCTAACCACTGAGCCATGAAGATCTTCCCTGACATTGTATTTAAGGACGATTTCGGGAGTTCGTTCTTGCGCACGTCTTTGCGCATCGAACTCTTCAAAAAGGAGTATGCGCTCCAAACTTGCACTTATCTCGGACCTAACAAAACACTACAATACCCCTCTAAATTTCTTTTTTTTTCGCGGCAAATGCTTTCATGAAGACGATTAATTAATCCTATCTAAAAACATAATTATTTAAATTATCACAGCCATTATATGTTATAAAAATAAAGGATATGACGTCAGCGTCGTTTTTGTAGGTATTTGTGACGTTAACATACCTGCGCATAATCAGATACATGTATCAAACAACGTTATCAGTGGTATATCCGATAGCTACATGGAACTGTCACATTTTATTTTGACGGGGTTAATTTTTGGAAGGTAGACCTTGATAAACGATCCTGTCGTTGTCAAATGTTCTTGTCAGATATTTAATTTTCAATGTTTGGATTATATTTTAACAAACCTGGGTTTATTTGAAATCTTATTGGGGGATGGGGGTGTGAGCGAGATAGATGACCTTGATCTCACCATATGACTTCGATCAGACAATTTGATGATGCTTATTGACAAGATAAATTATTATTCCTTGGCGTCAAAACTGGGTGACCTAGAATTTTGCATTTTCTCAAAAATTAGCACGGTGACCATACCTTTTTTATACCAATATCACAAGAACATATAAGTAACTACAAAATGTAGAAAAAATAGAATTTTCTATCTCAGATTTTTTTAGAAATTTAATAAAAAGTTACAAATTTTGAAAATATTCTCGTTCATTTTCAATATACCAGTTTTTACGCATTGGGAAAAAATACGTAAAAAAATCATTAGTTTTCCTTTTAATCGATAATTGTGTATTAGATTCAATGCTAAAGATTTCCTATCTATGAAGTTAAAATAAAATTGATATTAGTTGTTTGATTAGATTTGATTGTGTTACGGTTTTATGTAATGGAAATCGGCGAAAAATCGGACAAAAATTTACTCGATACCTATGACATTCTATGACGTTTTACGAAAAATTTGATTCGGTGACCCCCTTTTTTCTTTCCAATTTTTGCAATCGACAGACTTTAATCTACAAAATATGAAAAAATAAATAAAAAAAATTATCTCAGAAAATTAATTCTAGCAATCGTCCTTAAGAGTCATCAAATGTTGATAACGATAAGCCTACCAAGGCAGTATCGTGCTTTCCGAACTAACCAAGTCGGCACAATGCCGACATTTGGCTCTATGGCCAATCTTGGATGTGCCCCTATGTTATAAACGAACTGTATCGCTCCACTGGCTTTTACATATCTATCAATGAAAAACTCAGTCACGAAAATTTTTGAAAATAGACAGAACGTGTAGACTTAACCTAACATGTCAAGACGTTTTCAAAATATATACATGTATTAGTATTGATATTAAATTGGAAAAGTTCTTTTTTATAAAATAGATACATTTTGATGTTGTTTCTTAACAATGAAACAGAATTATATATAGCATGGAAAAATAATCATTTTTGTGAACATATGCCCCGCCAGGCCCCACCCGTATTTGGGCCGATCAAATCCTGCTACGAGGTTATTTAATCTAAGGAACATTATTATTATTTTGTTTTAAATTGATCCAATGGTTGGTAGGAGAACATTTTTAGTTTGATTGATTGATTGAATGGAGTTTAACGCCGCTTTCAACATTAATTCAGTTATATCGCGGCGGCCGGAGCACCTAACAATGGATTCCTGGTATTTCTCTCACCTGTACTACCATTACATCCTTTCCTAGCCTCCGACTGCTATCTCACATAGGTTTATGATTATCTACCCATTGGTGAGAGACAAACGTCGGAAAGGATATTTGCCGCCACCGGGGATCGAACCCACGACTTCCAGATTGGAAGTCTTATGCCTAACCAACTGCGCTATGGTGGCGGCTAGTTTTAGTTTGAAAATAAGCCCCACAATGCCATGCCCTTATTTGGGGGTCAACCAAAATTTAGAGTACAACTTTAGAAAAAGATCACACAAGAAACACGCGTGCCGTGTTCGATTTCAATATTCGCGCAATGGTTTGGCAGAGGAAGATTTTTTAAAGAATTTTAAGGGAAAATAAGCTCCGCCCTGCAATATGGGGCTAATCAAAATTTCTTGAACAATTAATGAAATTGGTCACTCAATGGACATTCATGCCAAGTTTTATTGAAATTAAGCAAAGCGTTAAGGACAAAAATAATTTAATTAAAAAAAATAAATAAATAAATAAAAAGTCTGGTCCTTAACGCCAATATTTGGGGTAAATCTATCGTTTCTTGAACAATTCCACAAGACAGTCACTCAAGGGACATTCATGCCAGTGATTGCGGAGGAGAAAGTCTTAAAGACATTAATTCTTAAAAGTGAAAATAAGCCTTGTCCTGCCAAGCCCATACTTAGGAGTCAATCCAAATTTCTTAAACAAATTTACAAGAAGGTTACCCAAAGATAATTTATGCTAAGTTTAAATGATATAGGGCCAATGATTTGGCAGGAGAAGATTTTTAAGTTTTTATAATGAAATTAAGCCCCGTCCCGTCGTGCCCTTATTTGGGAGGGGGTCCAATTAAAATTTCTTGAACAACTTTGGAAGAGGGTGACCCGATAATCATCAAGATCAATTGTAATCGGGCCAGTCGTTTGACAGGGGAAGATTTTAACTATTACATGATGAAAAAAGCCCCACCCTACCACGCCCATATTTTCTTGAACAATACTAGAAGATGGTCACGAAATGGTCATTCCTGCCAAGTTTAATTAAAACTGGTCCAACGGTTTGGAAGGAAAAGTTTTTCAAAGATTTAAAATAAGCCCCGCCCTGACACGTCCATAGTGGGGGGGGGTCATTCTAAATTTTTTAGAACAACTTGAGAAGAGGGTATACCAGGGAAATTTTCTACTAAGTTTCGTCAAAATCCGCACTTCGGTTTAGGAGAAGATGTTGAAAGAAAAGTTTATGAACGGACGCACGCTCTCATGGACGCACGCTCGCACGACGGACACACCGCCATGACAAAAGCTCGATGGCCTTCGGCCAGTGGAGCATAAAATATAGGATGATGTAAACTGACGCAAAAGGCTCAGTATATCGAAACAATACTATTTGTTGGCGCGTAGTAAAATAGTTGACGCAACAGGATCAACATCTGACAAAAGTAATTATTTGTAGACTATATGTTCATCTTTACTTTTAGGACCAACCTTTCCAAAAACATACTATGACATATCTATTTTTGATAGTCCCTCAATTATCCGCATCTCTTTAAATATTTAATATGCCTCCACACGCGACAATATTGTTTACATATCTGTGTGAGCTCATACTTTCGAAGGTTTGCGTTTTGATTCAAACTCTCTATTTCGTTAATAACAAAGTTTAAAATATTTTCTACGAAGTAAGTATCTATTTCTTTGATTTTTTCCGGTTAATGATCTAAACCAGTCTCTCGTTTTTCATTTGCCGTTTAAAATCTATTTACTGTGTGACACGTGCATTATTTACGCTTTAAAACACAAATTTATAAAATTTATTTCTTTTATTTCAGATGAACCCAAAAATTCCTTTTCGGACAACGATTGTATGGGCACCTCTGAACTAGTAACAACAGCATCTTTATCAGACGAGCTAGCATCCACTTCACAGAAAAGTCTGCACATAATTAAAATTCTGATGGACCAATCTGTTTCCACAGATGCGATAATTCGGATATGTCAACTGAAAAAGGTATAGTACTTATAAAGAAGGACTGAAAATCACGTCTTTGTCTAACCATCAGAGCATTTACCTCACATTAATTTCGTATTAACTAGTCGGAAACTATTTCTCCTGAAAGCAAATGCTTAAAATGATAGGTGTGTTACGCTCATAATTCTTTTTAGAACTGACATTTTTGTCAAATCCCAACATTACACACATATTTTATTAAAATCGTAAGGGTCACACTATCATACCGTATAATATGATTGAAAATAGATATGATTGTTTTTATGAATTGTGTCTTTGATTGTACACGCTTTTTATGTATGGTGGGAGCAGGATGGTATGAAATAACTTAGATAATGGGAAATGGCGGTGTCCTCCGTTACACGGTGTAAAAAAAAGGTACTCGAGCTTCCTTTTGTTTATCTGTCAAGAAGAAAACTAAGACTATATCATATGTAATTTGAAGAACCGATAGACCTTAACGTATGATATCTAACCCCCATAATCTGTCTAAAGAAGACGTTTTTTTTAGCTAACCCACTTTATTTTACAGGTATAGTTTATCACATTGTAAGAATGATATTATTAACAATAAACATTCTAAATCGTTCGCTCAGCGCTCTCTTTATTTATTCTAAACACTAACTCAAACCATTAAAGACGCTCCAGAATTTTCGAATAGGCTTCCAAACGTCTCAAGCGATCAGCCATTCATTCAAATCGATGTATTAGATTTATCACTGTGTTGGCTGGTGCAGATTGTGAGTTTCTAATTTGTCCGTCAAGACACGAAAGGTACGAAGGTACGATAATTGATAAAGGGAGGTAAAAGATATCACTAATTTTATCCAAATGGGCGGAATAAGCAATACTGTGTTTTCTCCCGTTAATTTCAATCAATACTCCCTCCTCTCACTCATTCAATTTCATTCTTAGATCATTCAAAAATCTATCACTATGTTAATTTCACGATGGTTTTAAAAGTTTAAGCTTTTGCTCAGTCGATAGCAAAATAATCAAATAGAGCGTCATATTTACAATATTGATTTTCTGATATCAAAGAAAGATTTCCCATGCAATATTCCATTTTTTCTCTGTTTCAGTTTTCACATAGTAAATTTTCGACATTGTTAATGTTCTTGTGCACACTTTCAACCTGATATACAGATACAATGTACATACATTCTAAACTTAAGCCCAAAAGAAACGTCTACAATCATAAAATTGAAATAATGAAACTCTTTTATATGATTCTTTTCTTTTTTTGCTACCTTTTTGGTATATCAATCATGTAGTCAGGATGTAAAGGATGAAACAAAGAATTTACCCGAGACCGCTGTTAAACAGATACGCCTTGCCTGACAGCAATATCAAATATACGATCGCAAGGATACAAATGGTCATTCCATAATAAATGAGAGTACCCATTTCGCAAGGAAGCTCTTCTGCAATGCCCCCCCCCTTAAAAAAATCGGTATTATAAAGCTTGGTATTTCGTATGGGAGATCGTTCGTAACCCATCCACATTGCACGGTTGGAGAGTGGGTGGGGTACCAATTCAACCTGTCATCATAGTGAAACCTGTCTGATTAAGGATAAATTTTGGAATTTAACGCTTTAGGACGCTTGACGAGTTGCAGTAGCTACAGAAATAATCAAATGGAATCGGAAAAATTTTCAACGCTGCTTAAATGTTCGTAAAACCACCTTCTAAGTTTCGTGGACAGTTAGAATTTAGTATTGATAGCGCCTAATTTGAATGACTTGCATATGTAGACCCAATTTGGGCTAATAACGTTCTAAAATTGACGTCAGCGAAAATTTAAAGATTTTGAACTGTTTATTGCTTTGTGTCGAATTTCTTTTCCAAAAACATTTTTTTAATAAGAATTCGTACATCAGACCAGCAAACTATCGGGACAAGTTTTCCTAAGTGGGCATTTCTACAGGAAAGAACATGGTAGTCAACACTCAATATATCTGTCTATAAAAGGTAGCCAGTTTCAACAGTTAATTATAAAAAGTGCGATCAAGTTTTAATCGGTTAAGCTTCTAAGAGAATATATACCTATTGACTCATCCTTTGGAGTTAAGTATATATTTTGCGTCGATTGTTCTCCAGCCGCGACATGACTGACAGATTGTTTAAAGCTGGGTAACCCCCATTCTTTTATTGACATTCCGATGAATCTTAAAACATCTGCCATGTCACTTTTTTTCAGTCTGACCATGAGATACTTGTCATCCAAACTGGAAGGAATAACCGTATTTACTTTCCGAGATCAAAAGGTAATATTTATGATATAATTTTCGAGATTTTATTCGAGATTTCAACAAACACCCTCTTCCCGAGGATACGTGAAAAAATGAAACCGCCTGGACCTTTTCCCATTTTCACACAATCTACTTTGCTTCAATGCAAATTCCATTTATCCTATGAACAGAACAGAACATATCCTTTATAACGTCCAAGTACAACGTAGTACAATACGGACAATAAATACATAATGAAATATATAACAGTACAATAAGAACTTCCGGTAAATTTTACAAAAAAGATCACATAGAGATTTGAGAATGAAAATAATTTTGGAAAAATTGTGCTCGAGGGATAGAAATAAGGAATTAATAAGTCTTTACAGATTATGAGAAAATTGATATTTTTCATTGCCATTGGATACTATATATCTGAGGAAGACCAAAGCATCACAACTGCAGTTCAAGTAACGTAGTTGAACTGTAGTTTTGACATTTTAGCTTTCAGTCACCTTATCAAGATCTTCTTAATTGATGTGTGATAAGAAAAAGGTAAAATGTAAAATATGAATACCGCCATCCCCCAATCGGAATATTCCTATTTAGACCCTCCACCTACAAAGTACAGAGGGATATTTATTTCACCATGTTTGTCAGTCTAGTCGTCCAGTCGTCCATCAATTCATCCGTCCGTCCCTTCGTCCGTCTGTCTATAGACTTTTCGTTTCCGGACTCTAATCCCAGAACCAATTGACCTAGAATCATGAAACCTCATAAAATTTTTGCCCATGACCCAAGAATGTGCCCTATTGTTTTTTTGGGGTCATATAAGTCAAAGACCAAAGTCACAATTGAACTTTGTCCAAAAACTGTTGTCTGACTCTGACTCAAGAACTAATTGTCATATGATCATGAAAGAAAATGCAATTGTTACCCACGAGGTGTCTTTTGTTTTGGGTTATGAAGGTCAAAGGTCAAGGTGACATGAACTTTGTCTGAAAATTGATTCCGGACACTTACCCAAGAGCCCATTTGACCTATCATCATGATACTTTATACAATTGTTGCAAATGGCCCAACGAATTGTCCTATTTTTTGAGGATCATAAAGGTTCAAGGTCAAGGTCAAAATTGAAATTCGTCTACAAAAAAAATCCCCACATTTCTGAACTCATAAAGCAATTGACTTCCTGCACTTACAGCACTTTCATAGTGAAAAAAATAGAGGTTCTTCGTTTGTTTCAGAGTAAAAAGATTTATATCACGTTGTATGAATAACAAAAGATATATTTTTTGCGAGATGGGGAGCTTTTATAGCTTTTGTTGTTCACGAAATGGTATATCAATCTATCTTTCTCAAAAAACAAACGATAACACCATTTCTTTTAAGTAAAAATCAAACAAAATGTTAAAATTTTAGGATATATTTTCTAAGTGTTTCATTTTGCACGTATTGCTACGTAATGTTAATGGTGCTGTCACTTTTTAGGGTCCACTTAAAAACGTCAGATAGGATGAAATGAACGAAAGCGGATTATATGTTTTGATAATGTCTTTTGTAAGGAAATGAGTTTATCAAACTGATTATCTACGGTTTGATCATATTTATCGGAGTGCAGGATGTATCTATGTAGTCAGCAGGAATAACGAATAGTTAGATCTGATGAAAGAAGAAACGAAATACGGAGAATATTCCAAATTACGTCAACAATGCTTCAATGGATAAAAGGTGCAAACAATCTCGAACGTGAACCTAAACCTGATATTTTGCTGTTTGAATTAAACCAGATATCTCATGTGGGCCAGTGCATTACATTTGCAACACTTTCAAATGTGTATCAGACAATAGACAATCACACGATGCAGCAAGAATATTCTCTGACCGCTTGAAGTGAATTAGAACCTCTCCAGAGCGCATGGTGAGGACCTGGTAAGCCTAGTTGATTCACAAGCGTGTCAAAGGCTTTGCTATGCGCACATGTGAAATCGTTGCAATGTCACGCACTGTCTCATTTTCTATGTCCACATTTTCATAGTTGAATAATTCATTTTATTTGTTTGGGTATTTCCCATTTTTTCGTTTTAAGATTGCAAAAAAAATCGTTGATCATCTTTCATTTTCAGAATACTGCGTATCATCTTTTGAGATGAGTATTCAATCGATACCAGCTAATCCAGCCATCTACAAAGAAGTGTCAACACTAAGCCGACATATCTTCCTAGAACTTTCTCCTAGTGAAACTTTTGTAGAGAGAATACAGTCCATTTTTTCAAAATCTTTGTATCTTGACATGGACGAAAAAGCAAACACGACGTATAGTAATAACCTAGGAGTGGAAACGATCTCAAAGAACTTAACTGTCCAGCTGAAGACCTTCTTACAGCCAGATTTTCCCTCAGATGAAAATGCTGTGCAGAACTTGCAACAAGACTCTGATTGTTTTGAGTTATCTTATTCAAAAGGAAATTCTAGTAAATATTATTTACAGCATGCTTTTGGTCCATTGGAAACAGCAATCTATTCTACTGTTATTCTGCGTAAAAGTAATCAAACTATTTCACACATTTCCCGATCAACATTGACCTTACAACAGACAGCTATGGCCGAGCATGGTCCTCAGAAAAAAGGGGACACTATTATGTCAAAAGAAAGACGAGTGCAGACAAGTCCTCAGCAAAAGAACATCGGTATGACAATTCACAATTTCAAAGGACCACCATTACAAATGGTTCAAAGTATCCAAAGTATGTACCCACCACGTATCGGAAAATACGTGTACAAACAAGAAACTATTACACGGGAAGAATGTCCAAACATAGTTTCAAAATCCGGCATTGCTCACATGAAAAGGCCAGATTCGGAGCAGATCAGAATTAGAATTCAAGAAAGAGAACAAGAGACAGAGGAAGGTTCAAAAACAAAAGCTTATTCTGGACAAACTTTGGTAAAGCTATGCAACAATTGTTGTGAGTGGAGGCAAATGCATGACAAGTGCTACCCTATGAAAGCTCCAAATGGCAACGAAGCGCCAACAATATCTCAATTTCGTCTAGACGCGAAATGTTCTGATTTCGACATTTGTTCCCAAGGTCAAAGTTGTAAAAGAGGGACAATAAATGAAAGTATCATAGAGGTAAGTGACATAGTGCCAATCGTTACCAAACCCGGAGAAATGAAATCAAAAGGAATTTTACAATCGGTGGAAGCTCAATCGAATGGCAGAATCGAAACATCAGAGGAAATAATCAACATGAATATACAAGATACATGTGACAAGGAAACGCTTACCGTTACAGGTATTAGCGACCATGTAAGTACCAATACGATGATTCGTGATGACAAAGACCTCAACATTTCTGGTCAACTTGGTGACAGTGGATTCTTTGAATACGATTCAAGTTATCTAAATTTGAATTCTTTGGAAGAAGGCGCGGAATCAATTACATATAACGACAATTATCCTTGGATACTACAGTATACGGACGCAAGTCAACTTCCTTTCAAAAAGGGTGCTAGGGAATTCATCGTTAATGAAAAATCTGGCCGACAATGTTCTTTGGACAAGAAAACATACCAAAAATCTGATATTATTGAAGTAGAATATTGTGTAAAAGCACAGCACGTAGATGTTTCTATAAATCGTTCGGAACAAGGTCTAATGACCGAACTCCGATACAAATTTCTGTTGTACTGCACTGCATTTTGCGAGACTGAAAACATAGCACGATGTGAAAAAGTAATGAATGCAAGAAAGGAATATGCGAAAGAATTTAGACAGGAAGCGCTTCATAAAATTACAACCCAAACAGGCGACATACACCTTGAAAACAGATGTGAAACCAAGATGCACCAACGAAAAATGCTTGACGACGGCAAAGGCGATAAGGCAATGGTACAATACAAGGATTTTAGAAAAGCAAAGGACATGGAAACCCAACAATACCAAATTCTTCATAATGAGGGTTTGGGTTTCAAAACCATAGAGCGTTGCAAATATATTGACAAGGAAAAAAGTATTAGCTCACAGAAGGACAGTTACATCTGTTTAAAAGAAGAAACTCATAATCATATTAAAGACGCACATTCAAAATTGATGAAAACAAATAAAGGGATTACATATACCGATAAAACAGGCTACAAAACAGGTAACAAAATGAGTTCAGAATATTCGGAGATGTCAAGGACAGAACTGTTGCCCACAAAATTATCAATTCAAAAGTTTCTATGTGAGAAACTTGCGTCTACCAAGAACACTCAACATAGAGAAATCTTCCGCTTTCTTCGAGTGACTGATGTTGAATTTATTCCAAAAGGAATTATCATCAAAACAGGAGATAGTGTGGACACAATCAAATTGCTAAGAAGATTTAGAAAAGAGATCAGAGAATACTTTTTTCTTACATTGAGCCCGTTTGAAATATATCCTGGTGTAAGTTTTCAATCAAAAAAGGACATTGAAATTCGAGCCCGATTGCTTAAATAAACAGAAATAACATTCACCTTGTTCAAGGGATCTATATGTCATAACTTTGGACTATCAATTACCTTCTTTCCAACTGGGAAATTCTTTGGACTGCCTAATCGATTTACAAGAAACCCTAAGAAGTTTTAAAGCTTTCCACACAGCTCATACTGTGTGAAATGTGTAGCTTAGCAAGGATAAGAAATGTTGGCCTTTGGCGGATGAATGGCCTTTCTAACTTCCTGTATAGTATGATTATTTTCGAAATTCAAGCGCTGCTGAATTAAATCTCTTTTGTCAGATATAGCTCTGCAGTAGAAAACAGACAATAGAAGTATTGTGTAAAGCGACGACTCTAGTCAGAATGTAGAGACTGCGAAAAGAAAAAAAAGAACAATTTAAATATGCGACATAAAAAACAACTTTCCTTGATGTTAAATTGTCGCCAGAAAAGTTGAGTGTCATGGATACATTTTGTGTCCATAGTTGCCAATCCAAAACTATCGGCGAATAGAAATCGGGAATAATAAAGGCGCAGACATGCAAGCGCCGTTTCGCACGTCGGTTTCACGAAGTAATAAACATCAACGTTTCGGCTTCGTTCAGATAAACTAAATCAACGAAAAGTTGAAAATGGGCATTTTGAATGATAACAAAACTCAGTGTATTACTACGTTTTGTCAGCAAAATTTAATTTGGTTACAAATGGCTCTACATAAGATCAGAAAGCATACACGAAATTAGTTTATATTCAAACGAATTGACCGGATTACCACAAGAAGCCGACATAAAATAATGACCCGAAATTACTACACTTACGTCCAAGTTACTTTTAAGTTTACGGAAATGTACGAGCGATGTTACGAATGTATGGTAATACGAGGGGTGATCGATAAACTCGAGTTATTTTCAAATTAAACTAATACAGTTAAAGGTTCCTGGAAATATTGTTATTTCCTTCATAAAATGGAACTCTGTCGTTCGAAAGGACATTTAGCATTGAAACATGTGCGTGCATAACACGCGCTAATGTCCATTACATGACATAATTCGAAGCAACTCCGTTTAAGCAATACGTAACTCATAAAATCGGCCATATCTCATTACATGGAAATTATTTTATCGATTGACTTTAAAATGTTTTTCGCAGATAGGTCGACCTCCACAATTCGGTAAGATTATGGGCGTTTCTGTGTATTATTCATGATTATTCTTGCCAAAAAAGCAACCTATCAGCTTTGCATAATTCTTTCAATGCCAAGTGAAATCCGAGAAACAGCGAGAGATTTACTAGATTATCTCTTTATAGCTGCATAATTATGAAATATACTCGAACAGTAGTCAACATTGATTAAACTTTTTGCAAAAACTGTTTAATTTGGAAAATCCCAAAACATATTTCTAGAATAAGATTTATTTTATTTCGCAAAAATGTGTCAAGATGAGGTATTTTTCCTTTAAAAAGGAAGATAAAGTTTGACGAGATTTCTGCACCCACATGTCTTATGAGATCGCGTTTAATAGGACATGTTAAAAAAGAGTATTTCTGCTAGACATTTGCAAAAGTCAAGGTTTCTGACTCATGTGAGGTAAATTTGACATACGATTTACTGTTGACACCCTTTTTGTTCAACGTGATGTTGACCGCCATTTACCAACGGTGGGCTCTTATCGTGACGTCATAAATATGACGTCATTTGGTTACTTCTGATTTCATAACAACATAACGTTTCGAAAATATCACACATTGAAATTGAATTCGCTGACCAAAGTTTCATTGTGTGCACCTCCTACAACAGCGAATAACTCGAATTTGTCGATCTCTCATATGTTATATCGTAAATAATCAACCATCTTTTCTTCGCGAAAGGCGTATTTGTTGAAAATGTTGATTCATGATTTAATGTTTATATTGTGGATCGTGTGAAAGTATACATATCATTCTAAAAGAATAAATGAGTGAATGAATGAAATATGCAACTAGTTATTAAGGAGATAATTTAGTAGCACCCAAGGGTATAGAAATCAGGGTTTTTTATTTACCCAATATAACACACCATTTAAACGCCTGAGATTAGGTGGCTGAAAGCATTTGTTTTACTGAATCATTGTCTCTATTAGTTTCTTAACATCATGCTTTAATATAAACCATCTCCTTAAGACTATGCATCTGCCTTCTTCCTAAAGAAACGGCCAGCTGGAATTATTTAACAACAAAAATGAAACGTTCAGAAGGCAAGGGGAAGGTAAAACCCTTAAAATTTATGCGGTGGGGGTATACTTGTATACTGGAACTTACTTATCTCTTGAAAAACTCTGTATCACGTAAAAACAAGGTGTACCTTTTTTTACGGTCCTGCGTTTTTTATTCTGATTTTTATAACTTGTCTATCCATTGTCGATCTTGCATTCTTTCGCAATAGAGTAAGATTAACACATTGTGGATATTTTTTCGATGCTTTATCAACGATTTGAATTATGTATTCATGTTGCCCTCAGGGACGAAAGACATCATGGTAATTACGAAATGCATTATCTTCTAATACGAATGATTACATAAATAACTTTATAGGAAAAAAGTGTCGTTTCGTACTTTTCTTTTCCAATTTTATTATATCATTTATATAAAGTTCAAAATATCAAGGCTTTCCATTAGGTTATCTACAATTGTAGGCATTACACTTTTTTACCACTAGACCATTGAAATTTACAAAATGGTAATCTCGCCATTTCGAAGGTTTTAATCGTTACATGGTTTGGACGCCATCTAATTGGGTATATGTATATTATGACGTCATTACCTTACCACGTAATCGCGCGCGATATACCCAATAAATATAATTAAGATAATGTCACATTTCTTTTCATTTTACATTAAAGAAATGCGTGTACTATACTAGTTTGCTTCTGCGTAAGAACCATTGTTGTCTTATGTCTCATTAAAAGTGTTCCAGTTGAGACTGGTAAATGTGGTCCAGATCGTTGAAAAAGGTTTTGTAGCTAATGATCAACCAAATTCAGACTGAGTACCAAATGCTTCTATAGTGTACCTTATACCTCGATAATCGTAAAAAAGTATTTTGAAAACTTATCATTGCGAAAAAAGAATATATTTGGAGTCCTTTTTTCGTCTTAATTGAAAAAAAGAAAGAAAGATATCACAATGTTAAAGATATATAAATATTATAAGGAAATCTTCAAGTTATGAATTGATATTTTTTAATAAAATCAGTACCTTAGGGTGTTTTTTTTTTTTTATCCTCGAAGGTTTGGATCTGAAACCTCACTATTAACGAGTGGTTGCGATGGTTTAGAATGAGGGCGACGTGATTCGTCAAACGTTTCATATCTTAGCTTTCACCTGCGTCTATGTTTTGTTTATATATGTATGTGTTGTTTCCTGGTCGTTCATATACTTAGCTTTTTGCGAAAGTAACTACCTAAACACCCTTGGATCTTTCAAATAGTAGATTCTTGAAAGTTTTAAACACAAATGGGCCGTTAGACTAGCGCACAAGTTCATTGGGTTTTGCGGGGATGGTCGAAGCAGGATTGTCTTTTCTTCAAACTTTAGACCGAATAGACTGTCCTCGATAAATAATAGTGAACAATGCACGTAACCATAAAAACTTTATCTGTAGATGATAGGCCACGCCCAGGATGCCAAAACGTGACATCAACACGAACTGATGGTAAAATCACCCCAAAGCATGTTTTCTATAGGTTTTGATCGGCTTCGAAGACGGCACGGGACACATAAAGACCTCATAAATATATGAATGTACGCATCTACTATTTTTCATTGTTTAAATCGGGTCGTGTTACATACTTTTCGGATAACTTTTTATCGCCAGACCGTCGACAAGATCAAGTTAGTTAGTGTATGTTGTATAAGAGATTTGGTGATCGACATCGAAATTCGTTTTGGTCTATGACAGTTTACAACGAAATGTTATATTAACAACATGCTGAGACCATTTGTTTGTCGGTCCAATGAAATACATTTACATTGAAGTTTTCTAACAGATGGACGCTCGGCCTAATTCTGCAAGGTTGATTAACGATTTCTTAGAGCCAATGATTTCAACCCACTTCCTTATATTACCTTCTCCCCAGATCGCAATCGTGCAGAGCATGTTGTGCCAATTAGGACGTACTCTGTTTGAAGGTTGACGTCATATCAGGAAACGGCAGCAGTTCAACACGAATGGTAGGCCATACACAAATTACGTAAACAACGTGTGATAAGAATTTAAAGGCGCTAAGTCACTGCAGTTCTCCATGGTCATATTCGTTATAGATGTAAGCGACAATTTTAGGAGAGTTTCTTCAATCCAAAAAAATAAGACGTTTGCTCCTCGCCACTGGTTAAAAATCATTGTTTTTTTTTCCCGGTACTTCATTGTCAATAAATGTAAACGACGTTTTTGCTGTAAATAAAATGTTCAATGATGTAATTGTTGGTGGAAACTTTCATGTGACGCTGAGTATATATTTTCCATTCAATATATTTGTATGTTTGTTCCATCTTCAAATTCTATGATATGGCCAAAGACAGTGTTGTGTGTTGATATGCTTTTTAAATGACACGAAATGAAATTATTGAAGGCTTCATTGATCTTTCACAGAAACAAACAATTATCATCTGTATGTTAATAAAGCATATGATTTAGAATTTGGTAGTGAGTTTGAAAATAAAAACATACAAATGGTCAATCGTCAGTCTTGAGATGCAAATTGTGTTGTTTTCTTGATATAATTATAGTACTGATTTGATATACATGCAATGCTATTATTTGATGGAAAAGTAAATCATACAAGTAGCCAAATGTTCATTTTCTAGCGGCTTGTAGTTACATGTGACAAGGGGGTCCGTTTTTCTAAACTTCTTACGAAAAATAGGATTGTAATTCTAAAACACAAATCGTATCTGGTGTTTTCAATCTTTGTTATTTTCTGCCTTGCATTATCATATTGGAATCGTCTTCAGAAAAATTCCAATGAGATGATGCATGGCAGGATTCCACATTTAGGTACTACTGTAGAAGCAACTTTGATTTTTTGACTTAGGCAAAAAATGATCGTAATGTGTTTAAAGATGATCGTAATGTGTTTAGTAAAACAGGCCCTCGCTGTTTAACTCGACACATATTGACAAATAATTTTACTAGGACCAAAAAGCGTCGAACCCTTATGTGATCACCTGTTTTGCTTGGGTCCTTTTTAAATGCCCTTGGTTGGACTTAAATCCAATAAATGCTAGCGAGGTCTTGAAAAACATGAAATTTATATATTTTTGTGTGTGTTTGTGTGTGTTTGCAGTTACATTGGGCACTTTTAAAGACTGTAAGAGTCGATTCGGGACATGGAATATAATATTGATACAAAAATCAAAATAGATTCGCATTCAAGTGCGAAGAACAAAGACACTGAAGAGCCTAATCACTCATACATCAAGGTGGATCTTTGATTTTCCTCGAAAGGCCCGGTCCGACTGCACTTACGGGTGCCTAGGGGATGTAAATCGTATGCACATCTTTACATCCTTTAAAAAGATGTTTTGCATCTGTTTCTTGCCCTTTACAAATGCTTTTCATACGCTCTGTCTGTAGAGCATGCCTTCTGTCCGTAGAGCATCCGTCCATTTTGAGTTTTCATCCACTCAGACAGTTTTGGGCTGCACAAAACTCATGCAGCGAATAAACTTCACGCTTTGTACGACGTAAATGCGAAACAATACGAGAAATAAACGATACTTATCCGAAAGCATTCGTTATACTTCCACTATATCCTCCATCCATCCGTTAGGCATCCTCGGAAATCTTATCCGCTTTGGATCGAAACGTTCTCAGGGCGGATTTATTAGGTATACGAATAGTATATAAAGGGGAAATAACACAGATATATTTAAAAGTTATTATAAGCGCATGCATCACGTGAAATTTTATGATACGCGCTGTAACCAGTTTGTTTCCGCTCAGCATACGTAATGTTTACGCCAAATACTTTATGAATCCGCTCTATCCGCTATTAGATTACGTCAAAATAAGACCCGATAACCTCTGATGAACATCCACTCAGCATCCCGGCTATATACTTTGCGCGTCCGATATTTTCCGTTTTGTTTCCGCAAATTTTTGCCACTAGTATCAGTTTTTATCATGCGTATGAGAACGGATGGTAATTCAACTCTTCCGTCATGTCCTTTTGCCATTCGTTTTGATTCCGTTTGGCAGTGGAACCGGGCCTTAGGTTATCAAAGTTAAATTTCTAATTATACAATAGGGACGGGTATACAAACTTGAGCTTAAGCTTGCGCAGATACGGTACAGTTAAAAACATTGTGAAATTGACGAAGTGAACGATTTTGGAATGATTTCGGTATGGAATTGAATGAGTGGGAGGAATGTCTTTTATTGAAACAAAGGGATGTAGACGCAATGAGCGGTATTTAATACCTCACTGTAAAAGAATATGTATATCCTTTTTTTAGATATATTTATGTATCTTTTCTAATCTAAATTCAAACAAAGCAGTGATTAAGTAGATCTAGCTCTGTTCGGAGCAATTTGAATATTGTCTGAGATTTTTTTATGTATTGCAAAAGTTTTTAAGCGAGTGGTTTCAATGAATAAACGGAGTGAAGGATTTAAATGTTTTTAGTTTTTTAATCGGAATGAGTGTCAATTTCACAATGTTTTAAACTGTACCGTGTCTGCGACATTGGTGTTTGGTGATAAAAGTCGACGGAAAGAAGATATTTCGGATATTATTCGCAATTTACTTACTGCTTGGTCCTTACAGGTACAAATAAAGTAGACACAAAATCATTCAAAAGTTTAAAATTGGATGGGTGGTCAACGCCTTCGTTATTTCAACTTCAACTTGAAGTTACAGGTTTTGGTAAAGCAAGAAAAGAATGTCCACAATTTTTCATGGAACAAGGATTTAGTAATGCTATGCCTACTGAGCAATTTCCGACAACTCCTCACCAATGTACTTGAAAGATATCTCGCAAAACAAGTTCATATAATAAAATAAATGTGATCCTTCACACAAAAAGGGGTCATATGTGAAGTGCGTAAAGTGTCGACCCTTGCCAGATTGCGCGAATTACGCAGACTGACTAGGGTCGAAACTTGTCGCGCTCTAATAATTTTCTGAATCTACAGTATTCGATCTACTTTCCTGCGAAAGAACCTCTGGTTGGCATATTCTAGAGACAATCACTTTTTCAAAAAATTACATGATGTATTTTACAAAATTCCTAGATGATAACTCTTCGCATGACGTGTGAGACATATTCTTACGCCAATACCTGCCGGATCAAATATACTTAGTTCCAAAAGAAAGTGTGCACTTTTGAATTTCCAATATCTCTGAAATTACGCAATCTACCGTCATGAAATGTCGCATGACTATCCCCAAGAGTATGTGCAAACGATATTTGAAACCAAAAATCACGCAATGAGCAAGAAATTTCTGCTAAACTGTGACGTTTGATTTTGCATGTTTTGCATGTGCCACACGCGTTAGACGAATAATTTGTCTGAAAATGCATTCAGTTCAATCTTTGCGGCTTTCGTAAGCATAAAATTACACCTTCAATACAATTTTGCAGGACGCTACAGCGTAGTTTGACTTCCAATAAACGGTCGTTGAATAAAATTGAACCTTGTGAGAATTAGAACGTCACTAAAATGGATTGAGCGTTCATGTTCCAATAGAAATCGAGGTCATCATTTTGTAAGGTCTTTAACGAGCAAATCGGGATGTCATAGAACGCCATAACATCATTTAACGACAAGTTACTGGTCTTTGCAACGTAGCAATGTCTAACGTTGACGTACACGTAACGTCTACATAAAAATTAAAACTTTTGTTTGCAAATGGCTTGGATTGGCTTCTTAAACTCTATTTGGCAACAACAACACAAAGCTTTTACGAAAGAAAAAGTTGTACGGAGGTCAAATCTCAACAATTTAAGTTCTGTCTGCGCATTATGCAGCATGCGATACTTTATCCAAATCTGATTTGACTTTTAATTTCAAAAGGTCTTGACTAAAGTATGGTATCAAATTTACTCGTTAAGTTTTCTCCAACTTTGTTAAAATCAAGAGAAATGCAATAAGTGAAAGTGCACACATTCTTATGGAACTCAGTATATATCCAACATTTTTTTTTTTTTTTTTTTTTTTTTTTTTGGGGGGGGGGGGGGGGTCATCCATAAGTAAAAGTAAGATCTCAGAGATAATTTCCATCCTATATTTAACAATAACAGTAAAAGTGTCAGAAAGAGGAACTTACCAAATATTTCGACCTGAGATTTACATTGGTCAATATATTTCGTAATAGTACAAATATGTCGTTTCTGTTCTCCGATACACCATATAATCCATAATAACATTAGTGTTAAACTTTTACCCTTGAACTTTTGCTTTTTATCCCCCGCCGATTTCGGCGAGGGGATATAGTAATGCTCTCCGTCCGTCATTCCGTCATTCCGTCATTCCGAGGTTCCGTCACTAAACTTGTCCGGAGCATATCTCCTACAGTATAATAGCTATCAACTTGAAACTTTATAGGTGGATAGATCTCTTGGAGGAGAAGTGCAGTGCACAAGAACTACAACTCTTGCTTGCATAATTTTGGAGTTATTGCCCTTTGTTATTTTTAAGACTTAGATTTTGTCTGGAGCATATCTCCTAAAGTATAATAGCTATCAACTTGAAACTTTATGGGTGGATAGATCTCATGAAGGAGAAGTGCAGTGCACAAGAACTACAACTCTTGCTTGCATAATTTTGGAGTTATTGCCCTTTGTTATTTTTAAGACTTAGATTTTGTCCGGAGCATATCTCCTATGGTATAATAGCTATCAACTTGAAATTTTATAGGTGGATAGATCTCATGGAGGAGAAGTGCAGTGCACAAGAACTACCACTCTTGCTTGCATAATTCTGGAGTTATTGTCCTTTGTTATTTTTAAGACTTTGATTTTGTCCGGAGCATATCTCCTAAAGTATAATAGCTATCAACTTGAAACTTTATGGATAGATCTCACGGAGGAGAATTGCTGTGCACAAGAACTATTACTCTGGCTTGCATAATTTTGGAGTTATTGTCCTTTGTTATTTTAAAAACTTAATCTATTAGGCTTCAGTTTACTATCAAGCTTTCTTGGCGGGGGATGGCCATGTCCGACATGGCTCTTGTTTTCCATTGGAACGGACTCTGTTGGGCAGTATTTACGTCAATTTACCGTTGAGCGACCAAACCCTCGTTACTCCAGGGGTACGTTTTACTAAACATCTTACGATCATTTTTTGCGTTAGTTAAAAGTTAAAGTTGCTTTTACAGTAGTAAATAAATATGGAATTCTGCCATGCATATCCTCATTGGAATCGTCTTCTACAGACGATTCCAGTGAGGTATTGCAAGGCAGAATCAAACAATGAATGAAAACGCCGGTGACGATTTGTGATTTTGACTTACGATCAATTTGTTCGTAAGACGTTTAGTAAAACGAGCCCCAGGTTACTGTAGCTGGAGTTAGGAAGTTTTTATATCTCCCATCGATATAATATTAATAGTTTTAGTATGTTTTTGACCTGATTAAGCAGGCCATAGGAAATAACCCTGTAATCTGGAAATTGCCTAGGAAAAAGATAATCGAGTCAAAAACCGAACAACGTGTGTACTACGTAGCTTTTTTGTGCTCACGCGCGTGCAAAAAATAGGTCTTTTATTCGTCATTAACTTTCGTGCGACACGAAGTGCTTTGTGAGTTCAACGCAGTGATTGCATATCACTACGCTGTGCTAAAATCAAAGTACTGATAGTACTGAAGGCGAGGGAACTGAATAGACGAAACAACAAACGAGATCATTTTTTAGAATGTAACCTTGATTATCTTGTCCTTATCATGTATACCAGATATTTTCCAACTTATCACTGCCGAAAACGATGCTGTGTTAAGATACATAGCTTTTATATTTGATCTTGACGGATGACCTTGCTAATAAGGAAAAGAAGAAAATGCTGCTAACTAACACTTTCTCTTTTCTCCAATATTATCTACCCTTCCTGCTACAAATTTTACTAATTTGCACACATATTGTATTGAATCTGCAACCCTTTACAATTTTGACTAGTCTAAACATTCTTGTCTTGTAATGGATTAATCTAAATTGGAAAATTTTAAAAGCCTTTACCCATCCTTAAACCCTTAAACAGACGACAAAATTTTAGACTGGTCCAACTTGGAACAGGTTGCAGACAACAAATCAACATGAGTGTAATTTGATATGTATCCAGGGTAGAAATTAAAAAAAAATAATGGGGTATGGGTATAGGGTGGACCATATTGTGGGAAAGTGAGAAATCGACCCTATCAATTCCTTGTGTTCCCACAGTTAAATACAACTTTTTTGTGGAATTCAACTCAATGTAAAAGAAGGAGCCGACGAGCTTTTTCCCCCAGAAAAACAGCATAACTACGACTGTTAGACGATATGATCGAATGGATAAATTGACTGACTAGTAGTAAACCAATCAACTCTTCTGAAATCATAAAAACGCGAGTAGCGCCTGTCTACAAAGCGGTATCGGGCGTAGTCATCTATACCTTGGGAATGAGTTTTTTTTGGCGGACTCAGCACTATATAGTGAGCATACCGTTCGACATTTTTCCTTTGAAGTGAGTTAGGAATGTGGCTTACGATCTCTTTAGGTAAATGGAACCTTGGTTTCCCTCGCCTTGCTAAAACGATTCAAAAGTTGGAGTGCATGCCTTCAAATGCCTTGCCACTTTATAAACCAGGCCTTCAGCGCTTTTAGCGCTTTGATTTTATGAAGAAGTTGGTCCAAGCTATAGGCCTACTAGTCTCTTTTTTACAAAGAACAATTGAGAAAATCTCTTAAATGCAGAGTATTTGCAATACTTAAATCAGAATGACATTTCTAGCAAGACTACGACTTAACTAGCGTTCGTATTTGTCCTGTTAATTCTATAATTAAAATTGCGATTGTTAATAAGACTGCTGTATTTTTTTTTAATTTCATTTTGTTATGAAACTAAAAGCTTATCACACTGGATGACATCGCGAAGCGGATTTATATATGTGTTTATAATCTTTTTGTTTCATACATCCATGAAACTAAAAAAATCGTCATATCTTTTGATTTAATACCATGAAGCCAAGCTCGAAGAATTTCTCCATAATATGACAGGTTTCTTGTGGGAATACTTTTCGAGCAAGCATAAAAATATAGTCCGTTTGACTTCTATATGGACCGACCTTTTCATCAATAGCATAAAATTGAGTTTGAATGAAGAATTTGTACGTGGTAAAATCTTAATTTCAGTTTAATACCATTCCAAAAAATATTTTTTGAAAATCAAATGATTTCAAAATAATGATTTTGTCTATCTAGTCAATGGTAATGTTTTCGCATTTCCCGCTCTTAAACGCGAGGGGTGAAGAAGTCTGTTTAGGCTGTAAGAAGATGTATTATTGATCTACAATGACCTGTTACTCATTAAATATTCCTTTAGACCCCTATTGACAGTCGGATAATATGTTACTAAATATAGACTAAGCCCGCGAAGTTTAGATCCAATAAAATATATCATAAACCATCATGCATATGGAAATTTAGCGCATGTGGTGTGGCTGTTGTCCCGCTACCGAATTGCCATGAGTTCAAACCGGGTCATGATCAATTATAATTCCTTTTAACGGTAACGCTGTTTTTTTCTATTTTGAGATAATAGTGTTGCATTAGGTTATCTGTATTCTGACAGTCAGACTTTTTTTTAAGATTTGAAAATTGCAAAGTGCTGTCCATTTATCACTGTAAATAATAACAATTATGTATCTCGTTTTGTATAGTTCAAAATACACCGCAAACGAAACTGAATAATTGAACTTTTGAAAAGAATCTATATCTAAGGGATGAAGAGTATTTTTTTCTTGTTCATTTTACAATTTATGACGGTATGAAAATAGAAGTCTATACTTTATTTAATTCCGTTAATCAAACTCCCTTTTAAGCGAGATTACACTATTAATCGTAAAAAACTGATTCTTATCCTCTAATTATATAATATATATAATTCAATATTATGAAGTAAATGAGATTTCTATTGCGACTAATTTTTAGTCCAAGCTTACTAAATACTAAATGTTATTCTCATTTGGGTATGAAACTCTTTTTTTTTTCGGGCGATCAGAATACAATAGCCTTGGTTGGTGCAACAACCAAACTTGAATTATATGAAAAAAGTAAATAATAATTGCAACTGACAAAAAAGAATAACAAAGGAATAATTAAAGGGTTAATGTTAGAAATAATCGAAAAAAATAAATATTCATTGATAATAATCACAAGGTTTAAAATATGTATCCCTGCCGGGTATCGAACTCGACCCGATAAGTTAATGCGCTTCGGGAAGGAGTCCGTAACCAATGTACTACAGCGACTTGTTAGGTGTGTGTGAGAAAGTATGAAAAAATGGGTAAAACGAAATTTTACGCTGCGGATATACTCGAGCACTGACGGAAGTTAATGAGTGCCAGGTCATTTTAGATTAATAAATATATATCGTAAAAACACGTGGTTTTATTCTAAACATTTGACAGCAGAAATGTCCATGTTTCCTTCTTTGGACATGCTAGTCAGCATATCGACGGTCATGTCATCCTAAACTCAAATATCTCGTGAATTGTACCGTTATTACTCGCCTGCCTTATCTAGTTTTCCTCGTGAAATTCACATCGACTTCGTTAAATAATGCTTTTTGATTGGTCTAAATATGTGAATATGGGGTTCGTCTCAGAATAGATAAGAATAATTATCATTCATCTGGCCAAAAGATTTTTCAACAAAGGAGGAATACACTCAGATTTGATATCCCAAGGAATTAAAAATCTACGACAAAATTAATTTTATAAAAATACTCGATTTCATACCAAAGCGACTCACTTCAAATCATACACTTTTGACTCGGCCCCTATGCAAATCAGAACTATTTTTGGTAGGCAAGTCGCTGTTCCATTTAATACAGACACAAGAAGGTATGAAAGGCTGGAAGTTAACATGTAGACGGACGGACAAAATCATTATTTTACATACAAAAATTCTGAAAAACATGATTCGTCATGGTATTAGATGGAAATTATGAAATGAAAAGAAAAAAAAATCATTTCATTAATTCATTTCTGAGATTTTCGGCGAAATGTTGGTCCATATAGAAGTCAAACGGACTATATCTGCGTACTCCAAGTTGTTTTAATTTAGGTATGAACCCCATTTTTTCACTCAATCGGAATGCAGGAAACTTGATGGACACAGCTAAAAATAGGTTACGATGCCACAGTCTTGTAAAATCGCAACATTTAATGTCGTTGGCGTTTAAGAGCAAGTGTACAACACAGGTGTTTGTATTGAAGAATTAATAATTCGCCCAATTTGTTTCAATCATATAGAGGACAAACTTCTATTTGACTATCAGATTTGTATCGTCTGTCAATTTTATTCATCAGTTTTGGCATAAAGTGGAACGTATGAGTTAATTTCTTCCCCTGAATTGTAAGTTGACAGTTCGTTTTCACAAATATACTTTTATATTCAAATCCATGTTAACTAAGCGACAATGCACACGGCGGGTAATCAAGTGAGTGACGTGACCCAGCCATTTTATGAAATCGTCAGTAATTTTCTGAAAACATGACAAATTTGAATTCGGTTTTAGGCAGAAAAAATGGAAAATTATCAGAAATTGGCTGAATATGGCTGATATTTAAAGTTTTGTGACAAAAAAAAGTTATTGACGACCAAGTTAAGGAGATGAACCCGTAATAGTTCCGCAACGTTTCAGAATGAATGTATTTTACCAGTGTTAACTGAGGTTTCCTAATGATTTTCATTAGGAAACCTCGGTCAACATTGTGAATGTTCATGAGTTCCGAAATATAGCGTAACTTTTGCGGTACCACTACTTATGAATTTACTCGGTCCTCAATTCTTTTTATCAGAACATTTTCTTAAAGATCTACCACATCCAGCAAATCCCTGGTGTTTTTCTGCCTTCCCTACACCATATATTTTCGAAATCCGCCAAGTTTTAACAGAATCTTTGAAAAAAATATCAAAAATATTTTTCTCGCATGATTCTCTACCATGATACAGCGCACACTCATCACATTTCCACAATTATCACATTTCCGAGTGATTCATTCCTCATCGACACCAATGTTAAAGTTAAGAGATGGAAGCGTGACTGGAACTGTGTATAAGAGTCTAGCTGCAAGAAGTATTTGTCTCTGTTTCCACATAGGCAGATTGAAAAAGTCTTCTCTAGAAACCTTTAAATGGTCTTGAAACTGTTTGTCGGATAGGTAGAGCTGAAAATTAAATCAATACACCATTACCAGAAGATAAAAAGGTAATTCATATTTGAAGGGAGTTAAAGTTACAAATTTACATCAAAGCAAACACGCCGGATAATGAAAATTTACCTTTTCTCGCAATGTTTATACGATATTTTTGTTACTCCAGTTTCATTCTAGACGCACAAACAAAAAGAAATAGAAAGAAAGTCGAAATGAGTTCCCTTAAGTCTTAATTTACAAAAAACTTTTTAAATGGATGCCGTAGAGTCCCCTGTAGACGGTCAAAAGAAATGAAAACGTACTTTTTTTCTGTTTGTCTCTCATAGCTTAAATAGTTTAAGATATCGTGTCAATATTATTCGAGCAAACTGAATCGTATTTAATGCGACTGAACTATAACACTATCCAGTTCAAACTAGGTTCACGAGGGAATTTACCGATTGCCGATACCAATAAAAAATCAATTGTCCTGTCGAAAAACTCATTTATAATACGAGTTTGTTTTTATCAGTTTCCTGAATCGCAGACTTATGCATAGTAACTATATACAACAAGCTGTAGTTAATACGATCGCCCTCTCACGATTCGCTCTTTTTTATATCAATTATTTATTTTAACAAATGTGACCCGTCAAGAGACAAGGGACAATCTGGGAATTCTGTAAAATAAATATTTAGAGATATTTTAAGAGATTGGTTCTAGTCTAGGCCAAAAAGAAGTCGCATTTCAATTTTTTCACAGAATGATAGAATGATTTTTATCAGAAAGTTCAAGAAATTTGCTAAAAGCGAAACGTTCCGACCCAAGTCAGTCTGCGCAGTCCGCGCAGTCTGACTAGGGTCGACACTTTACGCACTAACAAGATGGTCCCATTTCGCATGACGGGTCACAAAAAAGCACGTTTAAAAGTTAAAGGGCGTGTCATGATAGAGGCCAATGGATGGGGCCAGCGATCTATCAATTACTCACGTGTGTCTTTGTTATATCGACGTCAGCTGGAAGGTCCCCCTTCAATAATGTCTTGTACGTGAATTTAGGCTTGCTAAAACTACTCAGTGAAACAGCCTGTAATATACAAACAATCAATAATTTTTAGGCATTATTCAATATTTATTTGGTGAAATTAAAATATCTCTAAAAATGTTGGTACCATAAAGTTTTCCTATCAACTATTTTCATCTCATTAGAAATGGGCACGGAGATATGTTCATATGGCACAAACTAAGAATGTTGAATATGTAGGTATAAACCACCGTGAGAAAGGGGCAATCCTATTTTTTGACAAAAAATAAAGAAGAAAAATATAGAATCAAGTATATTTCAACCAGCGTTGGTTATTGATAAACTAGGCGAAAGAGGTACGTGTGTTAAAATGTCGGTAAATATATATATTTTGTTACTGTTTTTAACTTTTAACGTAACAGTTATAACATGTCTAGTATGTTCAAACAATAAAATATCTTGTATTGAAATGTACTTACAAATTCATCGATGTCGATCTTTGCGTTTTCTTGTCGTAACCTTTTGCGTAGAACTTCATACGAATGTCTACCCTGAAGTGAAAGAGATCAAATTAGATATTTAGACAAACAAGGTTTCGAAATTCATTTCTCTTATACATATATTATCCACGATTAATACCCTGGCAGGGTGGAGCCAAAGTAATGGGTCGTTGCACTTAAGGCTAAGGGAAATTAGCTCTTATCTAAAATAACCTAATTCTAAAGAGAGTCGACATAAATAACTCGAGACCTTAAACCGTAGATTGATAACCAAATTCTTGTAATTTCATCTTAATCAAGCTGAAGTTATTAGGTCTTGGTAATCAGACGATGAAATGTGTTCACTTTCTCAAAGCACATGAATCCTTTAGGTTTTAGGATACAGCTATTTGCACGCGTTAACGATGATAACCGACTTAAGTTTTAAAGGATCTGAACTATTGAAAAGTAAACTCGCCATATTACGTCACGGTTAAGCCCAGCCCTTCCAGTTCATAAATTACGCAGAATACTCAATACGCTCGTAAATCACCAAATAAATAAGATAAACAACTCCATTCAAAATAAAATTTGCTAGATTTCTTTTACTCACGTGAATTTAGTGAGCGTCTCATTTTTTCTCGAGGACATCAAAAATATTTATAGAACTTTCACGCATATCTTTTTTAAATGGAGGTAATAAATATTGCTAATTTTGTCCATCTTGAACAAAATTAGCGATATTGGATTACCTCTTTTTAAATTCAGTCAAAACTCACTCTAATACTTTGCGTAGGTATCGTCATGGTTCATGATCTATCATTCATCCCAAACGTATGGTTTCTGGCTAGTTAATCACACTTGAACGCAGTTTAATATAAACTCACTAGATATGGCGTCCCTTGTGTTCAGTTCGCTTTATCGATTCAATTTCAACAGAATACGGTTTATACTAATAATGAAAAGAAAACGTATTATTTATGACAGTCTTAAAAATCACTTAGATGGTGCAATAACGATTGAAATTCTTGTAAACAAAGAGTGATCTGACACACGCTAATACTCACAGTATATCCTAGCGCTCCCCACTGTTTGAAATACTTGGTAAATACAGATGGTTCGTGTCGCTGCGACAGAAACCAAACAGTTACATGCTCGAACTCTCTACCTGCAGGGTCCTGGTTGATGAATGCCTGTTAATAAAAACAACCACGTTAAAGCTTGGGAAAAAACGGTAATAAATATACTTCTCAATGTAGACATGTGCCATAATTCTTTTATCACTTACAATTTATGTTTTCTATGAAACTTGTTACTATTGAGTACTTTTTGACCAACAATTATCCTTTGATTTTTGAAAGCCGCCACCATAGCGCAGTTGGTTAGGCATAAGACTTCAAATCTGGAAGTCGTGGGTTCGATCCCCGGTGGCGGCAAATATCCTTTCCTACGTTTGTCTCTCACCAATGGGTAGATAATCGTAAGCGTATGTGAGATAGCAGTCGGAGGCTAGGAAAGGGTGTAATGGTAGTACAGGTGAAAGAAATACCAGGAATCCATTGTTAGGTGCTCCGACCGCCGCGATATAACTGCGATATTGTTGAAAGCGGCGTAAAACCCATTCAAACAAACAAACTTGATTTTTGAATATCATAAACGAGCTGTCGAAAATTTACCGTTCCCTAAAAGGATCATGTTAAATATATATGTTAATATCTAACAGTCTTGATTCTCTTATAAATAAAGCGGATATGCCTCTGAATCAGTAGCTGTTTTTAAAAGCCTTTAGCGGTTCACATATGAACAAGTACCAAATCTAGTGTTCAAAGCCTTTTTTACCTGTGCTAAATTGTACAGATTCGTCCGTCTATCGTTGACAACCTGATAACCACACCAAATGAATATCTGCAAAATAAAATATAAAAGTTGAACTTGCGAAAATAATTTTAAAAAATGGTACATGAGTACGATAAATAGCACCTGCTATTTTGAGAATGGATCTTATTTACTGAAAACCTATGATTCGCCTCCTTTGTCTAATATCCTACTGTTAGCCATTCGGAACATCGCTCGGACTTTTCCGTAAAATGGAAAGTACCTCGGATGTAAGTGTAGTAATATTGGGTAAAATTCTAGGTAATTCGGCATCTAGGTAATTCGGCATCTGGTGGTACTTTGGTTATTTAATACGCTTGAATAAATACACACCTTGTAAATTCTTTCCGATCGTCTGTGGAGATCTGTTTGTGCATATTATAATTTTATGACAAAACGCAGTAAAACACTGCGTTTTGTTATCAAATTATAAAATGCCCACTTTTACTCTTTCGTTGATTATCTTCTGTGCAACGTCATCCTTAGTGGGATACTCGTAGTTGATGTTTTCTGACGTCATTCAAACCAACGTTTGAAATGATACGCTAAATATGACTGGTAAAAACGTGAATCAAAAAACAATATGTTGAAAAAATGATTTCAAACTATAAAAATAACTCAATGTTATTATCCACGTTTTTTCCACTGGCAGGGCGGAGCCTAAGTAACGGATCGATGCACTTAAGGTTAAGGTAAATCAGCATCTATTCATTATAATTTACTACCAAAGATAGACGACTTAATTAATTTGAGACCGTAAAGCGTAGGTTGGTAACCAAACCGTCGTAACTTCAGCTTTTCCAAGCTGAAGTTACGAGGCTTTGGTAATCCAACGATGAAATGTGTTCACTTTCTCAAGGCACGTGGATCCTCTAGGTTTTAGGATACAGTTATTTGCATGCATTCACGATTATTGTCTACTCACTTTTCAATGAACCCAAACTATTGAAAAGTTAACTCGCCAAATTACGTCACGACTTAGCCCCAACCTGCCAGTTCATTTATATCGCAGAATACCTGATCGAAGGCATCCAATATCATAACGCATTCCTCTGACAAATCCTGAAAAACAAATAAATATATAATACGTACTTAGTGTATTATATGAAAAAATATCTAACGAGATTGGGAGAATTGATAATTGTCGAGGCTCTGCCGAGACAATTATCAATTCTCACAACCCAGTTAGATATTTTTTCATACAATAAACTAAGTGCGTATTATATTTATCTTATAACCTCTATTTCTCTTCTTTTCGTCGATGTTTCTAACCAAAATGCAAGTTTTTAAAAATAACCACAATATATCATTGTTCTTAAAATAACTATATGATATCATAAGCAAATATCATATGGGATGTTATCACACAGATATTTGTATAGTTATAAAATAAAAAGACCACAAAACGTTAATCTGCGCAATATTGCAGGTCTGGTTAATTGTCTTTTACTATAGGCAGATCTACATATAGGAGAGGTATTTTGGGTTTTAGCTTCGATTTTTTCCTTATATCTATAAAGAAACCCATCCTTTTGTGGGTATTATTTCAATTGTCTAGACGAGACCTACAACATCGGGTTTTGCTGGGAAGTTTTTAACATTTTTAGACTTGCATGAACCCCTCATCTTGACCTCTGTAAATGGAACATAAATACAAGCAGAAAATAATAACCTTTACTTCAAATTCCTTATTCTGTGAAAAATTCTATTTTAATTTTAGTATAATTTTTAATAAAACACGTGCCAAGAACACTATATTCTCTGACAATAATGATTTTACTTACCTCCTGTAAAAAGTCTTCAATATCTTCAAAGGTCTGAGATTCCTCGTGACAACAATACAAACGTGGCATGCGTCGTTCTAAGATCTAAACAATACAGAATAATACGCTTACAATTAAATATCAAACCTTATTCGTTCATCCATTCATTTCATGTTCGATTCTAAGATATGTGACCGATAATATCTCCATTTACAGAATATCAAAGGAAAGAAATAAGTTCGTGCAATGCATTGTTGATCAGTTGTTGTTAATATTGAGTCACTATCATCATTTTTCACACAACAAAGTGTAAATGATTAAAACATCATTCTTTACTCTAAGCATAACTTCTCAATTTCATATTTTTTCCAGCGTGATCATGGAAATATCCAGAAAATCAATTCAGCTCAAATGTATGAGATATATCGCAAATTAGATAGAGCTATCAAACTTTCACATTTTATTTTGAACTGTTCTCTTATTTTGATTTAAGAGGACTTGAGTATAACTTACAACAGGTCGATAGTCCATTTCATATGGCTCCCGAGGTCCAAATATGTTTCTGAACGATTCTGGTTCTTTTCTCTCAGTTATGATTTCATATGAAAACATTCTGAAATAAACAGACAAGATAAGAATACATGTTAATCGTATGAGTCTGTGCATTTCCAATTGTGCGTGATGAACAGACGTTTAGCAGTTTGTACAATCACGCAGTGACTTTCGTGAAAAAGAATTAACAAAATTACCGTCAGCATCAATTTGACTAAGACTTTAAAACTATTATTTTTGTAATAGTAGATTATCAACTCAAGCTATATTTATTACATTTGGGTGGGTGGAATTGAGCAGTGACTGTTGGCATACAGTATTATCCTTACCAGTAGAGTTGTTTCTTTGATGCTTTTTGATGGTTTATCGAAAAATAACGGTAAATTATCACTTGATAATCTCATCGCAAAAGTAGTGAAATTATCAAAATTTTATACCCTGCTTTTGTGCATTTCTCCCTATCTGACGTCATCTATGCGGGGCGAAATTAGTGACGTCACAATGAACGTTGCAAAGCAATCACGTGCAAAATGACGCACTTTACGAAAATATGTCCTATAAATTTAACATTTTGTCTAATTTTTGCATGAAAGAAATAGAATCACGTTTGTTTTTCGAGTAAGATCGATTAATATTTCATTTCGTGAATAACAAAAGCTATTTTTTCACTCGTGGCTCTGCCACTCGTGAAAATACAGCTTTTGTTGTTCACTCAATGAGATATAAATCGATCTTACACTGAAACAAACGATTATCCTCTATATATTTGCTACATTTTGCGTGACTCTCGACTAATATACTGTGATAATTGTTTTCAGTAAGCTACTTACTTCTCTGAACACAAAATACCGAGTAAATCTTTTGCTGATTCTCTTTCTGTACTGCCAGACAACTGAAATTAAACAATCGTGCATGGTTTTAAAATATTCGAATTTAACTTCCCTTGTCTCATGTAAAGAATATCGATCTGAAATATTCTTGACATTAAGACGTCATCAAACTCAGGTTTTCGCGGTATCTTATCAACTGAATGTAAGAAAACTAAAAGGTAATGAAGGCGTTTATGTGAGAATAATATTCCACTTTTCGATTTGTTTCAGGCAAGATAATTTCAACCTCGTCTAGAAAAGTGATTTTGTCACTAAATATTCCTTAGATTCCAGACTAGATTAAGATAAGCTTGTCTCAAACAAAGTCTCCTGACAGATCCTATACTTATCGAAAGGAAGAAGTTGAGGAGCTGTTAATCAATAAATGAACTATGGAAATGAAATGTAAAAACACATACACGCGGCCGTATTTGGTATATGTTCGCACATTCCCAAAGTTAAATAGTATCTTTGCCAAAGAAAATATGAAATTGTTGTGGATGTTTTCTTAAATGACTCATTTCATGAAAAAATAGGACCATTCTGTAATGAATCATGGCTTTTTCAGAAACATTTTTTTTCCATTGCCACAAAAATTAATAAACACATACTTTTAGAATACTAGTAAGCAAGGTATTTCTCTCTCACTCTTAAACACACCCGAATTATCACAATGACTGCCTATTCTATTCATTAGGCCTAACTCCACAGTATTCCAGTGTCTTTTATTGAGTAGAGAAGGGTATGGATTGGAGTTATAAAGCACACCTTAAGTATTTGGATTGTGATTTAAAACAAACAAAATCAAAGTACTGAAAGTATTGATAAGTTGGAATGCGTTCAAGAGACTATGAAATCAAGCCACTAACGAAACCGACGCCTCCCGCCCAGGTGATCACATAATTTGTCTCGACTTTTGACTGAAAATTTCACCAAACCGCGTTAAAATATGCAATAGGTCAGATGACTAGGAACATTTTGTAAAGGTTTCACCCAAATCGGTCCATAAATGGAGGAGGAGTTGTGTTCACAAGATTTTTCAAATGAAGGCCTCTTTTCCATGACACGGCTAATATTCACCAAACCGTGACAATAGGCACTAGGTCAGGTGACTAGGAACTTTCTGTGAAAGTTTCATCCAAATCGGTCCATAAAAGAGGGAGAAGTTGTGTAAACAAGATTTTTTTTTACATGAAGGCTCTTTTTTCCATGACGCGGCTGAAACTCACCAAACCGTGACTTTATGCGCAAGGTCAGGTGATTAGGAACATTCTGTGAAAGTTTCATCCAAATCGGTCCATAAATGAGGGAGAAGTTGTGTTAACAAGATTTTTCTTTTACATGAAGGCTCTTTTTTCCATGACGCGGCTGAAATTCACCAAACAGAGACTTTATGCGCAAGGTCAGGTGATTAGGAACATTCTGTGAAAGTTTCATCCAAATCCAACTAGAAATTTTGGAGGAGTTGTGCTCACAAGAAAAGTGGACGTACGTACGGATGGACGGATAGACGGAGAAGATACACGACCGCCACCAGCTGCGTATAAAAATGAAATCTATATAGAAAATACTATGCCTGCACAGTCAAAACCGCAAAATTCAAGACTAGCCTTTAGGTAACGCAAATTTATGCGTAAATTAAACGATACATGTTTTTTTTGAAAGCCAAAAATGTTTCTTGAAAGCCAATTTCAATCGTACGATTGCGATACGATCATATTTCGGTCGTAGGACATTTCTTGAACGTGGCCCCTGAAGGGAAAACACGTGGGGTTGGTAAACTCGTTCAGATATTTGATAAATACAAAGGCTGTAGTTAACTTGTGATAATCTTCAATGATATTTAAAGGATTGCGCACGTGCGTATTTTTGCACAAGTGAATTTATGTCTAAGCAATTTTAAAGAAAATGGACAAAAGCAGAAAGAGAAGATAAATGTTTGCCTATAGAACCGCAATGTAGAGTAAGTGATCAAAGGTAAATTTTGTCTATTGTTATGTATAAGCTATAAATAAACCTAATGGTATTTACCGTGTCTATTTTTAGACTGGGAATTTTCTTATCTCTTGATTCTGTTACGTAAATGTATGTAGAATTATGTAGATCTTTCTAGAAAGGCCTTTTGGAAGGTGATTCAGACTCTAGAGTATTCTTATGTTCTATACTATTCCAGATTGTTCTATAGTATTATATAAAGGGGTTCCTACAGCATTCTTGGTTCACTTGATTTAGACTTATGGTTTCATTTAGTAGTACTGTGTTAAACTAAAAGGGGATTTCTTGTTATCTTAAAAGTGTGTTTAAAAGCGTGTTTAATTTTAAATTCGGATATTATTGGACTTATTATTTGTGGACCAGGAACTTAATTAAATTGGATCTAAAATTAAAACTTTAGGATTAAACATTCAAGGTATTGTAAATTGTTTTTGTATTAATTTCATATTGTCAATAATTCTGGTATTATTGTCAATAAATATTGTTAATTGTAAAGTTTGTTGCTGGCTTCTTTGTTCGTGTTACATTGGCACGTAACAATTTGGGGGCTCGTCTCGAGATACGAATATCAGACAAACAAACAAAACAAAACAAATCAAACAAATTCTTTATTTATATCTACTGTTCAAAATTATTTAAGAAATTAATTTCATATTTCAATTTTGATAAATCTAGAGTGCACTTTCACTATTATTACTCGAAATCTTACATTCTTATTCAAATACAGCAACAAGCTACCATGTCTTTTGACTTAGAAAAATTTACGCACGAACCTTCCGTGGAGTTATTGAATTTGGGTAAAAAGCCTGATTTGCTCAATCTTGCCAAGCATTATGAATTAAAAGAAGTCAAGTCCTCATTGCGAAAGCATGAAATTAAGAATATTTTGGTTCAATATTTTGTTGATGAGGACATTTTTGATGAAAAGGCTCTGTCTCTCATTGTTGATGTTCCATCAGTTTCAAGCTCAAGAGATCTTGAACTGTTAAAACTTCAACAAAGGGAGAAGGAATTGGAAATAGAAAGAGAGAGAGAAGAGCGGAAATTTCAAGAAAAGCAATTAGAAATTGAAATTGAAAGAGAAAGAGCACAAAGAGAAATTGAAGAAAAAGAAAGAGAAAGGCAATTTCAAAGGGAAAAGGAAGAAAGGGAAAGAGAGAGAGAAAGGGAAAAGGAAGAGCGAGAAAGAGAAGAGAGAGAAATAGAAAGAGAGAGGGAAAGAGAAGAAAGAGCATTTCAATTACGATTAAAAGAATTAGAAATACAAGATAGAGCAAATCAGCCCAGAGATATGTATAATGACCATTTTGATGTAACAAAACATTTTAGGCTTGTTCCTCAATTTCAAGAAAATGAAGTTGATACATATTTCGAACATTTTGAAAAAGTTGCAAATAACTTGAAATGGCCAAAGGAGCAATGGACCTTACTTCTCCAAAGTGTCTTAGTAGGAAAAGCTCGCAATATTTATTCGCAACTTAGAACAGAACAAAGCAATGATTATGATACTGTAAAAGAACTCATTCTCAAAGGTTATGAGCTGGTACCAGAAGCATACAGACAACAATTTAGAAGTTGTAGAAAAGAATCTGGCCAGACTCACGTTGAATTTGCAAGAAACGAAGAAAAATTATTTGACAGGTGGTGCTATTCTAAGAAAATAGACCAAAATTATGATAATCTTAGACAACTTATATTAATTGAACAATTCAAAAATTGCATTCAATCTGACATTAAGTCACATTTAGATGAAAAAAATGTTGAAACTATACATGAAGCAGCTCGTTTAGCTGATGATTACTACCTTACACACAAAAATTATTTTGTTAATAAAGCAAAACCTGCTTCCTCACATCCCCAAAATAAATCTATGTGTGGTGATTCATCTAGCATGTCTAGTCAATCGAATTCACCTAAACCAAAGTCTACTGGTGAAACCAATGTTCAAAATCCCTTATCTCGAGTACATTGTACTTTTTGTAAAAAACCAGGTCACCTTATTTCGGAATGTTTTAGATTAAAAAGGAAGAAGGAACTGAGTGCAGCCAAACCTACAGGGCTCACCAGCCTTCAGCCTAAATCACAGCCTTCTTTTGAGTTAAATTCAATTGTTAAGGCAGAACCAAATTCTGATTCCTGTATGGAGATTTTTGAACCGTTCATTTTGGATGGTTTTGTATCACTTTCAGGTGATATGTGCCCACCTACCCCTATTAAAATTTTAAGAGACACAGGAGCTTCTCAATCTCTTATTTTAGCAGATGTTCTGCCTTTTTCTGAGAAGACTTCGTCTGGTACTAGTGTCCTTATTCAGGGTGTAGAGTGTGGTGTTATTAATGTTCCTCTTCATAAGGTTAATTTGTCCTCGGATTTGGTTACTGGTTCTGTGGTTGTTGGTGTTAAACATTCTTTACCATTTAAAGGTGTACATTTATTGCTAGGCAATGACTTAGCTGGAGATAAGGTTGTTGTTAATCCTCTTGTAACTGACACACCTAATGTAGGTCAAACAGATGATCCTATTTTGCAGGAAATACCTGATTTGTACCCTTCATGTGCAGTAACTCGGGGTATGGCTAAAAAAGCTTCCTTGAAAAATTCAAATGATATTGACTTAACTGATACTTTTGTTGGTCAATATTTCAATGACGAGATTAAAAAGTCTTTTAATCTTAGTCTGCCTGATACTCAGACAGACTCGTCAAAATTTTGTCAGTCATCTCCAAGGTCAAATGACCAAGGTCATGAAACGCATTCAAAGTCAAAGTTAATCCAGGAACAGCAAAATGATCCTGAGATTTCAAAGTTAATTGATAGGGCATTACCCGAAAAAGAAATGTCTCAGAATCCTGTTTGTTACTATAAAAAGAATGGTATTCTGATGAGAAAATGGCGACCATTTGATGTCCCAGCTGATGACGATTGGGCTGTTCATCACCAAATTGTTGTTCCAAAGTCATATCGCCATGAAATACTTAGTATAGCCCATGAAAGTCCAATGTCTGGTCATTTAGGTGTAAACAAGACTTATCACAAGATTATGACTCATTTCTTTTGGCCTGGACTTAAATCGGATGTTTCCAAATATTGTAAAAGTTGCCACACTTGTCAAATGGTAGGGAAACCTAACCAAGTTATTCCAAAAGCAAGGTTACAACCCATTCCAGCTTTTGATGAACCTTTCAGTCGAATAATAATAGACTGCGTTGGTCCTTTACCAAAAACCAAGTCAGGTTCTGAATATTTGTTGACAATTATGTGTGCTTCTACCCGCTTCCCAGAAGCAATTCCTTTAAGGAACATTAAGGCAAAGTCAATTATTAAGGCTCTTGTCAAGTTCTTTACTTTTGTTGGCCTTCCAAAATCAGTTCAGTCTGATCAAGGATCAAACTTCATGTCAGGCATATTCCAACAGGTTATGCATGAATTAGGTATCAAGCAATATCGGTCATCTGCTTATCACCCTGAAAGTCAAGGTGCTTTAGAAAGATTTCATCAGACCCTAAAGAATATGATAAGGTCATATTGTTTTGATACTGATAAAAATTGGGATGAAGGTATTCATTTGCTATTATTTGCAGTCAGAGAATCTGTTCAAGAATCTCTTGGCTTTAGCCCCTTTGAGTTAGTTTTTGGTCATTCTGTTCGTGGGCCATTAACACTCTTAAAAGAGAAATTTCTTGCTGATGATGAAACACCCTTGAACTTGTTACAGTATGTTTCTGACTTCAGAAATAAACTGTCTAGGGCATGTGAGGTTGCTAGGTCAAATCTTAAATCATCTCAGAGCAAAATGAAGGCAAGATATGACAAGCATAGTGTTGATAGGAAATTCGAACCAGGTGATAAAGTCCTTGCTCTTTTGCCAATACCTGGCCGACCCTTACAGGCAAGATATTATGGCCCGTATACTATTGATAAGAAAACAAGTGATTTGAATTATATCATCAATACTCCCGGAAGGCGTAAAAATAAACAAATGTGTCATGTAAACATGTTAAAAAAGTATTTTGACAGAGATAGCTCTATTTCAAAACCAGTTACAGTTGTAAACACTGTCCCACAACAATCAAATATGATTGAATCAGAAGTTAGTTCAGACTTTAGTGAAAAATCTGTTCCTGGTCCACCTAAACTTGAGAACTCTGAAATACTTAAGAATCTTGACGACAAACTTTCACATTTGGAGCCATCTCAACGAGAAGAGCTGAAACAGTTGATTAATGAATATAAACACTTATTTCCTGACATCCCCACAAGAACTGATAAAATATATCATGATGTCATTGTGGAAGATTCTCAACCAATAAAACAACATCCTTATAGAATGAATCCAGTGAAACAAAAAGCCCTTCAAGATGAAGTGAATTACTTATTGGAGAATGACTTTATTGAACCCAGCCAAAGTAATTACAGTTCACCATGTATATTAGTTCCAAAGCCAAATGGAACATACAGAATGTGTACTGACTATCGAAAAGTGAACTCTGTGACAAAAACTGACTCTTTTCCAATTCCAAGAATTGATGACTGTATTGACAAAGTCGGTAATTCTAAATATGTCACCAAATTTGACCTTCTCAAAGGATTCTGGCAAGTTCCGCTCACTGATAGGGCTAAAGAAGTATCAGCATTTGCTACTCCAACTGGTCTGTACCAGTACAAAGTTATGCCGTTTGGGATGAAAAATTCTCCTGCGACGTTTCAGCGGCTTGTAAATATGGTTATAGCTGGCTTGGATGGCTGTGACGCATACATCGATGACGTCATCATCTATACAGATACATGGAGTGACCACCTTCAAAGAATCAAACAATTCTTCGACCGTCTCAGTGAAGCAAAATTGACTGTTAATCTGGGAAAAACAGAATTTTGTCATGCTACTGTTACTTTTTTAGGACATCTTGTGGGACAGGGTCAAGTTAAACCTTTAGAATCTAAGGTCAATGCTATCTCTGAGTTTCCAGTGCCTGCTACTAAAAAGCAACTGATGCGATTTCTTGGTATGGCTGGCTACTATAGAAAGTTTTGTAAGAATTTTTCTATAATAGCTGAACCTTTAACAAATTTATTAAAGAAAAATGTTAAGTTCAAATGGAATGATAACTGTCAAGTTGCCTTTGATCGCTTGAAAGCCATACTAAAGAGCACACCAGTTCTTTTAGCACCTGATTTTGACAAATGTTTTAAATTAGCTGTTGATGCAAGTGATGTGGGTATTGGTGCTGTTCTCTTGCAAGAAGACGATGATGGTATTGATCATCCCGTTTGTTATTTTTCTAAAAAATTAAACAAACATCAGAAAAACTACTCAACCATTGAAAAAGAATGTCTTGCTCTGATTTTGGCAATCCAACATTTTGAAGTTTATTTAACATCTGCAACTTCTCCTATAGTTGTTTTCAGTGATCACAATCCCTTAAGTTTTCTTCACAAACTTAAGAGTAAGAACCAAAGATTATTGAGGTGGAGTTTGTCACTTCAAGAATTTGATCTTGATGTAAGACACATTAAAGGAAAAGACAAAATTTTATACCAGATGCTCTGTCAAGAGTCTAAAATTTTGAATTGTCTTATCTTTAATATAAAATTGAATTTAACAGTACCATTTCACTATATTTTTTGTTTATATGTATATATGTTTGTATATATATATCTCTTTTTCAATTCTTTTGATGAAAATTGTTTGTATTTTCATGCTTGATGTGCTGAAATGTTTCAACAAATCATGATATTATTAATTATGTAAAGTATATTATCATTGTATATGCTAAAGATAATACAAAAAGAAAGATTTATTTCATAAACCTTTCTTTTTTCTTTCAAGGGGGAAAGTGTTATGTATAAGCTATAAATAAACCTAATGGTATTTACCGTGTCTATTTTTAGACTGGGAATTTTCTTATCTCTTGATTCTGTTACGTAAATGTATGTAGAATTATGTAGATCTTTCTAGAAAGGCCTTTTGGAAGGTGATTCAGACTCTAGAGTATTCTTATGTTCTATACTATTCCAGATTGTTCTATAGTATTATATAAAGGGGTTCCTACAGCATTCTTGGTTCACTTGATTTAGACTTATGGTTTCATTTAGTAGTACTGTGTTAAACTAAAAGGGGATTTCTTGTTATCTTAAAAGTGTGTTTAAAAGCGTGTTTAATTTTAAATTCGGATATTATTGGACTTATTATTTGTGGACCAGGAACTTAATTAAATTGGATCTAAAATTAAAACTTTAGGATTAAACATTCAAGGTATTGTAAATTGTTTTTGTATTAATTTCATATTGTCAATAATTCTGGTATTATTGTCAATAAATATTGTTAATTGTAAAGTTTGTTGCTGGCTTCTTTGTTCGTGTTACATTGGCACGTAACACTATACAGGTATAGACAAAATTGACATTTGATCTATCACTTAAACTTGTGGATCTTTACCTTCATCGATCCTTGCTGCGTCCACCATCAAGTGAAATTGTCGCTCGATTTGGAAATTGGGTATCATGTTTTTTAAGAGAAGTAATAAAAATAGAATATTTGCTGGATCGGGTTGTTAATACAGATAAATAATCTGAAGATTTTGCGCGTTTCTAATAATGGTTTACGAAACAATTAGATAAAAAAAAACAAAAAAAAAAAAACATTTGAACTACGGTATTTTGTTGAAGCGTGTAAAAAGTTCGTTCAGAAAGAGAAACTAGACCTCTAAAAGAAGCTATAACATAATTCTACGAAAAACAGGTCGCGACGTTACCAAATAAGCAGATCACGTGATTGGCTTGTGCTATTGCCACAATTCTACGAAAAACAGGTCGCGTATTACCAAATAAGCAGATCACGTGATTGGACAGTGCTGTTGTCAATAGCTTACTTTATTGGACTTGACTTATCACATGATTTCCAAATATAGTAATGCAAATATTTGCTACTAGTAAATTCGTACGCAAGTTTCAATAAATTTCGTTGAAAACATAAATTAGCATGTTAATAATTTATATGAAGTGAAAGTTGTGTAATTGTTCAACATTATTACTTCTTGATGAAATAAACTGTATGTCTGTGTCAAGTTAAGATATACAAAATAGGCCGGAGTGTATTTACATCCTGTTCACGTGATATGTGTTATCAAAAAACCCGAAATGAAATTATCTTGTGTTCATTTTACGGTTTTGTTAAATCTAAGTTGGAATTGCTCCGCATTCCAACTTAAAAATGAAATAAATAGATGAGTTCAAAAAATGAAAAAGGTTATTTTTTTACCTTTCCATACCAAAGGAAGGCATTTCCATCAGAAAGTATTACGTAGGAAGACGATGAGTTCAGATCGCACCATCTGGGTCGTACCTGCATGGAGATAGAGAAATAAACGGATAACTTTGACGTTTTAAAATAGTATGTTAGATTTCTTGTATTTCAAGCCAAGCAAACTAACAGAGAAGAACAGAAAAAATACCATTAATATGAAATCACACGTCTGTTAATCATAATCAAGAAATGGACTTTTAGCGCTAAATAATTGCAGTGTCACGATATAAATACATTCGGTTAAATGAAGAGGCCCCTTATTGCTTATTTGCATTTACTTTCAAATGTTCTACAAAAGGCATTGGTGTCCATGTGAGGAATCAGTTAGGTCATAAAATTCTACTTTTACGACCTAACTTATTCCTTACATGGACACCAATGCCTTTTGTTTTACTTCTTACCTGCTGAATTCGTATACTATTCTCGAAGAATTCTCTGACACAATAAACTTGAATAGGCACATTATCTTCTGATTCACACTCTGGATCACACTACAATAGATTATAACAACGTTATTGTAAAACCATCGAAACAAATTCTTGGTTACTTGTTAAACTGCATTTTTCGATTCAATCATTACATACACAAATTATAGAAAATATGCAACATTTCTTCCTTCGATATAGAAACAATAATTATCTATCTTTATATTAAATCAATTTTCTATTTATACACTGTTTTAATTACACAGAAAACAAATGTTGCTTTTCTTTTTTTTCTTCTATTTATGGAATTATTTTTCATGAAAGATAAATAAAACAGTCTACGAAATAATTGTGATGAAAGTGTAGATAAATTGTTATTAAATGTCCATAGAATTTGTTGAAACTCCTTTAAAAAGCATGTTAGAATGGTCATTTAGTGTGACAAAAATCATTTTAGTACGTGAAGAAAATTTAACAATATAGACGAAAATGAAACCATTATCATTTTTACAGTATTTTAACTTTGTATTGAAAATAACGTACTATAATATTGTTCTTATTTCCTTATTTTTATTTCAACAGTGAAGAGCAATATCATCAAAATAATGTTATCCATTGTCATAAATATTAAACATAGATCCTTCTCATTCTAATCACTGCATATTCATACTATACACAAAGCTATTGCAGACAATATAGACTGAGATCGACCTGTACATAAATGCAGTCTAATCATAGCCTATACTGCCTGCTATCTACTTAATCATTATTGGAAAGAAGCGTCAGACGGACTGGTTGAGATTGTTCAAAAAGATAGGCAATTTGTTCAAAACCAACAATTATATTCAGCAGGGTAAGGGTTAAAGAACCTAAAGTTACTGACCACCATCATCCAGTTTCGCATCGTCGACATAAAATGATTTTGTTCTCGTCCATCGAGCACACGGACCTGTATGTAGAAATACATTGACCTACAGATTGAAAGCTAGAAGTTCCTTTTCACATAATAAAAGGTAAAAACAATACAGTTAAAACTATCAATCGTGTATTTGAGCACTAAAGAAATGAATATATTCTTATTGTCAAAATCAAACAAGTACACAAGAAAACGTTACTTAGAAAACAACCGCAACTCTGAATCAAATTTGTGTTTGTTTACATTTTGAAATCGAGTTAATTACATTAAATTTCCATCGTCACCGTTAATTAAATCATCCGTATGGTTCTAATATGCATGGACGCATATTACGTCACATTGTGCATGAATTTCAAATTGTATGATATCCGTGCCTAAACTAATAGTTTTCAAAAGTAGTTTGGATGACTAACAGAATTAAAATCGTTGCTATGAACTCATCATTTCATAAACGAACGCATATTCGCTATGTGAGAAAACTTTATATATTCGTTAATCAATAACGCATCGCGGTAAAACATTGCTAAAAAATGTTAGCAATCATATACTATCATTCGGTTTTCTTTGTATGGTAAATTTGGGTCATGATAAAATTATATAAAGACTATTCCATTAATAAAACAGAAAAAAGTTGATGTCATCATACCATAGAACAGTAATCTAGGAATAGTAACAAATTATCAATTCACATATTAAAGCACTTATCCAAAAAAAGAGATATCTGATCTTCGATAACCTGCATTTACAAGGTCAAGCTCTGTGTTCATGGTGACAAACGATGCAAACTGTTTGCAAATTATACCGAACTTTGTAAGCAAGTACACATGCATAGCAGGCTATAATTTGCAAACAGTTTACAGCGTTTTGTCACCGTAATGAGTTAAAGTTTAAAGGAATGTTGATTTGTTTTAATAAACATCCTTTTTTACTTTTACATTAAACCTGAGAATCTCTACTGACGACACATTAAGAAAAAAAATGTCAACTTACTAGAACAGCCGCATTATCAAGCTTGAAACTCTTTTCAAGGGCTAGTTGTACTATAACAGTCTGATCCTCTGGTTTACTCTTCCTGCCCTGAAAAAGAATTACCCGAATACAGTTAAGAACATCGTGAAATTGACAAGAAGAACACTTTTGGAGTGATTTCGGAATGAAATTGAATGAGTGTGTGGAGCGAGTTTTGAGTGAAATTAAAGGGGTGTAATCCAATATTGCTAATTTTGTTCAAGATGAACAAAAGTAGCGATATTAATTACCTCCCTTGAATGAAACTTGAGTACTTTACCGTTTATTCGTCTTCGTGGACCAATTAGACACTTGAAAGTCACACCAGCTAAAAGTCGTTGAATAAATAGATAGATTTGTATTTGTTGTTGAAAGTCATGAACGATTGTTAAATGTTTTCTAATGATTTCGGAGCGTTTTTGATCGGTTTGAGTGAGTGTTTGTAATTAATGAATGGAGCGCTGAGTGAAGGATAAAGAATGCTATTGATCGGAATGAATGTCAATTTCACGATGTTTTTAACTGTATAATTGTCTGATAGGATCGGCACTCAGCTTTGAACCAAAACAGGCGTTGATCATCTTCATATGACGTCACTAGAAACGAGATCCGTTATATAAGAAACAAACAAACAAAAAATACAATCTGGTTTTGATGCTAGAAGTTCGTATCTCTTGTTTACAACAGACGTTACATCTATTAGGAATTGTTTACATTCTACCTCGAAAACTATCAGGAGTGTGACACAATTATCCCGGTGGATTCAACGCAGATTTTATTCGACCTAGGAGGAGTTCGGGGATAGCAGTTTTGCATCTGATCTAAATCTATGTCCGCCCTGTCATAGATTTCAAGAAATGTAGTGATTGAGGTTTGCTTTCAACATTCAAGAATAAGGCCGACGGTTCAGTTGGCGATTGACTAGACAACCACCCGTTTCACGCCTTCGTAATCATTTAGGTATGCAAGAAATGCTTAAGAATTCTTTAATTGTTATATAATTATTTTCTTACTACAGCATCAGAATTCCTCACAATAATATATTGAGTTCTTTAGCTGTAAGCGATCACATCACCTTGACTTCCGATTCACCATAATGAGCAGTCGGTGTGTGAAATCGGGATTAGATCAAACTTTCGTATAGCAATGTCGAATAGTATTAATCAAAGTACTGAAAGTACTGATAAGTTGGAATGCGTTCAAGAGACTATTGCATCAAGCCACTAAAGAAGCTGACGCCTCCCGCCTAGGTGATCACATGATACGTCTCGACTTTTGACTAAAAATTCACCAAACCGCGTTAAAATTTGCACAAGGTCAGATGACTAGGAACATTTTGTAAAAGTTTCATCCAAATCGGTCCATAAATGGAGAAGGAGTTGCCATCACAAGATTCTTCAAATGAAGGCCTCTTTTTCCATGACACGGATGATATTCACCAAACCGTGACAATAGGCACTAGGTCAGGTAACTAGGAACTTTCTGTGAAAGTTTCATCCAAATCGGTCCATAAATGAGGGAGAAGTTGTGTTAACATTTTTTTTACATGAAGGCCTCTTTTCCATGACGCGGCTGAAATTCACCAAACCGTGACTTTATGCGCAAGGTCAGGTGATTATGAACATTCTGTGAAAGTTTCATCCAAATCCAACTAGAAATTTTGGAGGAGTTGTGCTCACAAGAAAAGTCGACGTACGTACGGACAGACGGAGAAGATGACGCCAATATACGACCGCCTCCAGCTGCGTATAAAAATGAAATCCGAGAAAATACTATGCTTGCACAGTCAAAATCGCAAAATTCAAGACTAGCCTTTAGGTAACGCAAATCTATACGTAAATTAAACGATGCATGTTTTTTGAAAGCCAAAAATGTTTCTTGAAAGCCAAAAATGTTTCTTGAAAGCCAATTTCAATCGTACGATTGCGATACGATCAAATTTTGGTCGTAGGACATTTCTTGAACGTGGCCCCTGAAGGCAAAACACGTGGGGTTGGTAAACTCGTTCAGATATTTGATAAAAAAAAGGCTGTAGTTAACTTATAATAATCTTCAATGATATCTAAAGGATTGCGCACGTGCGTATCTTTGCACAAGTGAATTTATGTCTAAGCAATTTTAAAGAAAATGAACAAAAGCAGAAAGAGAAGATAAATGTTTGCCTATTGACCCGCAATTTAGAGTGAGTGATCAAAGGTAAATTTTGTCTATACAGGTATTGACAAAATTGACATTAGATCTATCACTTAAACTTGTGGATCTATACCTTCATCGATCCTTGCTGCGTCCACCATCAAGTGAAATTGTCGCTCGATTTAGAAATGGGGTTCCATGGTTTTAAGAGAAGTAATAAAAAGAGAATATTTGCTGGATCGGGTTGTTAATACAGATAAATAATCTGCAGATTTTGCGCGTTTCTAATAATGGTTTACGAAACAATTAGATAAAAAAAACAATAACATTTGAACTACAATATTTTGTTGAACTGTGTAAAAAGTTCGTTCAGAAAAAGAAACTAGACCTCTAAAAGAAGCTATAACATAATTCTACGAAAAACAGGTGGCGACCTTGCCAAATAAGCAGATCACGTGATTCGCTTGTGCTATTGTCACAATTCTACGAAAAACAGGTCGCGTATTACCAAATAAGCAGATCACGTGATTGGACAGTGCAGTTGTCAATAGCTTACTTTATTGAACTTGACTTATCACATGATTTCCAAATATAGTAATGCAAACATTTGCTACTAGTAAATTCGTACGCAAGTTTCAATAAATTTCGTTAAAAACATAAATCAGCGTGTTAATAGTTTACATGAAGTGATAATTGTGTAATTGTTCAACATTATTACTTCTTGATGAAATAAACTGTATGTCTGTGTCAAGTTGAGATACACGAAATAGGCCGGAGTGTATTCACATCCTGTTCACGTGATATATGTTTTCAAAAAACCCGAAATGAAATTATCTTGTGTTCATTTTGCGGTTTTGTTAAATCTAAGTTGGAATTGCTCCGCATTCCAACTTAAGAAAGAATGTAACAGGAAAAAAAAAGGAAAGTTATAGGTCACTTGGAATGGAAAAGTTATTGGGCTTCGCTGTAGAATATATCCGTTTCGCCATCGGCTCACCAGATAAATTCCTACGCCTTGTCCGATAAACTCCTTTATCTCAAATCACAACCCATCTAATAAATTAAATATACTTTTATTAAGATTATATAAGCATCAATATAACTTACCATCCAATAGTAGATGATATTTTGAGGATATTCTGCTGTGGCTGTGTTATATAACACCAGATAACATTTATTGTTGTTAAATAGACCGGTGTGATACCAGGGATCTAGATGTCCATCATTTAACACCCACATCTGTAATTGTGAAAATTAAATGTTAGAAAATCGATTGTAACTTGTTTTGTATTATAATTACTATACTGATTTTTTTTACTGAAATGCAATGTATTGCACTTCATCAAGTCACCAAATTCAAGGCATTTATTTCCAAATAAGGTTCAAACTTTGAGGCAACTTTGAACATCTGTTTGGTTTTATCTTGAAGAAATTCACTTCTTTGTGTGCACACTAGCACTCAGAAATACTTTGCTTTTTAACCCCCAAAGTCAGTGGCGTGGAAGTCATTCGAACTCCCATCATGCGTTTTTTTTAGACACCGAGTCCACTGATTTTTAATTCATCTCGCAGAACTACGTGTAGTGTATCATGAAACTAACATAAATTTATGGAAGACTGTCGTTAAGATCAAAATGTCCTAATTGAATGTTCACCAGAAGATAACTTTATATTCAAATTAAATTATATCTTCAGAGAGGATTACAACTGAAAGTTAATTCGTGTGTCACTTAAGCCGTCGTGTTTTATGTACCTGTGCTGATCCAGTGTGTTCTCCTATTGAATCTGTTGACCAGCATTCTTTTACTGTTGCTATCGTTCTTCGATCAGTCCGTGAAAACAACGCTCTCCCTAAAATAGTTAAATAAGACAAGTAAAACATGAAGATGTATTAACAACCAGTCAGACAAATTGAGAAAACGACAAATAATGTAACTTACGACTAGACTATCATAGTACTTCAAATCATTATTCTTTATCACGGTTAATATATTTCCCTTTCATATACATGTAGATAGAATAATATGTTAATTTGTTTAATTTGATTACTTTGCCAATACATCCAGTTTTTCTTCATGTTGACTTATGATAAAAACAATAACAGAAAGAAAACGAATTTAGTTTGTTTGTAGTTACTGTTTCTCGGAACGTTATGTCGGTTTCATTATTTAATGACTTTATACCCTTTTTAAATTGACTCTCTAGTTATACCGAAATAAATACGTTTAGGCTTACCGACATTCCCTACACTATATCGTTTAGTAATTGACATCTCTTTTGACAAATGATCCCGCCAGTTATAAAAACATTTCTTGAATTCTTGGGGCTCGTAGTTTTCCCGTATTCGACAGATAGCATGAGTATCTGGATAGTCTTTGTGTAGTGTGAAGGACTGAAATAAAAGTCTTGGTAATGATAATATCATGGACGACATTGATAGAATTAGCCTGTGCATGACATTTACAACAAAATGTTCGCAACGTTAAAACTCCGTTTAGCTAAATGTGCTTGATCAGATTCTTCACTACGGGTTTAAATCTACTCCGGCTTTTTACCTAGAGCTTTCGGTCACATCACAATTGTAAAGTATTCTTTGTACTCTGTGTGGTTGTATAGTGTGCCCAATATCGATACATCACGCGCACATGGATTTACTGCAAATGTCACGCACTTGTTCATATTTCAGATTTATTTGGATTTCACATGAAAGGCTAGATCTAGTCGATTCTGAACGAGTACTTTATCAGGAGTATACAGCATTTCAAATATCAACATGTATAGGCGTGGTCAGATGCCAAAAGGCAAAAATCCATTGAAGTTCCTTGTAGATTTTTCAGTCTATTAATAACAACCAATTGGAGTAATATAGTTTTTATCGGCATTATTTCTTAATCTTTTTCAATTACATGGAAATACAATTCATTTCCCTAGGGCGAACGTTTATACATGTAAGAGAAAGAATGTCATTTCATAGGAGATACAAAATCATAAGCAAAAATAAGTTGCAACAGTTTCAAAAAGGCACCATGTATGTAATGGCATCGAGTAGATATAACATCTGTCCTGCGTTCAGGGTGACAAACGGTTCCCAACGTTTTGCCATCCTTAACGCAAGGCTGAATGACGATTAAATTCACTTAATATCCTCGTACCCTTGCTCTAGTTAAACCATGCATTATGTGCTCCTCGTTGGCTATTGACCCAACCCATAAGTACATGGTTTGAGTGGGACCCCGGTCCATCAGGTAAGAATCTTGTTTCACGAGGTAACAATGTTTAAGCGGTCTTTTGGCAGCTTCGGGCATATCATAGAGTACTCTATCACCAGATATTCTGAATGATAAAAGCAGGTTAAATGACATGTAAGACGTTCAACAGCATAAACAAATAAATGAAATGATAACTGATGATTGCAATATATTACTTATAAGACTAGAAGAAAACGAAATAATGATAAAATGAAGCATTTGTATTCTTACTTATTATTGAAATATCTTATGAATTTTCTTCGCTGAGTGATGTTCTCTGCGATAAAATAAGTACGTAGCCCAGCTTTTGCAATTTGATGGAAACGCGACGTCAAATTAAATTTGATCGCACATTTCTTTTTTTAGAACAAAGAACTGTTTAGTGCATAAAAAGGCCACCAGCCCAACCACATATAAATACAGAACAAATCATAGTCAACAATGTGAGAGGAAAGTTTGTCCATTAAAAGTTTCAGATTCAACATATTTGCATACATTTAAAAGTGCACATACTTTTCTAAGCAATATTTCTTAAGCCTAATCAAATTCATGATAATAGCTTTCAAAATGGCATAACTTTAATTTTTGTCTCCCCATCGGACTGCAATTGAGAATTAAACAAATATTCTCTCTATCTATGGCATTGATTATATTGTTGCTTAACTTTTTCTGTTGTTGGCAGTATGTTGGTCTGATTTTGCTTTTTGTTGCCATTGCCTTTTATGATTCAAATGAAAAGCTAAATGCGTCACAAACCTATGTAACACCATGTGACTAGATGGATTGTCATATTCATTGTTGTTTTCTTCTTTTTCGTTGTCCTGTATTTGTGATGTTGACTTGGAAACCGGGGTCGGACAGGCTTGATTGTCAAATTTCTTCTTGAATAAATCGTTCAAGTGGACGTCATTCTCATCTAAAATAATTCATGACAATAATTCAATCTTTTGTTTCCGAAAACTCTTCGAATACTAAAATACATCGGTGATACGAAATATCTTACTTAGGATCGCAAACATATTTTCCCCTAGCTGTCAACAGCTCATCCCACTGAGGGGAACGACATTCGATCAATTGGTGGGAGACATATGGCAGTTATGAACCCGGGACCTTATAAGTAAGTGTTTGACGCAAACTCAAACACGTCATGACAATAGCCCTGCAATATATACTATTCAAAGTTTGCTAAGCACCAAGCTTTTTCGCTGTCCTACAGGAGTTGATTAAAAAAAACATTCGTGTTCGTGTTTACAATTGTACAATAATGTATTGACAAGATATCGAATGAATACATTACCAAATTTGACAATTTTCTCGCGAGACTCGTGCAAAATGATGAACCCCGGTTTCTTACCTGTCCATTCTCATTTTCTACATGTACAGGTTTCGTGTAGATGCTTAATTTCTGTTTTTTAGTATTAATTGACTTTAAGTCGTTACTCACGGCTATTCCAAATGTCAGACGACATTTATCTGTCGAACAATTGTGGCGTGCTGTAGGTTTGGGGAGGCATCAGCTTGGATGAGCGGACTCATCTTGTTATTTTAGAAAGAGGTACTCGGCCAGCTCGTAGGTACATTGATGAAATCCTCAATACCCACGTAAGATTTTACGCTGGTTCTTTTGGGGGATGGATTCATTTTAATGGATGCTTATGCCAGTCCCACACACGGCCTGTATAGTCCAAGAGTATCGCAAGGAAAAGGGCATTCCACGTCTGGACTTGCCGGCTCGCTCACCGGACTTAAATCCGATATAGCATATGTGGAATGAGCTACAAGTCCGAGTTTCGGTTCGCCAGGTCCAGCAGGAGAAGAATGGTCTGTTATTCCCCAAAGAGAAATCCAGAACTTAATCATGAGTATGCAGAGGCGCTGTCAAGCTGTTGTTGACAGTGGCGGCTCTCATACTCATTATTGAACGAAATGCAATTGAAAGAACACCTTTTTTGGTCAAATTCGATTTTTTAATTTTCAAGAAAACAGACCAATTTCTTGGGCTTCCTGTTTAGTCTACATTTAAAGTCTTCTTCTTATTATAAAGCTTTATTTCTTCTTAAAAATTTATAAACCGATAACAATCGACCATTTTCCAACATTCATATAATCAAATTTAATTTTTTCCTGAAATTATAGTATAAAAAAATTTTGGTGCTTAGCAAACTATGAGTCGTATATGAATAGTCTGCTACTTCGAAGATCGAAACAAGAGTATAATATGAAAAGAATCAGTTAGAAACAGTACACTGTAAACTTCCTTTTTCTTTCCCACAAAATTTCAAAACGTTCAACCTTTTGCATATCATATAAAGTTATATTGTCTGGAGGATTTTTGCAAATTAGTTATGAAAAGGTCTATACATTTTAAAGCTTCTATGTCACCTTACATTACTTGTTCTGACCTTTGTTTTTATTCTCGTTGTTCTGTGTACTTACAAACCGGTATGTAGTGCATTGTATTAATAAATTAGAAGATGTGTTGGTGAAACAAGGAATGACCACGAAACGGCGACTTTTTAAAACTTCGACTTTGATAGATGACCTTATCACATGACCTTGATCTTAGTATCTGTAGATGCGTATCATCAAGAAATATCATTATAACAAATATGAGCATTGTAGGTAAAATAGCCTTGAAGTAATTGGCAATGTTGAGGTTTTTGGTAAGGTTTTGCAGACAAACAGACCGACAGAAAGAGGGATGGACCGACAAACGGGCAACGTTTAAACAATATGCCCATATCTTTCGATGCGAGGTCATAATAAAAGTCTAGTAATTAAAAGTAGATACCTATTACAATAACATGACATCGATTGTTTCGCTGATAGTGTTGTATCTTTTTGGCTAACCGTATGGCCTGAAATTGAGATATGGAATTACATAACTCTTTGCTTAAGAAAATACAAAATTGTTTGTGTTCTTTCCAGTTTTTCATTCGAAAGTAAACCTTTAAAGACTCTAGTTCACATTACAATTTAAAACGAAGTGGTCAATAAATATAATCAAAAACATATTTAATGCTATTCTTTTTATTTGTTTTTATAGACCCGAAGCGAGTTTTAGTTCTACAAAATAGATTTATAATAAAATCTGAGCATGTACGTGACATTTCCAACAATTTCAAATATGCTCAACGCGAAAACTCTGACAAGCCTTTGTAGCCGCACAGTCGGACTACAGTCTTCACTATGCGATTAGCAGAAAGACGAGGTCTAAAAGTATCTGTAGACCACCAGGTAGCTTTATAATTACACTATGTGGCTGTTCTCGCGACTCAATGTTTACACCTCATGAATATTTCAATTATTGGAAATGTCACTCACGGGCTCATATATTTTGATTCTAAGATGATGCCTGATTATGTTCACAGTTGAAAACATCGTGAAATTGACAAGGTTATTACTTTTGGAATGATTTTGGAATGAAAATGAATGAGTGTGTGGAGTGAGTTTTGAATGAAAATTAAAGAAGGTAATCCAGTTCCGCTAATTTTGTTCATGATGAACAAGATTATCGATACTTATTTTTTATTTACCTCCCTTTTATAAAATATACGTATTTTTTGTTTGTGTGTCTTCGTGGACTAATCGTATTTTTTGTATGTGTGTCTTCGTGGACTAATCAGACTCTTTAAAATCCTCACCAGCCAATCGTAGAATAATTTGATCTTTTTTATTTAGATGTTGATCGATTTGAACGATCTAGATATGTTTTCTAATAACTTCGGAACGTTTTTGATCGATTTGCTTCAGTGTTGTGAATGTATGAATGAAGTGCTGAATGAGTGATATTGAATGATTTTGATTCTAGTGAGTGTCAATTTACGATGTTTTTATTTGGATCTACTTACCTGTGTTCTAACAACATAGTTCGTGTTTCCCCCTATCCATACATACATACGTGGATGACCATCTAGTATGATTGTGTTACTGGAAATAAGGAACTCACGTTTTGGCTGCACCTATAATAGATGTAGGTCTATATATAACAAACACGTCACATGATCAAGATGTATACGTTTAGTAAAGTGATGTAATGTCAATTTTGTCTATACTTTTATTGACAAAATTGGCCTCTGGTTACCCACTTAAACTTGTTCGTCTTTTGGATGAATAATACAGCTGGGAACTAATAAAGCGGGCCTACACGATCAATAACATTGACAAAATTACCAATTTCATTGACATTAATGTCGAATTATTATACTAATACCTCGTCATAAACGCACATACTCGATCCATATTATTGTCAATTTACGACCGATCATATTGCAACTCTCGACAATTTGCAAGATTGACAATATTACTATTCTAGTATAGGCGGTATTAAAAAATGGATTATAAATGACCTACATCTCGGAGGTGAAAAAAATCGGTTTGATATTTTGGATATTACACAGGTATTATTACAATAGTGGAATAATTATGCAAATGAGCTAAGAACGGATATCAACGTTATATTTTCGTTGTGAAAATGACGTCATAATGGATTTGCTGGCGTCATTTTGCAAATGACGTTATATATTTCGCGGAATAATCTTGAATCGATTAATATCGTAAACTTCATATTATAAACAGAATATCAAATGTGTGCACATTATATACTGTATTTATAAAGTTCGTCATCTAAAACAGATTAAAACTCGGCACAGCCTCGTTTTAATCTGTGTATAGATAGATGGATAGATAGATTTATTTCGGTAAAACAGATCATACAATAATCGAGTAGTACAATAAAGCGATAAATACGATGATGCAATCACACTTTAAATGACGAATTACGTAACAATATTAAAATACATACGTAAAAACACTGTTACGATCTAAAACTTGAACAAAGAAACAAGCTATTCAATGAGTTATACTACCCATGACCCCAAACCAAGGATAACACGATAAAGAGACAACTCTTATTTCCATCGTGGTCCTGATGATTTTTTTTATTAAGTTCGGTATTCAATAACCACTCACTGTCACTGTTTACATGGCAGACAGTCTATGATAAACAAGGTGACAATTTGTCACAAGATTCGCCAGTAACGCTTCTGGACGTCCAAGTAGGAAAAACAACAAACATAAATTACTCAAATATTATAATGTAAAAGTTATTGTGCACTACAGGTGGTAATCACGAGAGGAAAATAAGTGTCAAATTGAATTCGATCGGACATAAGGTGACAATGTTAAGTTCCAGACAAGGAAGCGGACCTTGCCCGCCCTCATGCTTGTCGTCGGACGTCACGGGTGATCACATAATACGTTCCGTCGTTCGACGGGCGTAAATAAGACACAATGAGCTGGTATAACTTGGAATACATATAAACCGTCTACATATTATATAAAGAAAGGTCATTTTCCTCAAAGGAATACGTAAATAGATTAATTAAGCTTACACAGCTTGCTCTGGCGTATTTTCTTCCTGTAATAAGGTACATTTTCTTTGCGTAGATAGATGCCTTGGACACAGTAGTTTTGTGCTTCCCCTCAATATATCTAAAAATAAGCATGTATGACCTCGTGTATAATTGTTTAATATAAACTCAAATAATTAATCGACATTCAATAATCTTTAATCATACTACGGAAAATACAAGGAGACGATATGATAATGCATTGGAGGTACAACCATTTAAAGTCTATGTGTATCAAGGTCGGGGATAATTACTGAATTTTCTTACAAATGAATAAAAAAAGTTATCATTCAATGAAATCTAATATCAACTGCCTTTAATCTGTTATTGACTACGAGAAATAATCATGACTCGGCAAAGTCTGTTCACGATTAATTCTCCAACCCTAAACTTGATAACATAACATTTCAAACAATAACATATATAATTCAATATAAATCTACTTACATAATTCCGTCGACAAAACAGCGAAGGAAGGACGCCGATTCATACGACTGTATCTGTTGAGAAAGAATATAAATCGAAGTCATGATTTACGAAAAACGTAAAAACGAGAACTGGTCTATGTTGCATATAGAACGAAATAAAACTGTATTTTCTTTTATACATCCACGCTTCCGTAGCATATAATTTTATGATTTTTCAAGCAGACGGCTAGCTGTTACGAAAAACTATAAGGATACAAGACGAAACTTTTGAATGTTGCTTTCTCCCTCCTACATGTACATGTATAACCAAAAATGTCTATCAATCTCCTTCAATTGTTCTTAAAGTCTCCTATCAAACTTGTCGCAATGTATTCATTGCAGGTCAACGTTTAAGATCAATTATAAATATGTAAAAATATGTAGTGTATTTGGGGCCGCTTAGGATCGCTGCGGCATTACATAAATTAATATGCACTTTTTACGTTCGGTTTCATAATTACAATTGATTTCATTGATATAAATACAAGGCTTTCGAATCCCTCAAAAGTAGCCCAGTACTAAGAATTATATCCGGAAACTATCGCGTATATATGTAAATATTTAGAGATTGAATATACCTTGAATTGATAAGAATTTGTTAAAAGCTCCAATGGCAATAATGCTGTGTGTTTTTAGCTTACCTCTCTAGAAAAGACTTGAGCGTTCGCCACAATATTGTCTAGTAAATGAGCTTTTTCTTCCACTAATTTTCGATCAACCTAAAATGAAAAAAATCATTAACAAAAGAAAAGTAAACTGAGAATAATTTCATGCCTTTCGAAACGTTATGGAACTATTACGGCACCACTCGCTGAGATGAACTAATTTTGTCAGCTTTAGTTGGTGTGTTTTTTTTAAGAAAACAGGTCTGGCGAGTCTGCCAAAGTATGTTGTTCCAATACATGAACATTTATGACGAAACAAATTGTATGTTATCAAGGGAACATTTGGCAAATACTTTATAATGGTAAAATTGTTCCTTTAACTTGATTCTGCAATTCAAGCAAATGCCTTCATCAATAACATATATATCGCAATTTTCTTTATTTTTGCTCATACGTATTGAAATGGCGACGACATTGGCGACAATGACGACAACAAAGCTTGACAATAATCTAAGAACAATTTACCAGTAAACCTTTCAAAATTATAATAAGTGGCTGACATAATAATAAAGTGGCAATGTTATAGTATGCAAATATGCGATTCTAAATTACAAAGGCCATCTATCCTACTCTTCATTCATTTTCTATTTCCTTAATATATGTTTGGACATAAAAATTAAGTTTTGATAATGAAAAAGAAAAACAGTACATGTTAATTCTATTAAAAAATACCTCTGATGTAGCCGAACCCAGCCAAAAATGAACCGTTCTTTCATTGGAAGACAACACCTGAAATATTGAAATATATTAGTACGATACAGAAATTGTTGGGGTTTGAAATTTATAACTAGGCTGTGTTGATGTCGTCGGACTTACAACGTATCTCAATGGAGACCAAATGGATCTCGATCCCTAATGGATGCACATACCCAGTAATCTCGCATAAGTACAATAACTTCATTTATTTCACACTAAAATGATAAAGATCAATGATCACTGTTTTGCATCACATGAGAGTGAAATACCTAGATCTATATTGTAAAACCAGAACGAGGCAGATGTGTAATACGGAATTATTTCAAAAACAAGGCAATTCATTTTGTAAGATGAAAACGAGGCAAGCTATATTGTACGTTGAAAGTGAGGCTACAGTCTCTTATATCGATATCATGATTTCCCGCTACATTTTCAATATATATCTAACCCTCTGTTCGGAAGAATAGAATCAAATACGATTTTGAAAATATTCTTTGATTGTACATTTGTTACATTGTATTGCAAGTGAAACCAGGCTAAATATATATATATTACTGAAAGATACAAATATATGGTGTTGTTTCTTGTCATGTGAATACCGTTTGTCGCCCAGAATTGAAACATTTCAAGTAATGATGGGCTGTCAATCTATATGTATTAAATTCATTACATGCTGTAATCAATACATACTGACCGATTTGACACCCGAAATAAACATTCAAATTGCTTTTTTAGAACATAGGTTTGTTTCGATTTCAACATCATGTTCATAAATGTTTGCATTCGACACCCTTTATTCGTTACATCTCCGCCATCTCATCAGATCCGTAACCGACAGAACTAGTCTGTATTTTGACTCGGTTGTCGCCTCGTCAAATATTAACTAGTTCCACGGGGTACTCATCTAAAAAAATCAGTATCGTGCTTTTTTCAGTCTTCTGGGAAACGAACCCAGGTTTTTTTGTTTATATGAGTCTCATCCTTGTACAAAAAATACACATATGCCAGCTTCTTTACACAACATCCACTGCAACCATCAAAATTATACATTATTATAAATAAATTAATAAATAAATATATAAATAAATTTAGTGACTACTTCTATTTTGGACCCTTAAGATTATTTCATAAGTTGTATGAAGATTAAAATACTTGAACCAATAAAAGGAGCAAAGGAATCCATTTTTCTTTTTTTTTTTTTTTTGCTTTCTTTTGTTCTTATTTTACGCGTTCAACAATATCATAACTTTTATTGAATCTTGAGACTGAAATCTTAGTGTTGACTTCTTATGCGATCCGTTATACGAAAGGTATCATATTCCTTTATCCACATTTCAATATTCAAAATCATAGGTACATGTAATGAGTTCGTCATGTATTGAAAATACACTATATATAAAATATTGAAGAAGACTTCACTTACCCTCAACACGACATATACATTTCCTTCGTGGAAGAAGCCATATTCCTGTTCCAATAATGGTTGTAGTTGTGTACCCTAATAAAATGAAAAGGGACCTGTGATGATCACTTTGTTTTTAATTTTGTTGTTGTTGTTGTTGTTGTTGTTGTTGTTTAAAATGTGTCCTAATAGTTAAATTTTCCATTTTGCAATCTGTTCAAAACAAAGGGAGTAAATAAATTGTTTTAGGTCTTTCAAAAATATGATTTGGAAATACGTAAAACATAAATCCTGCGTTATTGCATTTAGTGATTCTATCTTATGTAGTTTATGCTGCTTTATTTTTCGGAAAGGCCATTGCACCTCCCTATAAATTCAAATAAAAAATCATGATGTGATCTAGAAACAAATCTAGATCTCCTGGGAACTCCGTACAACAAAAACGTGAAATAATAGTTGGATGTAAAAGAGATCAAGCAGAGTCTGCAATTCGATATAATCACATGTTAGACTGAATGACGACTGGTCATTCTAAATAAGAACAATGTCCAAAGAGTCGATCCTGGTTAGCTATTGTAGACCACGTGGACTACCCAGGAATGAGATAGTTTATGCTCTGTTCAGAAGGTCCCTTTTAGCCTGACGATTGACATATAATTAGCGATACAAGGACACATAGACACATTTGAATAGAATACGTTTATTTCGTGGTGATTTGTGAAACAGTATAAACTATAGTCTCGAGGTATAGGGGATGACGTTAAGAACTGTTGTCCGATGCCGAAGGCAGAAGGCAACAATTCAGAATGTCATTCCCGACACCGAGGGCAATAAATTTCACTGTTGTAAGAATTACTATAAAATAATTGTTTTATTAGATCTACTTGATCAATATTGTGGACATATATTTTCATTAAAAATTATGTTCCAAAATGTGACATGAAGAGAAGAAAAGTCCATTTTCAAATAAAATCCACAAAAGCGCGCCACATTGTAAGTTCATTACACGCGCAATACAATGACGTCACTTTTGCAAGCTGGCAACAGTTTGGTGTTTAGCGCGCATGGATGAAACAGTTTAAACTGTTGCCCTGTCACTTGACGGATAGTGCAATAAACTATGAAACAGTTTCGAAATCGTTAATATACTTTTAAATTGATTGATTGACTGGAGTTTTACGCCGCTTTCAACAATTTGTCAGTTATTTCGCGGAGGCTGGAACACCTAACAATGGAATCCTGGTATTTCTCTCACCCGTACAACCACCACATCCTTCATCTTTTCCTAGCCTTCAACTGCTATCTCACATAGTTCTACGATTATCAGCCCACTGGTGAAAGACAAATAGTCGGAAAGAATGACTGCCACCGTCGGGGATCGAACCCGGCACCTCTAGATTGACAGTCCGACGCGATACAAGGCTACATTCATTAGAAGGTCAGGTAATAATTAGTATCAGTGTATAAAGTGTATGATTTATCTTTGTAAGTAAAAAGGTCAAAAGGGATTACAAACAAACTGTTCGCTTAGAAACGCGCGTGACCTTCCCAGATTAAAAGCATTAACGTTGATTTACAAATCAAACAGAGCACTCGTGTAGCCCATTCTAGTTCTATTTACCTTCGTGTTTAATACTATACAAATTTGAAGAGAGTTAATCTCAGTATCTTATCTAAATTAATTTATATGGCGTCTCGGTAAACATCGTCGAGTAGGAAGGACAATAAATTTGTCAAAGAATTTTACACCATGAAATCCGTTCTTTAAATGTAAGGGTATTAATCAATTTGACACAACTCAGCAATTCCCAGTCAAAAATAAGTATCTAGAAACTCCGTAAGTTAATATTTGAAAAGTAGATCGGATCCGGTAGAGATCAACCGGATGTCGCATTAAAAACTTTAAAATAGGAGGTTTGAATGATCATTTGAGATGAAGAAAATAAGCCAAGTGTTTAATGTTTCAAAATTAGTAAACATGCGCAGTTTGATTTGGATCCATGCTTTACACTCTACCCAGATTGTCCCTTTTAGCCTCACGGGTCACATTCGATTTTAATTATCCATACCACAAATAATCACTCCGAAAAAAGGAAAATTTATTTGGACTTACAGACTGAATAAAACGGTAATAAATCAAAGGTGCTCAAAATATAAGTACAGGAATACTTTCAAGACCTATCATGTTTAATCCTCTAAGCATCGTACCTCTAACCGCCAGATCCTCAGACCAGGGACCTCAAGATCTATATCAATGAATGCCGGTTCCATGGCCGCTATACCAGTTGGTGGTGGGCTGGTTATTTCTCTGTCAATTGGAGTACCCTTGTTCATACCATCGTGGGACCTGTGTAGAGAACATGTAAGTTTACACTTCAAGTCATAGGACCTACTACGGTCAAGCTACACAGGACCTGAGATTTTGACGCTAGTCGATTTTATGGGAGAACGTCTGTAGCTCACGACTTATGTATGCCTATTTAAAACGGATATCGATGGCTCAGCTCGAAACAGTTGTATCTGCCTTTAATACAGGCAGTTACAACTGTTTTAAACTGAGCAATTGATATAATCTCCGATCAAACTGCGACTTCACAGCAATGTATCGGCTAATTACCAGCGACCTTTAACTTTCCCACTTTTTATAGTAGAGTCCTCAACCCGTTAAGTTATCGGTCAGAAAGCAGAGTGATAAGAAACACTGATTTAATTTCTCAGCAACTTTCTGTGACTGAATCGTATAGTTTACAGTATTAGCTTTTCAGCAATTCCATTGCAATCACCCGGCAACATTATTGTAACTTCATTATGGATATGAAAAAGATATCAGACATAGATCGTCCACATCACGGCTGAAAGCCCTGAGTAAGCGGGAATGTACAAAGAATTGGAATTGATTGATTGAATGAATGGAGTTAAACGCTGTTTTCAACATTTATTTCAGTAATATCGCGGCGGCTACAGCACCTAACAATGGATTCCTGGTATTTCTCTCACCAGTACAACCGCCACATCATTTCCTAGCCCCCAGCTGATATCTCACATAGGTCTACGATTATCAACCCATTGATAAGACAAATACAAAGAACTGGAAACAAATCTAAATTCTTCAATACGTTGAATTTAAAAGGCATTAAAAGAACTCATGCAATTTATTCAGGATTGAAACCTGACGTGAACTATTTTTTATACGGACATTTTGAAGTGCATATCAACTGAGGTTACCAGGACACACAAGTGCAACACATAAATATTTAGACGTAAACGCATTCGTTGATCACTTATGTAAGACAGATCTTTCAAGGATTTCAAAAGATATAACCACAGTCTCAAAAATTGCGCAACACCCTTCTTATTACATTAGTGAGACTGCCAAGATGAATGATTTTGGAATGACATTGAAAGAGTGCGTGGGGCGAATTTTGAATAAAATCTAAGAGAGGTAATACACATCGCTAATAACCAAATTACCGATATCTTATTACCTCCTTTTAAAAATATCTACATACTTTTTTTTCTTAAGAAGATGTGTGTGTCTTCTCAGATGCTTCCACATCAAAACGAGTTAAAAAAAAAAGAGTGATCTATTCTCCAGGAAATTCTGTCTTAATGACATAAAATTGACTTAAAAAAAAATTCTAAAAAACCCTATATTTGATTTTAGTTAACAAGAACAATATGAGCCTGTGTGTGAGATTTCCAACAATTTCATTTATGAACATAGCAAAGACTCGGACCAGCCTGTGCATCCGCACAGTCTGACCAGAGTCTTTCCTATGTGTTTAGTAGATAGATAAGGGCTTGAAGTACTTGAAATACCACCAGGTAACATTATATTTACAGTAGGTGGCTATCTATGCTCAGTGTTTGCAAATCATGCACATTTCAAATTGTTGGAAATGTCATGCGCAGGCTCATATGATGTTTCTTAGAAAGAAATTAATGCTTTGACCAGTTTGTGTTACCATTTTTCCACAAACAGCATTCTATTGCGATGAAAAGTAATTAAGAGGAAAACATTGAGACAAAAGGCAATTTACCACTTTTCTTTATGTTTCTTCACTTCTGTAATAAATGTCTGTGTGTGTTTGGTTTTTTTTTTCTTTTTTTTAATTTTGAAATTAGATTAGGCTGACATTGTTTGTTTTATTGTATCTGGATTGGACAACATATATTACAAAGTGCATTGATTAAGACAGTTTTTCCTAGAGAACGGATCAAATAATTGTTTGTTCGCTTTGAATGTAATTTGAAGCTTTGTGAACAATTATGGGAAAATGTTTGAATGATTTCGGAGCGTTTCTCAGCGATTTAGAATGGTTTAGGGTGTATTGAATGTCAATTTAAAAGGTTGATAGTTGCACCTAGACTGCCACATCTTACCTGGAACTTCTGGAGGAGGCTGAGGGCGAATGGAGGACAACAGCTCGCCGACTGACCGGTCGTGTTGATCCGTGTGTACGGGCAGACAGTGCGGACGATGGGCCCTTCTTTAGTTTGAAACTTAATATTTTACTGGGCTTGCCATCTGGACTGCTACATTGAGTCTCCACACTTGGTTGTATACAGCTTTTCGGTCGCAGTGCTGTAAATAATTGAAACTTTTAAGGACTTTGACTCAAATTTAAAACAATAAAAGCAAGAATCAATTAAAGAGATACATTCCGAGTGAATGAAGATTGACACAAAATTTGTCGACACAATTGCCATTTCCATGGAAAGTGTTTTTATTTTGTCTGAAGTTTTTGGCTTTATAATCAAATTATAAATTAGTAATAATCAAACGTAAAGAAGTAAGATGTCCAACCAGGCGAACATCGGGGTTGTTCGGGGAACAAAACTATATTTTCCGACAGTTTAAACTACTAGTAGACGAACATGGGTTTGTACGTACATATATAACAAGATTGTGATATTCCAGTCAGTACTTTTTTGTGACCCGTCGACCAAGAAAGGGCCGTATTGGAACTCCGTACAATAATTATTAGAAAAAGAAATGCGTTTCAGTCGATCTTAATCGGAGATCGCATTTCATTTTTTTTCATACAGGGAGACAGAATAAAGAAACATTATTGATCAAAGAGCGTTAAAGTTCCACATAACCATTATTGATCAAAGAGCGTTAAAGTTCCACATAAGTTAACCTGCGCAGTCCGCGCAAAATGACCAAGTTTACACTTTACACCCTACCAAGATGGTTCCTCTACGTGTGGCGGGTCACAATTTTAATGCAGTCAAGCGCATCGTGAAATTCAGGAGATGAATAATATTGGAATGGTTTGAGAATGAAATTGAATGAGCGAGTGGCGTGAGTTTTGGATAAAATTAAAGGGATATAATCCAATATCAATAATTTTGTTCAAGATGAACAAAATTATCGATATTTATTACATACCTTTAATTAAATATGCATACACGTACTATGAATAGCTTTTTATTTCAATTAAGTCAGGAAAATTGTAGAAATTTGCTAGTGTTTTTTTTATTTTATTTCAAATGTAGTTGTTGCTCTAAACCATTTTTTTTGAGTGAGGGTTTCGAGTGTATAAATGGAACGCTAAGCGTATGATTTAGAATGGTTTTAATCCAAACGAGTGTCAATTTCACGATGTTACTGTCTGTAAGTCCTTATAAATTGTACATCCATATAATGACATTAAAAGCGACCATGTGAAAAAAATGTAATACTTGGTGAAACCGAAAGGAATCCAGGAGTGGGCCGATTTGAGGTATTTCATTTAAAGCACCTGTCTCCTTTAAACATACTTAGTGGGCATTATAATGTTAATTTCTTTGCTTCGACCATGCAACATTAGCTGTCTAATCGCATTATCTTTACATAATATAGACATTGCAATTACGCTTTCATAAGATTAAATTAACCTGTAACATAACTTATTTGCTTGCGAAATATTTAGTTTCCGTTATGTACTGATGAATCAGATCAAAGAGTTGTCGGTTTAAATACGATGCTACAGCAGACCGGCCTTTCGTTTAACAATGACCTCAGAATTTTAAATACAATCCATATTGGCGCGTATTTTGAAAAACATACTAAATAAAGTTATCTTTAAATGTAAAGGAAATATTAAATAACACACGACAAACACGCCGTTTACATTTGTCATGATCAAAGCTATCTGAAGACGGTCGACCAAGGTTGGTATTTGAATATGAGCCTGTGTACAAGACTTCAAATAACTTCATATGTGCACATAAAAAAGACAGAATCAAGTCTGTAGATAGATTGTAGATAGATGTTGTCTTAAAGTGTCTAAAGATAGCCGGGCGACCTTCTAGATGTACTTAGTGGCGTTCTATGCTACACAGTGTTTCCACTTTACACAAATGTCAAATTGTCGGAAATGTCACACGTAGGCTCAATTATTATACTCTAAGTGGTTCTATGATTTGTACAACATTACGTTCACCCACAAGAAGACATAATTTCTGCACACAAATTGTGTTTTACTATATGCTATTTAATTCAATTAAGCCATCTAGCAATATTATGACTGTAAGCTTGCCAACAAAAAACTTTATATCTTTTCTTTATTAGTGAATCTGTCTTAACACAATAATTATATCCAAAGTTAGAAATTATAGTTCCTTTTATTCATACAATTATATATACAATACATACGCTTCGACACACCCTATGTCTGTAAAGCAAATCCTATTTCAAATGTTTAAATAATTGATGAAATAAGTAAATGAAGTTTTACATGAAAGCTATTTAAACGCCTAGTATCAATTAGTACTTTTTGTTTAACAATTGTGTGGGATTTGATAGAATAAATAATGGACATAGCCATAGTCACTTGAAACTAACAAGTTAGCTAAACATTATGTCTGTAAACATAATACTTGTATTAAAGATAGAAGACGAGTTTCATGGGTACTAGAATGTCCAACCGATGTTCAGACTAAGAAGGCTGAATTATGTTTCAAAACGTTCTTTGAAATCCTGTCGTAGAATGAGCTTTCGAATGAAAGACTTAATGTTTGTTTCATGACAAAATGACTTTGCAGAGACCTTAACGCAGTTTCAAGAAAATTATATTGCTTAACAAGGGCGGTATAATTCCAGTTTTATAAATAGCTTGAATAATATATGACAGGTCGCTTGAAAAGGGACCATCTCTGTGGTGCGAAAAGTGTCGATGCTTGTCAGACTGCGCAGAATGCGCAGGCTGGCTAGGGTCGAAACATTACAAACTTGACTCATATTCTTCATCTAGAATGATCATTCTACCTTTCTGTACAAGAAATTAAGAATTCGACCGACATATGCTAGACCAAATATTTATTTTATAGCGTTCCAAGATGGTCCAATTTCGTGTGACGGGTCACATATGTGCTGATAAATATAAGATCGGTCACACTAAAAGCGGTAGCCTGGAGAATAGTAAAGGTTTCGTCCGTGGCCAGTGTGTTCAGATTGCACAGACTGATCAGGACTTAAACTATTCTCTTATGATAGAATTTCAGACATTGGTACAGTTAATAATATCGTGAAATTGACACTCATTCCGATCAAAAACATTCTTAATTATTCACTCAGCGCTCCATTCATTCATTCCAAACACTCACTCAAACCGATCAAAAACGCTCCGAAATCATTAGAAAACATTTAAAAATCGTTCATGACTTTCAACAACAAATACAAATATATCTATTTATTCTGCGATTTTTTAGCTGGTGTGGAATTTCAAGTGTCTGATTGGTCCACGAAGACGAATAAACAGTAAAATACGTAAATTTCATTCAAAGGAGATAATAAATATCGCTAATTTTGTTCAAATTAGCAATATTGGATTACCTCCGTTTAATTTCACTCAAAACTCGCTCCACACACTCATTCAAATTCATTCCGAAATCACTCCAAAAGCGTTCACCTGGTCAATTTCACGATGTTGTTAACTGTATGACCATTCTACCGCCCAGAAGCTCGTAGTCTTCTTATCAAATATATATTTCACGGTAGCCGCTGATGGTCATTTGTCCTGTGACGGGCAACATATTTTATTTTAAAGTTGTTCGATTTTATATATTTGTTTTATTTTTTTATTTATTTATTTATTTTATTTATTTATATATTTATATAGTTTTAATTATCGTGATTTTGCCATAACTGCAGCATATTTTGTAATGTTTGGAAAGCAACATCATCCATTTAAAGACCATTCCTGGGTTGAGAAAAAGCTGAGACGACGAGTACCGAACAAATGGCACACTGCATTACCAATGAAGAATATATAACGCAGTTTTTCAAACATAAAAGCGCTCGTCTGTGCCGCGTTATCACGAATGCAGGGCTGGTTTAGTTAATTTCTAAGTATCGCTTATCATTTATGAACGAATGATCTTTAGGCATGCGAATTTCAGATCAAAGTCTGTATTAGTTATATATGTATTAATATGGGGAACAAAAATAATAACATTATTAAAGCGGGAAACTGTTATAATTTCTATTGGCTAACATACATACATGCATCCCGGATAAAGGACACTCTAAAATGACGGTATGTCATCAAGCGGGATAGTTTTCGGAAAGATGGAACAAATCGATTGATTTATCGTTCTAACTACAGAATTTTCTTTGGTGGACAACTCCCAAACAAGCTGTTAGTTTTTAATGGTGATAGTGCAAAAATAGAGAGCGATTTCACTAGGAATACTCGATGTACAATTTCCAAACGGGTTTGGGGGTTTATGTTAAAACCGGGCCAACTTATTTCTCGCCCGAAAGGGTCCCGATTTTGATGTTTTTCAGCCGGGCCACAATTTGAAACCCGGTCCTGTGTTCCGGCTGACAAGATGCTACAAACTGTTTTCAAATTATACCCGTTTTTGCAACCATGTGCACGCGCAAAGCGGGGTATAATTAGAAAACGGTTTGTAGCATCTTGTCAACCGGAACACAGGGCCGGGTTACAAATTGTGGCCCGGCTGAAAAACAACCAAATCGGGCCCCGCCCGGGGGAGAAATAAGTTGGCCCAATGAAAGACACTTAAATGATAACTATTGGTTTGGTTGCCCGTAGTTCGCACCAGTGATACCGAAAGACGTTGCAGAAATTCGAAGATTTTAAGTCGATTTCTCTACTATAAAGGTAGGGGCTCGATACCTCTAATAATTCCGACATCACTTTCCCAATCATAGAAAAGAAAGATTATAACCTATAACCTAACTTGAATTGATAATCACCGGACCAATACAGGTCCATTAATACCTTTTATAGGAAAACAGATTTTTCAATTAGCTTAATCCAGAGATAAAAAAATCTACAACCCTATTTGTTACTCAACCAATATGGCTTCTTCGGGAGCTAATCTTTATCAATTGAGGGATTTCAAAATCATGCTTGTCAAAAAATAAATATTTAAAAGATACATTTTCTTGAAAATAAAAACACCTAAGTATTGATTATATAAAATTCAGAACAGATAAAATTGAGTACAGTTAATTTCATCGTGACTCGACATTCACCTCGATCGCCACCATTCCAAATCGCTCACTCAACGCTTCATTCATTCATTCCAAACACTCCATCAAACTATTCAAAAACGCCTCCAAATGTCAAAAATGATAAGATCAGCAACTTCATTCCGAATAAATTTGGATAGAAAAAATGGCGATTTCACTGACATATTCGAAATGGTATCCGTCTGATTGTTTATAGAAGAAATAGGAAGCTATTTAAAGAACTTAGAACTGTATGCATATTCTATTAAAGGGAGGTAATAAATACAGCTAAATTTGTTCATCCTGAACGAAATAAGCGGTATTTGATTACCTACCTTTAATTTCATTCAAAACTCACTCATCGCACACATTGATTATCATTCTAAAATAATTCTTGTCAATTTCTTGATGTGTTTTGCTGTACGTGGTAATAAAAGTATTTATTTAGTTAATTTTTTACCATAGACATGAAGATCATTCAGAGTTGGTATTTTACAGTGAGTGAATTGTCTGACTAGGGTCAACGCACTTTGCTGTTTTTCTATATCTAGCATGATCATTCTAACTCCCTATACAAGTATTCTTGAATTGCGAACTCCTTTTGACCTCTATACTGGAACCAATCTCCTTTTCTAATATTTGTTTTTATTGAGTTACTGTTGTTATTTTCTTTGTGTGAGTGTGTGTGTGGTGTTACAAATGAATATTTAGTGTCATAGAATGGTCTTTCTACAACAGAATACCTTCGGAAGGGCAAGAATATAAGCATTTATAAACCAGTGCATTTTGCACGTTCTAATCAGGGTCAACAATTTTTATATCATTCGAAACATCGCTCACACGTTTCCGTAGATATACAAGTACCGCGGGGAAAAGTGAACGTATAGTTATTTTGGAAAATTTTGTTTAAGGTAATTCGGCTTTTGGTGGTACTTCGATTATAAGAAAAACAAATTTTCGTCATTGCTTTCTAATCTTCAATGACTAGATCTATATTTTGGACAGATTGAAAAATATTTATAAAAAAAGTACGTGTTTTTTTTTAATCAAAATATAAGATGTCCAGTTTTGCTTCGTTGATTTTTTATTCTCAACGTTATCGTGATGATTGTGACGTCATGTAAAGCAACGTGCGTAACTATGCGCTTTCAATGCTGTGCCCTTTTTGATGTAGTGGAACTGAAATAATTCCGCAACATTTCGGAACTCATGAAATTTCACAATGTTAACCGAGTTTTCCTAATGAAATCATAAGGAAACCTCGGTTAGCACTGTTAAAATTTATTTATATCGAAACGTTCCGAAACTATAACGGGTCAAATACATTAATCCCGATGTCTATTCCGTAGAAACAAGGAGGGTTAAAGTTAGTAACATCGTGAAATTGACATTCACCTCATTCAAAACCATTCTGAATCGCTCACTCAGCGTTCCATTAATTCATTTCAAACACTCACTCAAACCACTCAACGCTCAAACCAATTGAAAAATATAAAATCACCAACGCCATCCAAAATAAATTTCGATAGAGAAAAATCGCAATTTCTCGGGCGTAATTCAAATTGTAAGCGTCTGATAGTTTTTTTTTTTTTTTGTTTTTTTTTTTTTTTTAAGAAATGGGAAGCTATCTATAGAACTTGCATGCATATTTTATTAAAGGGAGGTAATCAATATCGCTAATTTTGATCATCCTGAACAAAATTTGCGATATTGGATTACCTCCCATTAAATTCAATCAAAACTCGCTCCACACACATTTAAGTCCAAAATCATTCCAAAATCATCTACCTTGTCAATTTCATGATGTTTTTCTCAATTATACCGATTGTGGCCCTATAATTCCAGAGGTCGATTACGAAGAATCGTCGAGGGTTACTTCCATACATCCCAGATGGTATCTTTTCTCGTGACGAGACACATAAAGAGACACATTTTTGTAAGCCTACCTTGTTTTCGAGTCTCTTTGTATCCGTTCATTTTCATTTAAATTCTGTTTGTCACGAGTTCAACTTTCTAAAACTTCACTTAGAATTTAAATCCGGTAGACAAACCAAACATAAATAATTCATAAGCACGAAATTCCATCCGTAATTTGTAAAAAAACAAAGTTGTTAAAAAGTGAAAAGGACACGCTTAGCTACAGTTAGCTTTCACCTGATTAAGGTTAAGACTCTTTTATTAAATTTCGAAAAACGCAATGCAACACTCATATATCATTTCTTCCAAATTCACGAAATTTAAAACAAATGGTTTTTATACATTCACGATATCTACATATCAATAAACCTTGTTCTTTATTTCAAGAAATGAATTACTAATCTTTTATTTAAAAGATATCACATAGAAATCTATGCATTTCACATGTCGCGTGTTCTCCACTAAGACACGATGATAATCAAATAATCTCCATTCCCTAGTCAAAATCGGTATTCGAGTAATCAATATACGACGGTTTATCTATTATTTAAATACACAGGTGTTTTCTACTCAAGACAGATAATATCGTTCTTTAATCCTTACATTACAAATTGAGAGAAAATCCAACTATTGTCCTTTAAGTTACCCTGCTATGAAGAATTGAAAGAAAACAGAAATTATATATATATATATAAAAGAATCACCGAATGCAAAAGCAGTCTTGGATTTGTCTCTTAGCATGACAATATTATGAATATGTAGAAATATCTTCGATTGGCAAAATATCATTGTAACAAAAGAAAAAATCAAATTAGAAGAAGAAATATCTTAATCTAACAGAAATCGCTTATAAAAAATAAACATTGGAAACATTACATATAACAATATACTATTAAAATGTTACAGATTTGATTGCAGACAAACAGTAAAGAATTATTTATAACCCGTCACGCGAAAAGGGACCGTCTGGGAACTCCATAGAATAAATATTCGGAGAAAGGATTCAAGCACAGTTCAACATAAAGGCGGATTTCAGAAATAGTATTACAGGAATATAGAATGATAATTCTAGATTCAGAAAATTTATCATTTGCGAAAATTTTCGACCAAGGTCAGTCTTCGAAGGTTGCGCAGTCTGATAATGGTGGACAATTTACGCAGTTTCCAGATGGCCTATTTTCGCGTGGCAGGTTATAAAAATTCTTTCTATCGATGCAGAAGGATACATGAAGACTTAAAACATAAAGTAATTTTAAGCAATCGTACGACTCAAATAGGAAGTATTTTGAAAACGTGTGTGCAATATTATGGGCGAATATCGGAAGCTGTAATAAACTGTAGCTGAACACTAGCCCTCCGTTTAGGAACAAAACGGTTCAAACGGTTTGCCAGTTATACTCCGCTTTGCACGTAAGTGCTCGTGCAAAACATAGTATGATTTGCAAACACTGTGCGCAGTTCTGTCATCATGAATTTCGGACAGGTTTTGTCGCTATATATAAGATAGGTTCAAGCATATAATTAGTCTTGATGCATAAGAAAGGAATGCGTCAACTTAACAAAGATGTTTCTTGCGTTCGATATTGACATAAAAATGTAATCAAAAATGAAAAGCTGAAGTGAAATACTAAAAAGACACAATGCTGATAAAGGTAAAGACCCACAAGTTTAAGTGTGTGATCAAAGGTCAATTTTGTCTATACCTGTATAGACAAAATGGACCTTTCATCACTCACTCTCTTAATTGCGGGTCTATACTGTATCACAGGAAACTTTGTGATTCAATAGTGCCAGCAACCGTCGTAATAATTTCAGTAATAACGAACCAACTATGTCTCATGTTCGCGCTTTCGCTTTGAAGTATTACAAGTAGACCATGGCGAGAAGAATAGATCCACTCTATTCTTTAAATTCAATGTTATCGAGCAATAATTCGTTATATTCCTTTAGTTCCGAACATTTGTGAAATTCATGTACTTTGTACACAAGCATTAAAAGTACTTCTTTTTTTTTCATTTCAGACTGCGGGGGACCTGCTATTCGATACTCTTACTTAAATTAATTGAAGTATTGACAAAAAGCCTAAATTCTGTTGAACGATGATTGAAAAATTTGGAACAATAGAATATAATCTTCATGTATACACAGTTAAGCACATCTTGAAAATGACTTTGAAAAAGATTTCGAAATGGTTTTAGATCGAAATTTAGTTAGTGCGATTGATGAGTTTTTTTCAAGGGAGGAAATACAATATTTATAATTTCATCCATTTTTCCCTGCCTTTGATAAAATATTCTCATTTCTCTGTTTATTAGAATTTACGGACCAATCACACGCTTTAAAACTTTACCAGCCAATGAAACGGGTCAATTATTTATCTTTTTTTTTTAGTATTTTGAGTTAATGTTTTGAATGCAACGAATCGGGAGCAGGTTGAGTTATTTTGAATGATTTTGATCGGAATGATAAACGGTTGACTGTAACATAAACATTGGATTTGAAAAAAAAGTAGTGTCATAGATCTTTAAGGGACAAAATAGATTGCAGACGTATGAATTTTGAATTTCCAAAACTAAGAAGGAGAAGCGTTATATGCAATGTTTATCCTAATCTCAAATCCTCTTACGAATTAGCAATATACATTTAAAAACTATTACATAAATTGAATGTAACATTCAACACCTTGGCTTTTAACGGATTTCAGCGGATACTATAGAAATATAGTGACCTACGAACCCGTATTGTACCTAATCAAGTTTAACCCATAACAAGCTGAATTTAAATTTAATTTCAAAGAAATAACTAGTTTAAAACTAGACTGGCTCTCTCCCCCCCCCCCCCCGAAAAAAAACTTTAGAAGAAATAAGTACAAACAGTGTCTGCTTAGATTAGACTGCACGTCTGTGCAAGCAGATCTTAGTCTATGTTGTCTGCCTAGGTTTACTGTCTAGAGCAGTGAATAGAAATAGAAAGGTGAAATGGCAGTGGCGAATCCAGAGGGTGTTCGGGGATTCGAACGAAGCCCCTCTCTATGCAGACGACTTCATTGTAGTGGATGAATTCAATCAAAATTTCGCAACGCAAGAAAAAGACAATCCTTTTTCGAACGACAGGAACTTGAAATTCTACAAATAAAATCTATCTTATGTAGAGATTTTAAGCAATTCGCCCATTGTATCCCTATCTATACAGATAGGGATACTATGGGACTATTTACTCGAATCATAGGTCATCATCGAACCCCCTATATAAAAATCCTGGATTTGACCTGAATGGTAAAGATAACTAAACGAATTGTACTTTTTTACCAGCTACATTGAAAACACTTAAGAGTCTGTGTACAAAACCATTTTCCCTGCCCATTGTTCTATCAGATGTCATGCACGTTTTTGTCATGGCATTGCTGGGCTACTAAATACCGTAAATTCGGTGTATATCGACCTGTACAAACAATCAAGATAAACAGGAAAAATCGCGAATTGTCAATGATAGAATTTTATTTATGAATAATTGAATAGCTCATTAATTCAGATTAATACAGATAGTTTTATCATGCTATCAAATAGATCTCGGAATATCGAATTTCTTAAGGAGTGCGACCAACAGTGAGCAATAATTCAATACAGTGTTAAAAAATATCTCCGAAGGTGGGTTTATGAACGTAATAAATAGGTACATGTAATCAAAGCAAATATCAGATATAAAGAAATAAAAATGTACATGTCTATATTCCTAATGACCGATTTACTTCGTGTTAACAACATCGTGATTTGACAGGGTGAATGATTTTTGAATGATTTTGGAATGAAAAAGAATGAGTATGTGGAGCGCATTTTAAGTGAATTTAATGGGAGGTTATCCAATATCGCAAATTTTGTTCAGGATTAACAAAATTAGCGATATTAATGATCTCCTTTTAAAAATTGCATATATGTTCTATAATTAGCTTCAAATTTCATCAAGATCTAATCAGACGCATACAATTTCAATAAATCGAATTTTTTCTAAGCTTTGTTTTGAACGAAGTTGTAGTAATTTGCTTTTCGGTGAGTCTGGAGCATTTTTGAATGGTTTTAGTGAGTGTTTGGAATGAATGATTTGAGCGCTGAGGGAGCGATTTAGAACGGTTTTGATTGAGAAGAATGTCAATTTCACGATGTAATTAAATGTATTCTTCCGACTGGACGAAAGTAACGATATTACATTATATCCCCTTAATTTCTTTCAAATCCATTAAAAAAATACATTTAAAAAAATAATTCACCTTGTCAATTTCATAAAGTTGTTGACTGTACTTATTTGTATCAAGTGTCATGAACTAGCTTAAATTGTATTTAGACGAAGCCTTTGTTATAAGTCTCATTCGCAATACCTGAGATCGGAGATTCGGAGTATAGATACCGGTGACCCCACCGATACAAATCAAATGAGTACCAACGAGAGTTAAATCAGTAAACGACAGTTGAAAAAGGGCGTTTATCCCTTATATGATAACTGAACTTGAATATTTCATCAAAGGGAGGGAAAACCATTCTAAATCGTTCACTCGGCGATCCATTCATTCATTACAATCACTCACTCAAACCATTCATAGACGCTCAGAAATCACTTAAAAACATTGGATCAACTACATTCAACACAAATTTGGCTTAAGAAAAATCGCGATTTCACTGATATAATTGAAATTATTAGTTTCCGATTGGTTATTGAATAGCTAGAAAGCTATTTGTAGAACTTCTATGCACAATTTATTAAAGGAAGGAAAGATATCGTTAATTTTGTTCATCCTGAATAAATTTTCGATATTGGATTACCTCCCTTTAATTTTCACTCAAAGCCCACACATCGCACTCATTCAATTTCATTCCAAATCATTAAAAAGGCATTCACCTTGTCAGTTTCACTATGTTGTTAAATTTACTAACAGTATGGAAGTCATGGTTAGAGTTAGTAGCACCATCATCGTGACATTGCTCTCCACCAAAACATTCTCAATCGCTCGCTCCGCGCTCCATTGATTCATTTCAAACACTCACTCAAACCATTTAAAACCACTCCAGAAGTGTTCAAAGAACATTTCGAAATCATTCAAACTGATCGATATTTCACTCAAATCGTTGAAATCTTTTCATGGATGTATTGTATGGTGAGGGTATTAAAGCGCCTGATTAGACAAAAAAGAACACACAAAAGGACATAGATTTTAATAAAGGGAGGTAATAGAATATCATTTTTTTCGTCAAATTCGACGAAAGTATCAACGTTGGATTACATCCATTTTCGCTCCATTCACGCATTCTTTTTCACCCTGAAATCATTGCCAATTCGTCCACCGTATAAATTTCAAAATGTTGTTATCTGTTTCTGGGGCCCGTTTTACTAAACTTGTTACGAACAAATTGATCGTAAGTCAAAATCACAAATCGTACCTGGTGTTTTCATTTATTGTTATATTCTGCCTTGCAATATCTCTTTGAAATCGTCCTTAGAAGACGTTTCCAATGAGATGTTGCATGGCAGATTTCCATATTTACTAACTACTGTAGAAGCAACTTTAAATTTTGACTTACGAAAAAAATAATCGTAAGATGTTTAGTAAAACGGGCCCCTGGTACATATACGTTGCACTATCCTTGATTCCGTGACTTTTCACGAGCAAGATTTTTTTCTGAAGCAAGTGAGATACTAAGCATATATATGTAGAAGTAGATATATATGGGAGAAGAAATTAAAAAGCTAATCTCTTACATCTCATTACTTTCACAAACTTGATTTATCATTTTCTCTTTAGACGGAAAGATTCTTTATCGTAAGGGTTGAAATTGTTAACCGAGTAAGTGACCTTATTCCTTTATTTATCGTTGAAGGTGGTCGTTCTAACGGCTTCACAACTTCAGGGCTTGAGTTTAAAAAGAATAAACAAACTTTCAACGCCTGAACTTGTAAATATCTTTGAAAATCATGATGTTGTACTTATGACAGAAACCTGGACAAATGATTTTTCTGATTTGCATGTTGAGGACTTTCATTTCTATGTGTTGCACAGGTCAGAAAATAAAAAGACCAGTAAACGGTCGTCAGGTGGTATAATTGTTTATGTCAGGTCCGAATTCGTTTCAGATGAAACTTTAGTTTTTCAGAGCTGTGATGATATCATTTGTGTGAAAATCAGTAATACTGTCCTTGGTTTAGATGACGATTTATATATATGTTTATGCTATGTAATCCCCGAGAACAGCAGCAGACAAGGTTTAATAGATACACATCCATATGACCGTTTGCTTGACTTTATTAGCTCTTTATCAACAGACAGAGAAGGCAGTCTAAATTTTGTCTTATGTGGTGATTTTAATTCACATACATCTGAGTTACCAGATTTTGTTGAAGATGATAATTTGTCAAATAGTTGTGTTTTACCAGAAGATTATTCGGTTGATGGTACTATGAAACGAATTTCACAAGACAAGGGTCGTGTTAATAACAATGGCCTTATGTTGTTAGAAATCTGTAAACAGACAGGTTTTCGCATTTTAAACGGCCGCATGTGCGGGGATAGAAATCTTGGTCGATATACTTTTGTTGGTTCTAGAGGATCAAGCGTCGTAGATTACGTAATCACGTCACAGAACTTATTGAATACAGTAGGAACATTTTTCGTTCATGATCCAAATATTTTGTCAGACCACTGCTTTATTGATTTTAGCTTTGAATTTAGCATACAAAGTAGGCATATAGAAATCCAAACAGATAAACAAGATAAATATAGTTTAACTCATGCACATGTATGGAACAAGGAAAAAGAGGATCAGTATATGGATAGCCTGGCATGTTCTGAAACCTTAAATAAGCTCAATAGTTTAAGAGTAAATATTGAATCTAGTAGTGGTAAAAATGATATTGATCTATGCTTATCTGAATTTTCAAAAATAATTGATGATGTAGTCTCTCCTCTTTTTAAGAAGAAAATTAAATCAAATAAATGTAGTAAACAAGCCGATTATTCTCCAGGCAGAAGCAATTGCTGGTTCTCAGATGATTGTAAAGATAAACGTAAACTATTTTATTCTGCCTTAAATCGTTTTAGACATAACAAGACAGATTTAAATAGAATGGAAATGACTAGAAAACGGACAGAATATAAAACATGTATTTACAATGCCAAATTTCAACACGATAAAAACGAAACAAAAAAATTAATGGATGCGAAATGTAAAAATGCGCGACTTTATTGGAATCTGTTAAAAAAGTCTTGTGGCATCAAAACATCTAATATTTCACTTAATTGTTTCGAGCAGTATTTCAAAAGTGTGAATAATCCAAGTGACGTTTTTTTCACACCCGACGAAGACGTTCTCTATTTTCTTGAACGGTATGAAAAAAACGAATTCAATATCATGTTTGACGAGTTAATTGATTGATTGATTGAATGGGGTTTTACGCCGCTTTCAACATTATTTCAGTTATATCGCGGCGGCCGGAGCACCTAACAATGGATTCCTGGTATTTCTCACGCCAGTACTACCATTACATCCTTTCCTAGCCTCCGACTGCTATTTCACATAGGTTTACGATTATCTACCCATTGGTGAAAGACAAACGTCGGAAAGGATATTTGCCGCCACCGGGTTGACGAGTTAAATTTACCATTCACTTCAGATGAACTATACAAGGCCATAAACCAATTAAAGACAAATAAATCGGCGGGCCCAGATTTACTTCTAAATGAATATTTTATTAATGGAAGGGATATTCTTATTCCATACTTATTGCCACTTTTCAACAAAATACTTCATACGGGTTATTTCCCTGAACCTTGGTCAGAAGGCTTTGTCATTCCACTACATAAAAAGGGCGATCTAAACGATGTTAATAATTACAGGGGCATCACCTTATTAAGTACGTTAGGGAAACTTTTTACTCGTGTTTTAAATAACAGATTATGTAACTGGGCAGAGGAATATAGTGTGTATATTGAGGCTCAGGCTGGCTTCAGAAATGATATGGGGACTATAGATAATATTTACGTTTTGCATGGGTTAATAAATCACTTTATTGGAAATGGTAAAAAATTATATTGCGCCTTCATTGATTTTTCAAAAGCTTTCGATTATGTAACAAGGGATAATCTTTGGCTAAAACTGATAAAACTTGGAATAAGGGGAAATGTGCTGAACGTAATAAGGTCGATATACGATAGTGTCAAGTCTCGCGTTAAATATTTCAATGATTTAAGTAATACATTCGAATGTACTCTTGGAGTAAGACAAGGAGAGTGTCTGTCTCCTTTTCTCTTTTCAATGTTTTTAAATGACCTTGAAGACACGTTTATTGAAAATGGAGTCAATGGTATTGATGTTTGCATGATTAAATTATTTATGATTTTATACGCAGATGATATAGTGTTATTTGCAAACTCTTCGGAGGAATTACAAACAAACCTTGATTTTTTATACCAATACTGTCAAAGATGGAAACTATTAGTTAATACATCCAAGACTAAAGTAATGATCTTCAGAAAAGGCGGTAGACCAAATCATAACGCTAAATTTAAATACAATAATATTGAAATAGAAATTGTTGATAAATTTGTCTATTTAGGACTAGTTTTCACAATCGGTGGTTCTTTTGCAGTTGCCCAAAACACACTTGCTGGTCAATCTTTAAAAGCTATTTTTAAGCTTAATAGTTACCTTTATAAATTTACACAAATTTCAGTTGCACACAAGCTTGAGCTTTTTGATAAACTAGTTACACCAATTCTAAATTATGGGTGTGAAGTCTGGGGATTTGCGAATAGTAATGCCATTCAAAGAGTTCATCTGCAATTTTGTAAACGGCTACTTGGTGTAAAAAAGACAACTCAAAATGACTTTGTTTATGGTGAATTAGGAAGAATGCCTTTGATTAACACACGGTATGTTGCAATAATTAGATTTTGGCTTAAAATATTGAATTCGGACCCTAAGAAATACATTCATATTGTTTACAAGACACTATATCAGGATATACAGGATAACCCCAGTTGTAAAAACTGGTGTTCGCTTTTAAGAGACACAATAATGAATTTAGGTTTCGGAGATGTTTGGATGTCACAAACGGTAGGAAATGCAAAAGTATTTCTTACCCTAGTAAAGCAAAGGATCAGGGACAATTTTTTACAAGGCTGGAATAGTCGTCTAGACATATCAAGCCGTGCAACTTGTTATCGAACTATTGCAGATTTTCGTTTTCAACCGTATTTAAATATTTTGCATATATCCAAGTTTAGAAAAAGTTTATCCTGTCTTCGTGTTTCGTCCCACAGATTATGTGTCGAAACAGGAAGATGGAATAAACCGGTAAGTACACCTTTAAATGAGCGTATTTGTATATTATGCAATATATTAGAGGATGAGTACCATTTCGTTTTAGAATGTCAAATAAACTTAGAATTACGAAAGGAAATTTACCAAAATATTTTTGGGTTAGACCAAATATGTTCAAATTTGTAGAATTAATTACTTCTACAAATAAGAAGATTGTTCGAAAATTAGGATATTTTGTAAATAAATCATTTGAATTAAGAAATAACGTTCTCTATAATGTGAGTTGAGCATATTCTCAAGTTGCACGTAGCATTCGAATCCGGAGTATTGATAGGGATCAGCCTTCACATCCGCAGTTGAGTAATCTGCCCTCATTTTCTATACAATCACATGTTACTTTCCCCTTTTAAACCAGTAAGTGGAATATTATATATTTCTTACAATTACATTTTAAGTGAGTCTAGTGCTGTCAGCACTTTGATTACACATATGCCTTAGTTTATATATAATCACGTGTTATTTTCCCCTTTTAAGCCAGTAAGTGGAATATTATATATTTCTTACAATTACAATTTAAGTGCATCTAAGGCTGTCAGCACTTTGATTACATATATACCTAGTTTAACATGACAAGAGTTAAAACGGCTAGATAAAAACTACGTTCCTTGTTTCAGTTATAACCCTTTAGAGTGTATTTTTGTATACACTGTGTTTATTGTATAAGGTATGATGTATTATATGAGTACTTTTCGCTTAAAAAATTGCTGAAGTTTTTAAAATTTTGGTTTGAAAGTCCAAGTTGTATCTACAGATTTCCATAGTTTCATGTTGGCTTAAGATATTCTATACTTATAACAGTCTATGCTGTGAGGCTGTAGTTTTTTTTTTGTTTTTTTTTTTTAATTACAATTGCAGTTACGTTGTGTTGGATACAAACCGTCACTAACATTTGCTTAATTCATATTTTCACAAATGTAAACACTGAAAATAATTTGATCAAATCGCCGGTTTACTTTCATAAAGTTGTAACCACGGTTTTATCCGGAGCCCTGGTTATGCCTTTCTGTAAATTGACTGGATATATATGCCCTTAAAAATGAAAAACTCATTGACTAATAGTATTTATTCATATCCACCGTTCACCTTGCTTAATTTCGTTCTCGAGTAAGGTGAACAGTGCGTGGATCATATTTCTCATCATATCTGTATATCTAAAGCTTTGTAATGCAAAATGTGTATTTGTTGTTGTCCGTCATATTGTATTGTATTATTATGTTATATTTGTGTAATCCTCATGGGTCAAAGACCTTCTGGATATTTTCTAATAAACTATGTTCTTTCTAAAACTATGTTCAACTTTGTACAAATATATTGGGCCATAAATAGAAATATCTATCCCAATTATACAAGGTCAAGTAAGGGAGACGGCAATTAATTTTGACAAATTCAGGTCAAAAAGTACCTTTGATGTTTTTTGGGTTTTGTTTTATCGAAACACCTATCGACAGACAGCATAAGCTAAACTTGTAAAATAGTATAAAATCGTTAAAAAAAAGAAAAGAAATGGTCGTTAAGGTTTTGATAGCAAAAAGATGGTCATTTAATTTTATCTTGAATCGTTTAATTTATTAATATATATTCAAAGATATTCTTTTGCTATACAATGAAGATGCTGTTGGAGTTTATTTCCAAAAATACAACATAAAAGAGTACAATTTAAAATAAATTCTCGCAAAACTTTTTAATAACAAATGGTAATATGCGTAACTTAGAGACTTTGTCTTAAATTCTGATATAATAAATTCGAAAAAGTCCGAGAGATGTTCCGAATGCATGCACAGTGTAATGATAAAAATATTCTGTTTTATAGGCGTATTTTCAAAACAGTGCTCTGACGTATGCACTGTGTCTATTACCATAGGTAAATTGGGTATAATTAAAAAGCAAATGATAGGAATTTAACCCGATCCCTTCACTGAAATTATGAAATAATATGTTTGGAGTGAACCTTACGTTTTCAGACAAGCAATAACATTGGTTTAAAGGGTAAATTCTAAACTTCCATAATGCGTTTTTATAACCTGTTTTATCTATTTCGAACAAATGGCACGAGAACCTAGTAGTAAATAGTTGATTTAACGGCTTACCGCGCAAAATCTACCTATTCCAGCCCTGCGTTCAGGATGACAAAACGGTGCAGACAGTTTGCCAAATATACCCCGCTTTGCACGCAAGTCCACTTGCAAAGCGGGGTCTAATTGTAAAACCGTGTTTGCACCGTTTTGTGAAGGCGTTTAGGATAACGATTCACATGGGAGAGCCCGAGAAATGGTACCCTGCGTTACCAAGAAAAGCGTGTCTAAGCGTGTTTTAAACTTAGGGCGCTCGCTTGTGCGTCGTTATTCTGAATACTTCCATGTATTAAGGATGACAAAATGGTCCAAACTGTTTGCTTATTTTACCCCCACTTTGCCCCCACTTTGCACTGCGCTTGCGTGCACAGCGGGATAAGATTTACAAATAGTTTGCACCGTTTTGTCATCCTGAACACAGGGCAGGATAGGATTTAGTTCAAGGTTCGCCTGTAAAATATACTTATTTATTTAAAAATTATTAGTTTTTTTACAAAATGCCTTTACTTTGATTCTTAATAATTTTTGTCTAGACAATATAATTATTGAAACAGGAAAATCCAATCAATTTGTAATTAAAATCATTTTAAAATAGTTGTGCCAACATACCAATTGTGTTTCTTTTAAAATGATTATAAACAACATAGAAATATCGTCAAAGAAAAGTTCCATAAAATTAATTATTCTTCTCGCCATCGAAGCTGGAATGCGTTGATTTTGTATTGCAAAATATGTGTTATAAAAGGTAAACCATTAATAATGATAATAAACAAAGTTTAATCTGAATTTCAAAAATATTTTTGTATTTAGAGAGACTTTTTTAAAGATCATGAGAAAGATTGTGGATATTATCATACAACTTACGTGCAGCCTTCGTCCCGCTGAGAAATTACGATGATCTTGAGTTGGAGCTTAAGTTTAATATAGACTTTGTGTCGTTGAATAAACAATACATTATTTGTCATGCAATAAAACACGGAAGATGCCTAATCCTAGCAATTATACTCAAAACCCTTTAAATTATGAAAAAATGTCGGTCTTCTTAGAAGGAGATTAAATTTATTATAGTACTATGATTTCTAAGAAATGATCGAAAATGGATTAGATTATCAATTTGTATAAAACTTTATTCAAACAGGAGGGCCAAAATGGCTCTAATTTCTCACGTGAATTGTTTTGGTTCAATGGATGTCACCCAAGTAAATTTCTGTCAAAGTTTCATTCATACTCGTACTTACCAAGTTGTTGAGAAGATCTTAATTTAAGAATTCAAAGTGAGAATATGCCCCTATGCACCCTGCTACGCCCATATTTTTATGTCAGATCAGAATGTACCACCATTTGTTTAAAATGGATCACCGTACACACTTTCTGGCAAAGTTTCATTTAAGAAGTCTTTGGTTTAGGAAGAGATCGTGTTCACAGATTTCATAGCGAGAAAGGCCTCGCCCTGCTACACCCATATTAATTGGCCGTACAGAATTTCGCAAATCAAGTTTTAAGAAAGGTCATCCAAGGAACATTCATGCATGGTTTAATTGAAGATGCCAAATTGATTTAATTGAGAAAGACACTAAAGGATTCAAATAAAAAAGCTGCCAAACTCTGCCACACCCGAAATGTTACGGAACTATTACGGGTCCACTACCTTAAGAAGACGCTTGCAAGTGACGTGATATCCTGAAACATGACACTGTACACATTAACAACCCTTTCTTTATTTTTCTTTCTTCATTTTTTCTTCCTTGTTTCCATTTCTAGCTCGGCTATTTCAGGAGAAAACCGGAGGTATTGCTATAGCCTTGGTGTCATCGTCGTTGTCGTCGTTCCCGTCGCCGATTTTGTTGTTGTTGTCGTCATGCAAAAACGTTTACCTTTTGTAAAATTTCTGGTTCTACTGAAGGTATTCACTTCAAACTTGGCACAATTAACCACCAAAAGAGCAACCTTAAATGTCAAGGAGGATAATTCTAGATGCATTTTGTTCAAGTTATACCCGTTTTTCGACTTATTCTTTTTTAAAGATCTATCAATCAACGGCCGAGCGTACACAACCGTTGGCGGTTCTTTTCTTTCTTTTTTTTCTTTCTTTCTTTCTTTCTTTCTTTCTTTCATTCAGTCTTTCTTTCTTTCTTTCATTCTGTCTTTCTTTTCTTTCTTCATTTTCTTTCTTTCTCGTACAAAGTAAAATTATCCTTTAGCAATAAAAAAAGTTGGAAAAGCTCTAGTTGAATGAATGATAAATAATACGCATAGACTGAGAATTGGTTTTCGCGTATTACGTAAGAAAGAAAGAAATAGATAAAGAAAAATGGAACATCTGGAACATGGTAAAAATAGCATGCCATAAATTGATTTAAAATATTTTTGACATCGAACCCGATTTAAAGTTTAACGGGCTCTTTTGACCTATTTTGTATAGATGCACTATTTATCTCAAAGTAATTAGCATAATTTGATTTATTTAAATGAGATCGAATTACAGAATTGATCGAATGATTTATGTTTAGTCGTGCATACCAATAAGCAAATCCGTCGTGTGATCTAGCCAAAAAAAATGTTTAAAACCAAATACATGATGTACGTGAATAAATTCGGGCTATGAAATATATCACAGATTAAGTTTAATTGCTCGATATAGTTTGAATCTTTAGTAAAGGCCACGAGAATTAGTCCGAACTGCATCAGTTACAAAACTCAACTGTCAAGCAAAAGATGGAATATAGGCATATCTTTCATAGATGACATACACAACGTAAAACCAGTGTGGCACTTAATTTCCTCATTCTGCGGATTCATGAAAAAAATAAGAGGAAGAAAAAAAATCTGCGCTTTCCAGTCTGACAACATTTATCAAGAACTGCATTATAAATTGCAATTTTTGCTTGTAGAAAGTCGGACATAAAGAGGAATCAAGTGCGTCTTTTATTCCTGCGGCGTCGTCCTTTACCGCAGATATTACAGAATTAAAGTCCCCATAGAAAACCAGTGCTTTACGGCAAATAATGATTATACAGTAATTTTTACATGTGTTGAATAATGTTGTTGCAATTGACGATGGAAAAGCCGTTTCCTTCATGCTACACCAAGGGATGTTGTGATTGACCATCACATTATCATCTGCAGAGACGTATTATCATCTTAACATTGTTAATTTCGTTTTCATTTGGTTGAAATTTATTCCTAAGCTTTGGTGAAAATATTTTTTGACGGGCGAACGAACATATAACGCCCGCTTTGATCCCAGAAATCGACTTCACTCTTGTCATGCTAAGTATTACTGCTGTGGCAGGAGCTATAGACCAACATCAGCCTGCACATATGTGCAGTCTGACGGTAGTCTATACCACCTGTTTCTCACTTTTAAACCAGAATTGTCGATAGACTTAGTTTTTCAAATAAAAACTGACATAGAGTTTACACTTTAAAAGACAGACATATATGCAATTTATATTTTCTTTATATTTAGTATTCCCCTTGTTTTCGGACTTTTTAGACTAGTCCAAATGAAGATAGTTGTAGATGTTATCAAAAATTCACTGTGAATTGAAACCATCCTATATTGTAATAATATTGTGAGGAGTATTTTAATTGGGTTAAGTTAGTTCGGCCACACCTTTAACCCTTACCATGCTGAAGTTTAACTTTGTTACATATTGCCATGGCTTTGGATATTTCAACATCATAAATCAAGTTTTTCCCCACAATCATGTAGATGCCAGTAGATGTAGGTACATTCAGATTGCACGCCTGTGCACACTGATCTTAGTCTACACTGTCTTCAGAAAAAAATAGTGTGTTTACATGAACATATCATGGAGAGCATTAGAAAGGTTACATTTGTACGAGTTGTGCACACGCACGCACAAAAAATATGTAAATTTACACTATTTTGTGAAGAAAAGGGCAGAGTAAAGTAAATTTTATTAAATGCCCCCCCCCCCCACTGCATCACCCATATTTGGAGGCCAATCAAAATTTCACGAACAAGTTTTGAGGAGGGTCGCCAAAGACACATTTGTTCCAAGTTTGGATGAAATCTGGTTGAAATTGGTTACTGAAGAGAAAATGCTTGAAATTTTCAGGGTAAAACACTGCCCCGCCCATATTTGGCGATCAATTAAATAAATCAGATCAATCAAAATTTAACAAACAAGTTTTGAGAATGGTCACCCAGGGTACATTCCTACCACGTTTGGTTGAAATCTGCACAGTTCTCTCTGAGGAGAAGATGTTTAAAACTTTTAGTGCCAAAAACTGGCCGCCCGAACATAATAGGGGGTCAATCAAAACTTTACGAACAAGTTTTGAAAAGATAACTAAGGAATATTTCGGCCAAATTTGGTTGAAATCCGCCCGTTGGTTGCTGGGTAGAAGATGATTAAAGAATTATCGACGACTTCCGACGCATGACGGACGACGCACGACATACAAAAGGTGTTCACAAACGCTTCCAATGAGCACGTTGCGCTCAGATAAGCTAAAAAGGATTGCGGGAGAAAATAAATATGGATGCTGACGCCCGAAGAAGAAATGTAATACATACAGGTATTTCATGTATGTACGTTTAACCTTGGTATTTCAGGGGAAAAATCTCGTCTTTATGTCTAAGCAAATAAACTTGACACGCTACAGTTAAAAACATCGTGAAATTGATACTCATTCCGATCAAAAGCATTCTTAATCATTCAACCAGCGCTCCATTCATTCATTTCAAACACTCACTCAAATCGACCAAAAACGCTCCGAAATCAGTAGAAAACATTTAAAAATCGTTCATGACTTTTAACAACAAATACAAATCTATCTATTTATTCTACGATTTTATTAGCAGGTGTGGACTTTCAAGTGTCTGATTGGTCCACGAAGACATTTAAACAGAAAAGTACGTATATTGTATTACAGGGAGGTAATTAATAACGCTAATTTTGTTGATCTTAAACAAAATTAGCAATATTGTATTACCTCCCATTAAATTCACTCGATCCACACACTCATTCAATTTCATTCCAAAATCATTATAAAATCATACTCCTTGTCAATTTCACGATGTTATTAACTGTATATATAGATCCACAAGTAAGAATGGGTCTCGAGTCATCAATTTATTAAATGATCATCATGTTAAAATAAAAGTGCTCTGCGTTCAGGATGCTATAACATAGGCATTGCATTTTGCACGTGAGTACACGAGAAAAGTTATAGTTAAGAACGTCGTGAAATTGAGGAATAATTTTGGAACCAAATCGAAAAAGTGTGTGGGGCGAGTTTTGAGTGAAATAAAGGGGTGGTAATCCAATCGGGATATTTTTGATCGATTTGAGTGAGTGTTTGGAATAAATGCATGGAGCCATGAGTAAACGATTTATAATGGTTTTGATCGGAATGACAGTCAATTTTACGAAATTGACAAGGTAAATGATTTTAAAATGATTTTTGAACGAATTTGATTAAGAACGATCATTGAGTTTTGAGTGTAAATAAAGGTAGGTAATCAAATATCGCAAATTTTGTTCAGGATTAACAAAATCAGCGATATTTATTACCTCCTTTTATCTAAATATGCTTACATGTTCTATTAAAAGCTTATTTTTCTTTAAGAACCAATCAGACGCTTACAAGTTCAATTTTGTCAGTGAAATGACGACTTTTTCAAGCTATATTTTTCTTTATTGTAGTTTTATATTTATCGTTTTTAGTCTTTTTGGAGCGTTTTAAAGTGGATTGAGATAGTGTTTGGAATGAATGAATGGAGCGCTGAATGAGCGTTTTAGAATTGTTTTGATTGAGATGAATGTCAATTACATGATGTTATTAACTGCAATTCACTCTAACCTGCGTCTATAAACAATATGATTTACAGCCAAACAAATAATGTTGAAAAGGGGATTTCGAAAAGGGACAAAAATAGAATTCAATTCATTCACTTGTTATTCCATATAATGGTTAAAAGAAAATATTGATTTCTTTTGAATAATGCCTGACCGTCATATAGGCATTCTTTTATTAAAATAACAAAATAAACCACTGCATTATTCATATGAATCCGGTGAAATAATTTCTACTTAATATGAGTTGAAAGGTGTTATTGTTAAACTTCAAGAGAGAAGTATACATTTCCAATGCTCACAATAAGTTCTAACAAAGGTCTTTTGAATTGCCATTTGAAACTATTGCTTATAAAAACACATCTTTTTTTTTATTAAGAATTACATTTTATTCCTTGGAGTTTTACGAATGTCTTTAGCATTGATGCATTCTATTAATGTATTTTAGAATGTGCATGATTCTGTGGTCTAGCCACAGGTAATTGAATCATAATCCGAATTTTTCTATATCGGTTAGAATTACTTACGTAAAAATGGATTATGGAACGCTTGCCTGTGGGTTAAGCGTTCCTAATATTACATTCAAAAGCTTTCTTTTCTTTCCGTAAAGGACATAAAAGAAGTTTTGGAGTATGACGAAAGCCAAATACCAAATGAATTAAACTCGTCATCTAAAGCCGATAAAAACACGGCGCAGTCTCGGTTTTTTTTTTCGGTATTATAGATGACTCGTTTCATTAATTCGGTATTTCATGACCACTCATTAAATATCCTCTATATCTTCTACATACAGAGACCAGCACCTGTATTTGACCTGCATTTCATATGTCTGTTTCAGCATGTTTGAAATTCAACATTTAAAGAAACGTTTACAGAAAAAAAACGATTTTCAGCAAGTTTTAATTATTTTCAGAAACTCCCAAATGTTTCTTATGTAGCGATTTCGAAGAGTGTTGAAATATTTACAACTTTCCCGTTCACAATCGAATGATAATATTTAGCCACCAATAAAGATAATGTTGTAAAAGATTTTTGAATAAGCGACTGGAATTCACAATTTGTCGTTATGTCGAAAAAAGAGCATTGAAAGTCACACGAGGAAACGAAACTGGGCTTATATAGCGTAATGATAATTATTGCATAAAATGTGCGTTTTCGGGTCGTTGTAGGCATACGTTAACGGAAAAAACCCGGGCGTTAACGAGGGAAAAAGTGGATTAATAAGTAAATTCACGTGCCGTTAACGCCCGGGTTTTTTTTAACTTAAATATTATCGAACTGGGCCTATACACTTTAACAGCTTCCTTGTCCAACGCTATTATAGAGCATAACTAAAGACGTTGCTCTAAATCCCGCGTTAAATTGTGTGACGTCATAAAATAACCAAGCAACGTCGGTATAAACATGATGGACGGTGTAATGCATGACGGCATATTAGTAGATTGTAACTGGTTTTATATCGTTTCTATGAAATTATTTTGCTCTTATCTATCTTTTTATGCAATAATAGCGTCAATTCACGCTTTTCGGGCATTAACATTTGCAGGGACCCTCATAATGCTTTAACGCCCTCGTGCTTCGCACTCGGGCGTTAAACCATTTTTCGGGTCTCTGCAAATGTTAACGTCCTCAAAAACGAGAATTAATCCTATAATGATCTCAATTCGTCGATTAGTTTTCTATTTAACGTTTTCGGTAACCCATCGCGTTAGAGTGTTTATGGGATAAAGCTGACCCAAAGAAATAGGTTTAGTAATAGGTTTAGGAAACATTGTTAAAGCCCATGACTATCGAAACGTTGCGGAACTATTATGGGTTCACAACCTTAATATAAATCGTAAGAACTTGTGTTCCTATTGGGTTTAAATAAAAATAGGCTGTAACAAATCAACTATTATAAAGCTATTTACACTGAGTGGTTGTCCATTCTTTGGTGACAGTTTATATTAAATGTTATGTTTATGAACTATTACAACAAACAGAGATAGAGCGCCAAGGTGAGTCTTAATGATAATACAAACATTGAAGTGAACAAAATGAGTCTCCACCCTTTATCGGATATTTTGCTTGAAGAAGATGTTAGATTACTTGCAATTACTATGTGCCTATCTGTATTGTACACTTACATTGCTATATATAAATGGCTTTTTTAGCGTTCCCCTTGTTGTTGTTTTTTTTTTAGACTTGTCCAAATATAGATAGTTGGAGATTATTAAAAAATCACCCTGGAATGAAACTATCCTATATTGTAAAAATAACGTGGAGAAAATAAATAATTGGATTAAGTTAGTTCAGCCACACCTTTAACCCTATCCATGCTGAATTTTAACTTTGTTACATATTGCCATGGCTTTGGATATTTCAACATCATTGATCAAGTTTTTCCCACGATCAAGTCGATGCCAGTAGATGTAGGCACATTCAGACTGCACGCCTGTGCAGACTGATCTTAGCCTACACTGTTTTCAGGAAAAAATAGTGTGTTTACATGAACATATCATGGAGAGCATTAGAAAGGTTAAATTCTTATTAACACCTCTGTCGGTTAATCCTAGAGTCAATGACCCGCAGATTAGTCAAAACATTCCCCTTTTGTTTGAGTCATTGAAAGTTTTCGATTTACTTCTCAATATGTTCATGAAATACCATTCCATCCTTTCCTAGCCTCTACCTGCTATCCCACATAGGTCTACGACTAATAAGCCATTGGTGGAAGATACATAATCGGAAAAGGATGGGTGTCGCCGAGAATTCTATTTACTAAAAGTTAAACGTATTTTAATGCTATTATTGATAGTGTAGTGGTGATTTGTCACGGCGCATCATTCCCGAATATCCTTATTTCCTGTCGCACGGTACTCACGGTGATTCAAATGTTCTATCTTGGGAGATGAATTTGGAGATTGACTAAGAGTTATATATTAAACTATGCTGACATTGAACTGCTACCACTAACCAGTTAATTATAAGGGACAGAAAACTAGAAATGTGTCACAGACACGGGTTCCACCGGCAATAATTGAATTTAACTGGTGACCGATTTGACCTTCAGCCGTAGCATAGACCCGTTGACCTTTGGCGTATCCGGCCAAATTTTTCGCATTGCGCTAGGCTAGTGTTCACCAAACGGGAGGGGGGACAACTGTGCTTATGCTATTTGGAAGAAGTTATGCTCCGGACAAAAATGACACACACGCATACACACACATGCATTCACGCTTAGACAAGGATAAATCTATAGGCCCGTCCCCATTTCATGGCGGGGGCATAAATATATTTGTACATCACAAGATTATATTGAAAATTTTAAGAGTTTAAAGAAGATGCTCATTCGCCATTCGCCTAAAATGCACGGAAAATGGACATCATGCCATTTCATATAACATAAAAAATACATTCTTATACCTTAGATGAAATAAGTTGTAAATAACATTTGCCTATCGAACAAGAATATTTTCTTAGTTGCTTCATTTGTAACCCAAAAGTCCTTGTTATATAATGACTGACACCTCATACATGTTACAAGCAAATGTTATCAGTTAAAAAAAATAGGGCTAAAAGTAATATCATCATGGAATTGACATGATGAATGATTTTGGAATTAAATTGAATTAAGTGCAACAAGTGAGGTTTTGGTGAAATTAGAGGGACATAATTTAATATCGCTACTTTTGTTCAGGATGAACAAAAGTATCCATATCTATTACCTCCCTTTAATAAAATGTGCATACAAGTTCTATAAGTTGCTTCCTATTTCTTCTAGAAACAGTCAGACCCTTAAAATTTCAATTATGTCAGTGGAATAGCGGTTTTTGCTATCATAACTTATTTTGAATGTAGTTGTCCGTCTTATCCTTTTTAGTGAGTATGGAGTTATTTTAAATGGTTTGAGTGAGTGTTTGAAATGAATAAGTGGATTGATTGATTGGTTGAATGGAGTTTAACGCCGCTTTTAACATTATTTCAGTTATATCGCGGCGGCTGGAGCACCTAACAATGGATTCCTGGTATTTCTCTCACCAGTACAACCACCACATTCTTTCCTAGCCTCCAGCCGCTATCTCACATAGGTTTACGATTGTCAACCCATTGGTGAGAGACAAATAGTCGGAAAGAATGAGTGCCGCCGTCGGGGATCGAACCCGCGAACTCTAGATTGACAGTCCGACGCGCTACCAACTGCGCTATGACGGCGGCAATGAATAAGTGGAACACTGAGTGAGAGATTTAGAATGGTTTTGATTGAGATGAATGTCAATTTCACAATATATCTAACTGTTATCTACTTACTTATGGCGCTAACAGGTCGCATGTTTCTAGAGGCGGTTTGTTGTCTTTTGTGACGTAACTCCTCCCTCATCTTGCTCTTATATCCACTATATCGCACAATAAATATCTAGTTTTAACACAATAATTATACCGCACTAGAATTACATATTTAAAGTGATTTTTACTTCAAACCGTCTCACCGATATTCCTTTCATATATCGTATAAATACAAACTACTGTCTAATATTATCAATAAACTTTACATGGTATGGGCTTAAAATACCAATATTCAATATTTCGTACAGGTTAGGTGTCAATAAATTGCATAAATGTCTCTCGTTTATAGTGAAATCCTCGATCGATTCTAAAACATCGTAAAAGCTTGTTCGTTTCTATATTGTTTTAGAAACTTCGGAGACAACACTGTATGGCGAACATTTGACTTGAGTAAATGTATGCTCAGTCAACAAGATTGCTAGAATTTGGCGATAATACGCAACGTTCATTCTTTTTTCCTATCGTACGTCTAAGCTAAATTAAGTGGCCCATTGCATTGTTATTTTTCTTATGTGGAAAAAAAATATTAACAATTTCTGAATGCGTACTTTTAACTTAATTTTTTGATACTGTTATAACTGAGAAATTTTTTGAAGTGAAATGTATTTTATCATCTTACCACTTTATTTTTGTTCTTTTGAAATACAAATTATTGGGGAAAAATAACGTTTGTTTATGGGACTTTTAGCTCTTCGTCATGCTAAGTGCTTGGAGTAAGCTTTTGTGTTAACCTTGTCATGCTGAATAAATTTTGGCTAAAAATTTTCATCAATATCAAAGGGCAAAAAGCACTGAAAGTATAAACTCTCTGTCAATTTTTTTAAAACTTAGTCTATCGACAATTCTGGTTTAAAAGTGAGAAACAGATGGTGTAGACTACCATCAGACTGCACAAATGTGCAGGCTGATGTTGGTCAATAGCTCCTGCCGCAGCATTTATTTTTAGCATGACAAAGAGTGAAGTCGATTTCTGGGATCAGAGTGGGCGTTATATGTTCGTTCGCCCGTCTAAAAGTATTTTCACCAAAGCTTAGGAATAAATTTCAACCAAATGTAAACGAAATTAACAATGTTAAGATGATAATACGTCTCTGCAGATGATGATGTGATGGTCACTCACAACATCCCTTGATGTAACATGAAGGAAATAGCCTTTCCATCGTCAATTGCAACAACATTATTCAACACATGTAAAAATTACTGTATAATCATTATTTGCCGTAAAGCACTGGTTTTCTATGGAGACTTTAATTCTGTAATAAACTTAAACCAACTTCTAATCGGTCACTCAAATAATGCACGAAAAGTAACACTTAACAACGTTAAAGATGCAAGTGTTTGACGATTTCCGATAGCCGATGCACTTGGTAGATAGCAAAACCCAAATGCATAAAAAACTTCTCCGGGGAAAGCAATTTAACTTGCATGAGAACATGGGTACCCTCAATTTCAAAATTAAGATTGGTGGGTGGGGTAAATTTAACAAATTCACCTCATTTACGCAGATTAACGTCATAAATAATGTTTTCTTTACTTATTTGTATTCATCTATCTTTAAGGTATCGAAGGCATAGTGATTTTTCAACAACATAACGGTATTTCTTCGACTGGAATTTTGAAAATTCCCTGCATTTTGCGAGTTTTGTGACTTTTTCAAAGTAGGGTTGGTGTCTTCTTCTGTCTGTTACAATCGTTCTGTCGGTCCTTTTTACACAATTATTTTACTAAAATCACTGAAATTGATTTGTCTTTGCATGAATGTAATGTTTTATTAAATTCTTTTATTGTAAATATGTTGAAAAGAGGAAAACATGAAGTGACCGATTAGAAGTTGGTTTCAGTTTATCTACGGTCAAGGACGACGCCAGAGGAATAAAAGACGCACTTGATTCCTCTTTATGTCCGACTTTCTACAAGCAAAATTTGCAATTAATAATACAGTACTTGATAAATTTCGTCAGACTGGAAAGCACAGATTTTTTTCTTTCTCTTATTTTTTTCATTAATCCACAGAATGAGGAAATTAAGTGCAACACTGGTTTTACGTTGTGTATGTCATCTATGAAAGATTTGCCTATATTCGAGCTTTTGCTTGACAGTTGAGTTTTGTAACTGATGCAGTTCGGACTAATTCTCGTGGCCTTTACTAAGGATTCAAACTATATCGAGAAATTAAACTTAATCTGTGATATATTTCATAGCCCGAATTTATTCACGTATTTGGTTTTAAACGTTTTTTGTGGCTAGATCACACGACGGATTTGCTTTATTGGCATGCACGACTAAACATAAATCATTCGATCAATTCTGTAATTCGATCTCATTTAAATAAATCAAATTATGCTAATTACTTTGAGATAAATAGTGCATCTATACAAAATAGGTCAAAAGAGCGCGTTAAACTTTAAATCGGGTTCGATGTCAAAAATTTAATACATATTTTAAATCAATTTATGGAATGCTATTTTTACCATGTTCCAGATAACGGCATTTTTCTTTATCTGTTTCTTTCTTTCTTACGTAATACGCGAAAACCAATTCTCAGTCTGTGCGTATTATTTATAATTCATCCAACTAGAGCTTTTCCAACTTTTTTTTATTGCTAAAGGATAATTTTACTTTGTACGAGAAAGAAAGAAAATGAAGAAAGAAAAGAAAGACAGAATGAAAGAAAGAAAGAAAGAAAGAAAGAAAGAAAGAAAGAAAGAAAGAAAGAAAGAGAAAAAAAAGAAAGAAAAGAACCGCCAACGGTTGTGTACGCTCGGCCGTTGATTGATAGATCTTTAAAAAAAAAATAAGTCGAAAAACGGGTATAATTTGCACAAAATGCATTTAGAGTTATCCCTGATAGTTAAGGTTGCTCTTTTGATGGTGATCACGTGTGACATAAGTGAATACCTTCAGTAGAACCAAAGTTATTAAAAAATGTAAAAGTTTTTGCACGACGACAACAACAACAAAGACGGCGACGAGAACGACGATAACGACGATGACACCAAGGCTATAGCAACACTTCCGGTTTTCTCCAAAAATAGCCGAGCTAGAAATGGAAACAAGGATTTCGCATCACTTGCGAGCGACTTCTTATGGTAGTGGACCCGTAATAGTTCCGTAACATTTCGCACCTCATGATCTTTCACAATGTTGACCGATGTTTCCCAATGAAAAACACAGGAAACCTCGGTTAACATTGTAAAAGTTTATTTCTTCGGAAAAGTTGCGGAACTATTAAGGGCCCACCCACCACCTTAAAATACTAATACGGTCATTTTTGATAAAGAAAGAAGGGATTTCGTTCTGAGTTACTCACTAGTCTTTCTTTATCTTGAACTCGGAGATAGGATAATGTTATTTTGGTTCTAAATGGCTTAGCTTTATTGAAAGAATAACTACAGTTAAAAACATCGTGAAATTGACAAGGTGAATGATTTTGGTATGATTTGGGAATGAAATTGAATGAGTGTGTGGAGCGAGTTTTGAGTGAGTTTAATGGGAAGTAATCAAGTATTGCAAATTTTGTTCAGGATGAACAAAATTAGCAATATTGATTACCTCCCTTTAATAAAATATTCATACAAGTTCATTAAATAGCTCCCTATTTCGTCAAGAACCTATCAGACGCCTACAATTTCAATTAAATTAGTGAAATCCCGATTTTTTCCTAGCTATTATTAGTTTGAACGAAGTTGTTGTTATATGTTTTTTAGTGAGTTTGGAGCGTTTTTGATCGATTTGAGTGAGTGTTTGGAATGAATGAATGGAGTGCTGAGTGAATGATTTAGAATGATTTTGATCTGAGATTGTCAATTTCACGATGTCGGTCGACCAGTACGTCCGCAGACCTTTTTTTGTCCGTAGTCTTACAAACATCTCTTTTCACAATTAAATTTGACAGTCTATTATTTTTCTTAATACAAAGAGCCCCCATCGAAAAGCAAGATGAAATTCGGATTTTAATTGGTAATAGTTTGATACAATAGGAGAACTTCGCTAAGTCTATATTTGAAAAAGAATGACTGGATCAAGCAAAGGTCTACCAGAGATCCCATTTCGAAATCTTTTACAAAATGAGGTACAAAAAATATTGTGAACCGTAGCGCGAAAAGGGACCATCTGGTAACTGTAAAATAATAATTGAAAAAAAGAGATTGAGTCCAGCATAGGTCAACCAGAGGTCGCATTTCAAAAATCATTTCACTGGATGGTAGATCGGTCATTCTAGATTAAGAAAATAAGCATAATGTGACAAGTACATATATATATCCTAGTCAGTCTGCGCCATCCACGCAGTCTGACTGGGGTCGATACCTAACGCAGTATCCAGATGGTCCCTTTTCGCGTGACGGGTCACATTTGCGAAAAGTTTCGATCCTGGTCACCCTACAAAGACTACTTTTAATCGGAATCTATACTTTTTTTCACTTCCTGAACAGTCTTTTTTCTTAAGACGTGACACATGTATGACCTGTCACGCTAAAAGGAATTATCTGAGTAGTGCAGAAAGACTCGGACACAGTCAGGCTGTGAGGTCTGCGCAGTCTGACTAGCGACGAAACTTTTCACACTTGGTGGATTTTCTAAATCAAGAATAATCAATCTACCTTCCCATATAAGTCTCTTTAAAATAAGTCCTGCGGTTGACATACAGTTAAAAAGTTTCGTGAAATTGACAAGGTAAATGCTTTGGAATTATTTTTGAATTAAATTAAACGAGTGTGTGGAGCGAGTTTTGAATGAAATTCAAGGAAAGTAATCCAGTATTGCTAATTTTGATCAACAAAATAAGCAATACTTATTACCTTCCTTTTATAAAAAAAAATACGTTCCTGTCTGTTTGTGTACCAATCAGACACTTTAAAAACAACACCAGTCGACAAAAATCGTAGAATAATTTGATCTATATGATTTAAATATTGATCGATTTGAACGATTTAGAAGTGTTTTCTTATAATTTTGGAGCGGTTTTGATCGATTTGTCTGAATGTTGTGAATGAATGGTTTTGATCGCAGTGAGTGTCAATTTTACGATGTGTTTAACTGTATGCTAGAACATTTTTTTCACATTTTTATTACGGAGCTCCCAGATTGTCCTTATTTGCGAGACCGAATACCAATTCTTTCACTACTCTGCCAAGATTTGAATTTCTTATCGATACAAGTGTCAAATATACAACTACCTTCAATACTGAATTTATTGATACACGAGTTATCGTTGAAATATTCAACCTTATCTGTAAAACGTGAATACTAGTTTTTGATATTACACCCTTGTCATTGTAAACTCTAGCCATACTCATCCGACAAGCTTTTCTCCATTCGTTCGTCTTTACATACTTTTAACTTATTTTTCTATTACATTTTGTATTAGTCCAATCGAATCTATCAAAATTGTCAAAAAAATAAGTCTAAGATCGTAAATGGTTAATTACTTTTTAACCAAATATTACTGTGATTTACATATCTGTAACTTAGATTATTTCAAAATATCGAAATACATAAATCGATGAAAACAAAACGAATTAAATGTTATATCATAACGTTATATGATTTTCTCATTGAGGGGTAGCCAAATTGCCAAAACATTGTGCGTTGGAAGTGTAGTGAATTTCGACATTTGGAACAATACGTCGTCCTTTTTACAGAAACCTCGATTGTCGGCTGTTCTCTTCCTCCTTTGGAATTATAATTGAATAAAAACCGACTAAAGTAGTCCTTATATCGTCTATATCGTCTGTATTGACATGGTCAAAGGGAGACAACAAGGTATTCTTTAACATTTTTGTGGTTTTATTTTATCGTTCTGCGTTTACTTTGATTTTAGACCAAAACAAAATTTGACGGAGTTTTAAATTGTCAATGGTTATCTTTATACTAATGGGCATATTTGAGAGTTCAAAGTTAATTCAAAAACGAACTATTCAAAATATACTCGATTATATTTCGACAGATGGGTTCATGTTTTTATCTTCATACCGTCTTTTTGGTATAAAGACAAGAAAAATAATCTACTTGAAATTAGTTGAAGTTTCATTAAAGTAGTTTTATCTATTAATCGAAGATATACAGAAGATTTACTTTTGAATGCATTCATGTTATGTATACAGTTAGTAACACCGTGATATTGACAATCATCTCAATCATAATTATTCCAAATCGCTCACCCATCGCTCCTTTTATTCACTCCAAACACTCACTCAAACCAAAACGCTCAAAATGACTGAAATAAAAGATCAACAAGTACCTTCAAAATGAAAAAGGCAAGAACTAGAACGTTATTTCACTGGCATTTTTCAAATTTTAAGCGTCCCATTGGTTATTGAAGAAATAAGAAGCTATTTATAGTACTTGAATGCATATTTTATAAAAGGAACAAAATTAGCAATATTGGATTATCTTCCTTTAATTTCACTCAAAACTCGATCCTCACACCCATTCAACATCAATCCGAAATCATAAAAAATTATCCACTTTGTCAATTTCACGATGTTATTAACTATATGCATTTAGGTTGCAGAAAAGTCATTCTAAATGAATCCCGTAGTTGAGAGTGCTTGTCGAGTCTACGAATAATTCCGATTTGAATTTCATCTCCAAAGTTTTGACGTCCTTTCGCTTACCATTTACAATTTAATCAAGAAGGAGTTTATAAGTAACGATGAGGGGAAACTATCACAAGTTACCCCTTTCTAAAGCTGCAGTGACAATTTGTCAATGAATCATTCTTTGGTTGACAAAAAATGAATTTATTTTTTGTATCTTCGATTAGGACCTTTCTAAAGTGTATCATTCAGGACAATAACAATAATATGATCTGCAAAGGTGACCCATCGCGCGCAAAGGTCCAGTCCTCAAACCTCTTACAATAGATATATCAAAATTATATTGAATAAAGTAGAGATTTACGACAAATCATATCATGAAATATTTCAGATGGGTCAAAACAAATTCAGAAATAAGCTGAAATGGAAATATCGACTTGCATCAGACCGTGCAGTCTGACTAGGGTTGTTTTTTTCACCTTCCAGATGGTCCCTTTTATGTATAACGTCTCACTGTTTACATTATTCTTATTCAACTAGTATTCCGTATGATGGTATTATGAGAATATCAAGCTATGTCGACTCTTAAAATGGGGACAGGATGTTGCATTTTAACCAGTAATTGTAACCGTAAATGATAAATTATTGCTTCTTTTCATACAGAAACAATATATTTGAAAAGGCAGAGGAAAATGGTAAAACGAGAGAACACGAAAAGAATGTTATATAGATGTACAGGTTGAAGTGATTGATCATTTGTCAACGTTTATACCTGTATACACAAAATTGATCTTTGATCACTCACCTAAATTTGTACATCTATAGTTTCAACTCACCAGAGGGAGGTCTGATGTCGAACCTGACGGAATGTGGTCTCGGACTGTCCTTTCCATGTCGCGCAGCCTCGATTATGTCCGCGTCTATGGAGTCAAGGTTAGCCAGTAGATGTAGGAACATCATCCTTGGTCAATAGTTAAGCAAATGTTACGGTCAAGCTGAAAAGTCAAAATAATACAGGATCATTATTTCTTGTTTGAAATAGTCCTTTAAATGGTTTAACGAATTTTGTAGACATTTCTTTGTATTTAATTATCGATATTATTATTATTATTATCTTGATCGATGCTGGCTGAATGTATTAAAACTATCGTCTCCATTTTAGAAGCCGTACAAAGCTAATCCAGTTTGCCTGGATTTTATTTAGCATGGCGACGATTAAACGAATGGTTCTAGGTCAACCGTCTCTGCTAGGAACACGGCAGCAAACAGTTGCTATTCGGGAATCCTGCATATTTAAACCTATTTTTGCAAAATCCAAAACAGGATAACCCTTTAAATACGACGACACAAAAATAAACAAGCATTTGCCAATTTAAGATTATTGTGAATAAAGCTTGGCGAGAATATGAAAGTATGTGCTTATCGATTATACAATATTCAAACGATCTCTACTTACATTTAATACTGTCCAGCGAACTCCTCATTTTGGAAATCTTCACTTGTTTCAAAAGTATATGACCTTGAAAAACACTTATCCAGAACGGACAAATATTCTTTATCGTACCGCATACGAGTTAGATTTTTTTCATTCTACCTTGCTTTGTAGCATAGGATTTTTTAATTATTGTTTGAATCGAGACGGATAGAATTAAAAGCAACAGAATTATAATAAATAAGATATATCACTTTAAACACTTAACATTAAAAAGTCTGCAATCGAATGTAGTTCGAAAGGATTTAAGACTATTGCAATGAATAGTTATTTGTTTAAGTGTTCTAATCTAACATTTGTGTATTTACGACAAAATTAATGAACCAAATCACTTAGAATTCAATGACACGACAAAGGCAGGGAAAGTCGTTTCTCTTAGGGTAAATATTTAAGACTGTATCAATATCAAACAGATTTGAAGACAAAAAAGGGATTGTATATTTGGAGGATAATCGTTTGTTTTAGTATAAGATCGATTTATATTTCATTGAGTGAACAACAAAGCTTTATTTTCACGGGTGGTAAAAAAGGAATAAAAGCGAGGTAAAAGTTTTTGATAATTTCACTGGCAAAGCAGTGAGTTTTTCAATTGATAACCTATCTTTATTTCTCGATATCCACCGAAAAGCATTAAAGAATATATCGCTTATTTCGTCCAATCAAAATAAACGAAAGTTACATCCCTCTAAAAAGTCAACGTTACTTTATGTTTGTGTGTCTTATCTGACCAATCAGACGAAGGTGAATATCATCTTCACGATGTTACCAACTGAATCCTAACCGGTACCAAGCGATGGTTTATTGTCATCATTTAAGTTATTAAAGAGATGGAGAGAATATTTGCTGAATTCATTAAGGTATGAAACTAAAAACCTTATCACACTCATGTTGGAATACGCGAATCGGATTCATACATGAGTGTGATTAGGTTTGAGTTTTAGCTTCATACCAAATCAACAAATATTATTTTCATATCTTATTATATAACATCATGAAGCAAAAAATGCAAAGATTTGTCATCAATTAAGCAGCTTTCTTATGGAGCTACTTTTTGCGGAAGGTTCCAAAAAAGCTGCGCAGTCAAAATTAATTTCATTGAAAAACAAAAAAATGCAGCCAATCAGAATGCACAAAATCTGATCGAATCAACAAGAATTAAATTATTGCGATTTTTAAGTAAGATATTCGTACGATTAAAAATAAGATATATAAAGTTATGAATTAGTCAGTGTTCTTTTGGGTTTTTTGTCTTTATTATTATTATTATTATTATTATTATTATTATTATTATTATTATTATTATTATTATTATTATTATTATTATTATCATCATTATTATTATTATTGTTATTTTATATATTTTTTATTTACCAACGAAAAGAAAGTTTCATATCATACACAAATATATATCAAGCGCTAAAGAAATTGCGAAGACGTATTCAGTTTTCGTAAGGGGCTTTTTCTGATGTCTATAATTTCTGAATCGGTAATTTGATAACCTGCGAATTCACTTATTTAAAAAGAAAGTAATTGATACGAATTTACAATTGCTGTTTATTTTTCACCGACTTTCTATTTCCTTTTTTAACCAGTTATTTACTAAATTTTACGCTATCACAATTTTCACGACGGTTAAAAAAATAAAATTGGACGGCATTGTTGACAAGGTATGACCGAATCTGAATATCACTTCCTTTTGTGCTGTCCGGTTTACTCTGATCTCAGATCGAGATTTGGAATCAGAGTAAGCTGGCCGAGCGTAGCTAAGTTTATCTCACTAATGAAATCAAAAAGGACACAAGATATTATACAACTATCTTCATTTATTACACAAGCTTTGAAATTAAGAGACGAAGTTCTAAACACAGTGGCTGCTTCTTCTCAGTAGTCTATTTTCAGAATTAATATATTGTTTTCCTTGATATTTAGAATATATTGTAACATTTATTTATGAATTCTGTCTTGACCATACTTCATGTAATTATATATTGTAAATGGTCAAAGGCAACTTGCCGATTTACCAATAAAGTTTAGTAGTAGTTGAAAATGAATAAATTGTTTCTGAAATTTACGTTCTTCATGTATCGCTGATGAGGGGTTGATCATCTTCGCAAGCCATGGGTTCTAGCTACACTATGTTCCTTACATGAGGAACATAGTGTAGCTAGAACCCTTGGCTTGCGAAGATGGGGTTGATAGGGTCAACAATTACCTTTCTCCAAGACGGTAACGAATATTCTGTTTACTTTATACACGGTCATAAAGGGGCTGCATCCATGTTGAGTCGTACTTGTATAGATCAACCCTGATAGGGTCAACAATTACCCTTCTCCAAAACGATAAGGAAAATTCTGTTTGCTTTATACACGGTCATAGAGGGGCTACATTCACTTAAAATCCGTTACTCACACTTATTCCAATTTATTCAAGAATCGTTGCAAAATCATCCACCGTGTCAATTTCACGATGTTATTAACTGCACTTTCGCCTGCAGTAGGGATTGGGTTTTTTCTCGTGTGCCCTCCCCTTACTTGTACACATACATTCTACGATGATCGCCTTATACGCACGAATAGAATTCAAACTTGCAGTAACTGTTACACCCTTCTTACACTGACAAATGAATACAGTGGTTTTGCTACTTGAAAAGAACAATGACGACTATAACAATGCGTATATTTAGTTTGTTTGTTTGAATGGGTCTTACGCCGCTTTCGACAATTTCGCAGTTATATCGCGGCGGCCGGAGCACCTAACAATGGATTCCTGGTTATTCTTTCACCTCTACTACCATTACATCCTTTCATAGCCTCCGACTGCTATCTCACATAGGTTTATGATTATGTACCCATTGGTGAGGGACAAACTTCGTCGGAAAGGATATTTGCCGCCACCGGGGATCGAACCCACGACTTCCAGATTGGAAGTCTTTTGTCTAACCGACTGCGCTATGGTCGCGGCTTGTTTTCATTTCTTCAAAGTGATGGATAGTTAGTTCAGTCGGGTATAAACAGTGGTTTCGTCCTAGCCCTCCGTTCAAGATCACAAAACGGAGAAATCTATTTTCAAATTATACCCAGCTTTGAGCGTGCCCTTCCGTGCAAAGGGGGTATAATTTGCAAAACGTGTGTATTGTTTTCTCATCCTGAACACAGTGCCGTTCGTTAAACTAGGTCCTTTTCTCTATAAATGCTGTAGACAAAAATATTACTGAATTTCATGTACTTCGCATTAAGATGTTATAGACCAGCAATTTTAAGTGAGTGATCAAATATCACTTTTACATAAAAAATAATAGGAGATAACGGTTTCTCGAACCTCACTTTTTCTTGCGGATCTACAGCAGCGTTCTTAAAAGGGAAATGATAACGCCACTCTGATGGGCAAACACGGTTGCTACCTACCTCCCTTTAACAAAAATTATTCTTTGTTGACGTCCTTGAATTCTTCTCTCTCATTTCGGTTATCATTTTCACACCCATCTTAGATTCACTCAAGACATTTTCGACTGATATATATTTAAACATTGCGTTCTAATCGACGATAAAATAGATGGGGTAATTTGGAATTTAAGTCAAAGTATTTAAACAGTTATAACACTAACCATGTGTTATTGGTACTCATTTGAATTGTCTCACCAAGACAATTCAAATAAGTACCAACAACATAGAGTTTCAGTGAGAAATTAAGATTTTAGACTCGCTTTACCCCATCCTATCAGTACCTCTTGATTCTTGCTTTAGAGGTGGCAGCGATATAATCGGTATATGGGCCATATGAAAATAAAAAAAAAAAAGCATCTTCTAATGCGAATGTTCTATAGTTCCTCCCAGAAAGTTTGATCGGACAATAGATTAGAGTTTATTGACGACGTTCATAGGTGAGAATTATCAGTACTTATCATAAGAAATTCTCAATAACGATTTAATTTAAAAACGCCCTGCCGAATTGAAACACGTTTCCCATGCGGTATGATAATTATATTTCTTTACTACCGGGTCTAAGGTGTTGAGTCTTTTTGGACATGTTACATTCTGCAATTCATAAATTGGTATTACAGTAAATTACATCTTGAAATTAACAATCATTCCGATCAAAATCACTTGCCCAGCGCTTCAATTATTAATTCCAAGGACTCACTTTAATCGCTCAAAACACTCCAAAAATGTTCAAACGCTCCGAAATTGTTCGAAATGACCATAATTCCTATCACATCGATCAAATAATTACATTATTTTATTAGCGCGTGTTGATTTAAAAGCGTCTGTTTTGTCTGTGAAGACACTAAATCAGAAAAACACGCAGATTTTATAAAGGGGGGGGGGTGTAAAAAATTATCGCTATTTCCGTCCAATTGGACGAAATTAGCGATTATGTTTTACCTCACTTGAAAATCATTCAAAATCCGGTCATCACACTCATTCAAGTTTATTCCTAACCATTCCAAAATCATTAATCTTGTCAATTTTACGATTTTATTAACTGTACCATTATCAAAACATGTATCATTATTTAGTTGATTTTCATTATAATTGTTATGAACGTAATATAATTATCACCAGCATGACCATTTAGAGTAACTGCGGACACATAACATAGTCGGAATGGCGATTTTTTTTTAAAGAAAATTCACACTATAGCTGATGTGTTTTTTCTTTGCTGGCATTCACTTACACACATTAAAAGGGTTTTTAGGATCAAAATCGGTAAACTATTTCCGAGAAATAAATGGACAATTAATAAATGTGGTCCGTAGAAAGAAACCGGTTCCTTGGTGACGTCATGACATCGACTCTTTGTAATAAAATACATTTTTCATGGCCACCATGTAAAAGCGGGTATCTCAAAGTTCATATAAGACTAGGCAAAATTTGGGGACATTTTGAAATTTTGACTTGCAATGATCCACTATGTGTCCGGAGTAACTTTAAGCAAAACAAACCCCTCATTTAAAGACAAGCAAGTCAAATATCTGTCTACAAAGAAAAAAAAAAACAAAAAAAAAAAACGAAAGCAGTACGAAAGTCTATCATCGCGTTTTGTTTGGAACCAACAAAATCTCTTCACCACAAAGGACTGATGGTGACTTTAGAAGTCTTTCGTAACTCACCACATCTTTAACGCGTGATGGTGCTCATGTCTCTCTTGTTGATATAATCCAGCGGCCCTGTAAGTGGGGACAAAACCCATCTATAACTGATTTTGTTGACATTTTATACGGGATAAATAAACTAATTGTTTTATTTCCTCCTCTATCTAAAGCGAATTATCCAATAAGAACACATCCTGTCTAGCTTTTAACAGTAATCTGTTATTCTGCGTTATTAATGAACTGGCAGGGCGGGGCTTAGCCGTGACGTTAATTTAGAGAGTTAACATTTAAAAATTGTGGGTTCATTGAAAAGTTAGTCGGCAACATTCGTGAACGCACGCGAACAACTGTATCCTAAAACCTAGGGGGTTCACGTGCTTAGAGAGAGTGAACACATTTCGTCATTTGGTTACCAAAGCCTCGTAACTTCAGCTTGATCAAGCTGAAGTTACAAGGATTTGGTAACCAATCTACGATTAAAGGTCTCTAGTTATTCATGTCGACTCTCTTTAGAAGAAAGTTATTTTAAATAAAAGCTGATTTACCTTAACCTTAAGTGCAACAACACGTTACTTAGGCTCCGCCCTGTCAGTGCATTAATTATGGATTATATCAACCCTCATAAAGCTGATATTAACTTTTCTACCAAAAACTATAAGGCATTAAGGGCGGCAAAACGTTCGTATACTTTTTGAAATACTAGTAGTTTTTCCTTTGTACGAACAATTTCTTAAACACTTTGCTATGTTTTCTATTAGAAGATGGCACATTGCAAAATATTCCAGGCATATTTACTCGTCATGTTGTAAGATTTTCGTTTTTGGTGCTAAAAAGGGGGGTTCGACCGGTCGAGATCCGAGAGGTACTATTTTTACCTGTATAGTGGAGAATAATTAGTTACAGTTAAAAACATCGTGAAATTGACGCTCATTCCGATCAAAACATTCATTCACGCTTACCCATCGCTCCATTCACTCATTTCAAACACTCACTCGAACCATTCCTTCAAACGATCAATTCCTTGTTTCCAAACAAATGATCTTCTATATTTCTCCAAACTTTTAAGTAATAAAGATCTAATGCATTTTTCAGTTTACTTCTTGTCATTCGGAACACCACTCGGCCAATCTCACGATCAACTTTGGATGTACATAGACGGACTATTTTCAAAAATTACGGGAAAACTTTGGAAAAACTTGATGACGTCAGTTAAAATGGTGTTAGCCCTCGAAACTTTGAGAGAAATTATTCGACGTCGCCAACGCTACTCGTTTTGAGTCACTGACGTGAAACCATCGTATCCTTTTACAAATAACTTTAGATTCTTAAATAACGGCTTAAAATCTTAATTTTTGAGAATGATTGTCATTCTCAAAAATTAAGATTTTTCAGCCGTTATTTACTGTAAAAGATGTCAATCTTAAGATAGCGCCGGTTCGCTAGTTTTTCTTACACTGTTTCCTCCTAACAAAATGTACAATTTCTTTACATACCCATCCGCCTTACATACATCCGAGGTATGTTGTAGTTTACGGAAATGGCCGAGTGATGTTCCGAATGTACTCCTTGTATGACCAATATTGGAATTTGAAACATATTCTGCTACTGAAAAGAATTCAATTTGTTTCATGTAATTGCAAATGTATTGCAATGAAGTTTAGACAGTATTTTGCTTTCTCTTATTTATAGTTAACAACATCGTGAAACTGACAATGTGAATGCTTTTGGAATGAAATTGAATGAGTGCGTTGAGTGACTTTTGGGTGAAATTCAAGGGAGGTTATCCATATTCGGTAATTTTTTTCAGGATGAACAAAATTATCGATATTTATTACCTCCCTTTAATACAGTATGGAAACAAGTTCTATAAATAGCTTTCTATTTCCACTAGAAACAAGCAGACGCATATAATTTTAATTATGTCAGTGAAATAACGCTTTTTTCTATCATAATTTATTTTGAATGTAGTTGTCAGTCTTACATTGTATTCTTTTTTTTTGGAGAGTTTATTAATGGTTTGAGTGAGTGTTGGAATGAATCAGTGGAGCCCTGAGTGAGCGATTTAGAATGGTTTTGATTGAGATGAATGTCAATTTCACGACATTACTAACTGTACCTAGGTTGAACAGATGAATAACTGTACTGTTTTGTGTTTAAGAATTCCTATACCCGCTGCTTTCAAAAATTATCGATTGGAAAATCAGATCGTAAATACTTGAAGAGCATTTTTGACCTCATCATTTGCCACTATTTAGTGTCAAAGACTTGAACGTGTTGACCTGAGCTTAAATTATCAGTTATATTAAAAGCCGCCCATAAAAGATTCGCTTTTTTTGTTTTACGACCATATTATACAGACGAGTATGCTTGGTAATTTGAGACGGTCTAATATACCGTTGGTCAGCACAACGGGTGCGATAGGCGATCTCTGACAATTTACGCGTAATAGGCGATCTCTGACAATGTACGCGATATAACTTTAACGGAGCGTAAGGTTATCCTTAAAAATTGTCAGTTGTCAGTCCGTCGGAATTAAAAAACCTTTCATCGACTGAAAAAAGGGCGATCTGTAATAACACTATCATTATGCAGAAGAACATTGAATTTCTAAAGATGAAATTAATTGCAAAATCATTTTATTCAACATGACAATAGTTCATACAATTGTGATTTATGAAGTATACACGTTTATTTCATCATTCATTGCTTCAATCATTCATTTCTCTGACAGCATAACAATTACCATGAGAGAAAAGCAGCATTAATATACAGCTTAGCTATATGAAGTACTTACAAACAAACCACATACATTAAAACACCTTAAGACAATTTTCATTCCAGGTGAGTAAGTAAGTTTTAATAAAAAAAAGTTTTTTTAAACATGTGTGCATAGGCTCTTGGCTGCGGAATTTAATAACAACTTACCAATATCACAAGTCTATAATGAATAAGACACAAGGTAGTGCAACCGCCATGTTTAAGAGAACAGATGTTTTTACAAGCATATTTGGCTTCTGTCACAGGTCGTGTTTGCTCGAATCGACTACCAAATTGCTTGTAAACCATCCGTTCTCTTAGAAAATGGCGACTGCACTACCTTTTGTATATTAATTACAGTGATTCATGTAAGTTCTAATAAAGGCATATAGATGTGTGTACCGTACAAGAGCCTTGGAAAAAGAATCTAAACGTTTTGGTCGCTTCGAGTTAAAATAAACTTATAAATAGAATTATAATTACTTCCTTGCTTATCGCTATGACATGATTGCACGGGCCCTAAATTAGCTTTTATTTTTAGTATAGAAGTATAATTTGAATCAATCTGTCCCCAATTGGTTTTAAGTTAATCGATTATCAAATATAGTGAACACCAAAAATAACGCATCACTTTTCAATGACAAATAATTTTACCCTGAAATCAATCAATTTACTGATTTGACATAGCTTTAGTTTGGCCAGCCACTATGTACATAATTGTGATGAGATTTATTCTTAAACTCATACTCAGTTGAGTAAAGACTGCTGCTCGTGCAAGAGATCGAATGCATCTTACGATAATTCAGTTGGTAGAGTATTACAGCAAATAAAGGTGGTAATGAAAAACAGTTTAGACATTAATCAGATCAAGCAATTTCTTCGAGTTGGGCGGTAGCGAAAAATTGAATTTCGGAACGCCATCGCGCATAGTCATATTGAACTGATTCATTAAATCAAGGACACTTGCAAATGCCATGAGGGACAATAAATGGCCAATTGTAAGGCTTAAACATCGATTTCAACAGCTCTCGGAGCCATACTTTGGATGCTGACACGATGAGGAGGCTGAATTATAAGGTGATATGACCGGAAATTCTTACTCTCTATGTCACAGTTTTTCAGGTTTTAGTGGACTATTGGTGACAGTGAAACACAAAAATTATGAGCCGAGTATCTAATCCTTCAGTAGCTAAAACCATATGTAACACCACATGGGCAAGGCAATGTTATGGTCAATTCAGCTCTTGCGACTATGAACTTTCTTCGCGAACACCTTTTTTAAGTGATACCAATGTCTTATCCTTGGACTCATCTTAAGATCTAGCATGTATAATACGAGATTGCAATGAGAGTCATAAAAGAGCACGAAAATACAAGGTTTTGAGTCAGATTGAGGCAGCACGATAGCCATATTGGGAGTAAGTCTTGATAAAATTCAGAAATCCACGTGTCAGACATTCTTTGAGTGCAATTTTGCACATGGATTCACGCACTAGTGACTTTAATTGGGCAATGGAAACCTTCTCTTATTTCAAAACTTTTCATTTTTGGGGTTGTCGCCTTTATGAGTCTGTAACTCTTCAATGCGTGTGTATACGTTTTCGACCTTTTTGTCACAAATCAATAATTGGTCAACGTTTATTTTGATAGTAGCATCCTTTCAAACTTTATATTATGAAAAAAGTTATATCTTAAAAATGAAGCGATGCGTTATTTTTGTTGTTCAGTATATAAACCGAAAGTTATATTCAACCAAAAATTCTGTTATTCTTTTAATTATACCAATTGAAACAACAACTCTGATTGGCTGAAACCAATTTCCAGTTAGAATTTAACCAATGATTATTTTAAAAACAAAAGGAGCTCGGTAGATACAGGCAGACTTATTATGAAATCGTAAGGTCTAATTGTTTCGCAGGAAATAAATGTCAAGATCTCCTGGTTGATCCCCGTTATACATACATCCATACACCATATTTTATCGTGTTCTGAAAGCATTTTAAAGTAGTTACGTGAGACTATCTAGCCATTCTAGGGACACAAGTCAAGAGCTGTAGACCTTATTGTCAGGACAAAGGAGATTAATAAACAGAGGATAATCGTTTGTTTCAGTGCAAGATCGATTTATATTTCATTGAATGAACAACAAAAGCTTTATTTTGACTCGTGACTCTGCCACTCGTGAAAATATAGTTTTTGTTGTTAACGAAATGAAATATTAATCCATCTTATTCGAAAACAAACAATTATTAAATTCTTTTATGAAAAAATGAGACAAAATGTGAAATTTCTAGGATATATTTTCGTGAAGCGCCCCATTTTGCACGTGATTGCTATGCAACGTTAATTGTGACGTCACTAATTTCGCACCGCATAGATGATATCAGATAGGGTGAAATGCACAAAAACAGGGTATACATTTTTGATAATTTCACTGCTTTTGCGGTGAGAATATCAAGTGATAATCTACCATTATTTCTCGATAAACAACCAAAAAGCATAGAAGAATACTCTTTTCTTTATCTATTCGATACACCATGTATCCCTCAACATAGAGCTGTTTTATAAGTTAGTGGAATAATTTACAATTTCGGGTCCTTAGACAATGCTTAATATCACTAAACAGAGTTCAGAGCCTAATGTTCTTCGCAATAATATTTTTTCAGGTGCAGACGGGCAGACGGACAACAAACAACACAGTTAATCACAATACCCCGCCTTAAGCACACCGGGCTCTGGTGAGCCTAAAAAAGATAGTGTCAGCCGACTAGAAATTTCATCCACTAGTCTCCCATTTCTGGTTCCGACGTTAATTTCATAAAAAGTTCTTTTTTTAGTATTCTACAATGATCACATTTGCTATGAAGATTCACCAAAACACCAATACACGTATGGAGTATATGATCAAATGATAGTTCATTGTAGTGTAGGAGCTAACTTTGGTTAGATATAGACCTGAAGTTATATTCATTCAATAAGGTCAGATGTTTCAACTGCATCAATTGATACAAATAACATGATTGGCTGTAATTAACTTCCGATTCAAATTCAACCAATGATTACATACAACCCACAAACAGGCATACACATATATTTAATATCTAATAATATTTCATTGTAGTGCAGGAGCTAACACAAGAATACCAATCGTTGAGGATAATGTTGCAACAAGAAACACGAAGAAAAGAATTCTATCCACACATTGGGCCACTCTCCGCCACTCCTGTATTATTTCATAATCTCTATCTTCTTTCTCGTGTTTTTCTAAGATTCTCTTTAGTGAGTTAAGTATTTCTTCATTTGTTTTACTAAGGTTTGAATTTGATTTTCGTTTTTGTCTCCTCTGTTCGGAGCTTGATACGGGAGTCTGTTGAGATTGGTATATAACACTGGCAGCAGTAGAGTTAGTCTGTGGATAGTGGTATATCACACTGTGACGATTCTGAGATTGGGGAGATTCACGACTCTCATTACTTTGTTTATTGTTTGAATTAACTAAATGTACAGTGGGATATACATGTTCTAGATGTCTATTTGTAACCTGGTTCGGAGGTTTTGGTGAATTGTTTGCCATTGTTTCTCTTTGTATATGTTGTGAGCTTTGCGAAACCGCATTACTAGACACTTGCGGAACTGTATTTTGTAATTGTTCTTGTACGGTTGTTGTTTGCTCAGAACGATTGTTGTCCATTTGTGTTTCGTTTTGAAGGGCCTGTTGTATATTATCTAAAGTAATCTTGAGAGACACATTCTTTATAAATCTTTCCTCATTGTTGTAATATCGACCGGGATCAGCATTTATATCATGTAGGCACAACATGGGTGCTAGTTTACGTAACAGAAGATCTTTTAGCCATGGTGGAACCTCTTTCTTGTTCGGTCCTCGATGGTGCAGGTTGAGTACAAATACGGTCATTATAACAGACATAGAGGTCAGCGCCATTACAATTGTCAAATAAATACCTACAATAAACAAGTATTCAAATAAACAAAGACAAGAGATAAATATTGTTCTTACAATATACAATCATCAAACTTAAACTACTCCATTGAATTTAAGCTGATTCTAAGGACCTACATGAAATCCAATAAAGCGATGTTGTTATATTACAGATTGCATAGGACAAAAAGCTTAGAGCGTTGTATCGACATTTTAAACACATGGCAATGATGGCATATATCATGTGACGATGTCGTCTTATAAAGACGTTATTTATTTCACAAAATTTTATTAAATGGCTATCAAGAATTGTCTTGATTTATCGCAAAAGTTATGGTCATATTAAAAAAATAATATAAATTTGTGATCATAAAATACTATATTTATCATCTAAAACCTATCAAAACTAGAGAAGTCGTTTGTATCTGTTTACAAATGACTCCCTCAATGAATTCAGTATTTTATGACCACTCATTCAAAATCCTCTATATACAAAACTGATTGTATTATGAATGTAAGTAGACAAGTTGGTGCCTTTTATTAAATGAAAATATCTTCCTAAAAGCTTTGTGACATTGACTCCATTTTAATTTCCGTTGTTGGCTATTATTCCAAGGTAATAATTTGAAAATCATTGCATGAAGATATAGCTTTCTTTCGAAGGGTATTGTTGCAAAAAATACTTCTTCTTCTTCATATTACAGATCGATTTAAAAGCCGCAAGTAGTTACATTGTAAGAAAAATAGTGAAGAGGTAAATGGGAAATACTTGTAGGATATAGAAGCAGCGGATGGTCGTAAATAGGTCTAAAACTAGTTTGTATACATGTTTTGTATTCTTCAATCGTCAAGTCGGTATATTTTTCCCTAGAAACAAATATGGCATTACGCAAATTTAGTTTATACTAATTTATTTTAGTTCGATTGCGACGAAAGCTTAAGCTTATACAATCGCTCTCGAACACTCAATCCTGATGTTTTCACGTCCCCGAGAGAGAGGCAGTGGATTAAACCCACTGCTACCCATTTTTACAGCTGGGTGAACTAGGGCTGGCTATTAAGTGTTTTGCCCATAAACACACCCCGTCGACAGTGGGGCTCGAACCACGGACCTCCAGGTCACGGGTCGAGTGCATTTACCACTAGGCCACCGAGGCAGTCGAAAATTTAAGCAAATTTAAGAAAGGAATGCTAAACATTTATTTGATTATTATGTTTATATTATTAATTCTACTAAAATATTCATTTGAAAACCATTTCAACTTTAATAATCAGCGTTTAATGTTCAGCAGTGTCTACAGTGTTCTTGTCATTGATTTGGCTTGAGAAATGAGTAAGCAACCTGTGCTGGCACAGAGCCGGTACAGTAATGTTTAAGAAACGGTATTGAAAAAATATCTACGATTTTGTATAATATGCTAAAGGAAGTTTAGTAAATTTGTAAATTTGCACGCATTGAATATTTTTTTCCCGATTATTTAGCCTTGGTTTTTAAAAAGTATTCGTGTCCAATTCCTTACAAAAATGAAAAGAACAAATACTAGTATCATCTATACAGTTTTTTTCGAAAAGCAAAATTATACACTTAAGGTCTACCAAGTTTGTGCAAAATGCGCGATCGAACGATACGACGTCGAGTTTGTGATCGCAGGATCCTCGATTCAAATACCATGGTATCATGATAAAAAACCTTACCGAGAAATAGTTCTCTAGTAAATTGTGGTGTATAATTTTCACGTTTTGCCTTTCTAACGAATGACATGTTCGACTATGCGTGTATGGCTTTGGGTATTTGTGAGATATACATGCTCTTTAGTATAAATACTGAACAAAATTTTTGAAACTTTTGAAATTCATATTTTTCCTCATATAATTATGTAATGGAAAACGTATCATTTTAAATAAAATCGACGTGACTTAATGAATTCCATTGAATTCTAAGGCAACGTGCTTTACGTCAACGTGTAACTCCCGAATCGGAAAACATTGATGTCCCATGTACACCATAAACGGTGTTTTTGTCTCATAGCATAGGTTTACATAAATAAAGTAGAAAAAAATATTTAAATTTTAAATCTGGACACTGTTGTGAGCTTGTAATCAATTTCAAATGAAAACGATAACACCTTTTGGAGTTAGTTTTTGATTTGTAGATCTATAAACGTTTTTTCGATGACATTCTTTTTTTAAAGACATGCAATTGCAGGTGTAAAAGCAATTCATAGCAAAATTTGGATTTTCTTTCAAAACGAGCTTAGGCGCGACGCCAGTGACGTCACATTAAAACGGTTATGTTATTTGTCAAAACAGATTACCCGTGAGAAATTTTCTGGTTTCAACCTATGCCAAGGAGGTCTGTGGCCTTAAATAAATTAAGAAAATTATTCTGTTTTTTGAATTGTTAATTTTTCATTTTTTCTCAATATACAACAAGGGTATAGCTTCTATTAAATCATCCGCTGTGAAGGACTAAATACACCCAGTCATGTGGATAATCTGAACATAAACAATTCATAATTAGTTGTCATTTTTCAATTAAACTTCTTTTGTGGTAATGGTTTATGTTTCCTAAATAACAACGCCAATTGTCCCTAGTCTTCTGACCTCTGGTGTCTATTTCGCCTGAAATACAATTAGATCAGATTTCATTAAAGCCTCAGTTGTTCGATAAATTTAACTGATATTTGTTTTATGAGCTGGGGACACACTACTCTTTGTTTAAGTTGTGCTATCAATAAATAATTTCTACTGAATTTTATTGAAGCCAAGGCAAAAATGAAAATAAATAATTCTGTGCGTTACTCTTTAACATTCTCACATCTGCTTTTAGGGCTGATATTGAGTATAAAAACATTTGGGTCTGGGCTGATGAATGATCGTGTATTTCTATTGATTTTAAAGGAGAAAATCCAAAATCTCATACTCTCTATGTATAAGATCCCTTTTTAGGTCGGTTATTGGTCGAGAAAACTGGAAATTATTTATCAAAACTTTTCTGATCATACAATAGTATTCTGTATGTCGAGAGATGGAGGCCATAATCATTGATTTATTGCGTTTGTGTTTCGAGCCCTGTCTTCAGGATAACAAAACGGTGCGAACTGTCTGCCAATTTTACCCCGCTTTGACTGTGTACTTGGGTACAAAGAGGGGTAAAATTTGACAACAGTGTGCACTGTTTTGATATCATGAACGAAGGGCTGTTCAACCTCAGTTAGTTACATAGTAAAATTGACATTCACCTCGATCAAAACCATTCAAAATCGCTCACTCGGCGCTCCATTCATTCATTCCAAACACTCACTCAAACCATTCTTAAACGCTCCAAAATCACTAAAAAGATAAATCAACAGCTACATTCTTAATGAATCTAAATGAAAGAAGCACGATTTTACTGACTAAAATTGTGATTGTAAGCGTTTGATTGGTTCTTAAAGAAATAGGGAGCTATTTATAGAACTAGTACACATATTTTATAGAAAGGAGTAATAAGTATCGTTAATTTTGTTCATCCTGAACAAAATTAGTGATACTGGATTACCTCCCTTTCATTCCACTCAAAACTCACTCATCATTATCATTCAATTTCATTTCAAAACCACCCCAAAATCGTTCACCTTTTTCAGTTTCACGATGTTGTTAACTGTATGACCCTCCTTTTTGGGCATCCGGCTTCTCATCCTATATAGGTTAATTTATCGACCGATTGGCGTAAACAATTAAGAAAAATATTGTGCTGCCGTTGAAGATTAAACTTGGGACATATTGGTTGGAATACCAATGAAGGATGGGCAGGTGAAGGTTCGGACGAGATAATGTGGTACCGATGAGAGAAATTTCCGGGGTCGGTGGTTAAATCTTTTAATCGAGGCTATTTGAAAGAATAAATACCCATTCAAAATAATTAAAATACCCATCGTCTTCGTGAAAATTCCTATAAAGTTCAGAGATATAAACAATACCTAAACAAAGAAATCGAGAAATTTATCCCAGACAGTTGTTTGACGTAAAGACACGCTCTTTGAAACTGACAAACACATAGGTTAAAAAGAATAAAATGAAGGAAAGGAGATTGTACAGTTTGCGTGCGACCGAAGACAGAACCAGTGAGCCGTGTATCGATGGATAGACATCTTATAATAATTGTAAATCTACGACTGATTTGATCATTGTCTAGGGAGTTTGAACGATGTTCAAAACTCACCACTGGACCGACCGAATGGGTGTAATCATCAAAACCATTCGATATGCAACAATGATCAATTGGCGGCCTTCGGCGAAACCTCGGGAATGATAAGGGCGAAGCCATAATAGCGCGTTGTTGCGCGCGTGGGTTTACATAACGTCACAAACAGTAAATTGGCTTTGAGTAAAACAAAACCAACAAAAACTAATTCTGGGCTGATAAAATAACTTGATAACAAAACGCAGTGTTTTTGCCTATATTTGGCGAATTATAATAGCCAAAATCTCCGTAGACAATATTTAAGCAAAAGAGAAATACGACCAAAGTACCACCAGAAGCCGAATGACCTAATATTTGCAAAATTACTACCCTTACACCCGAGATTCTTTTCAGTTTACGGAAACGTCCGAGCGATGTTTCGAATGATCAACATTGAAACGGATAGGGACGGAAATACATGTATACGGATATCATTTTGTCTTCGGTTTTCTATTAAGTGTGGCGAGTATTCAAAGATAGTATTACTGAGAAACTCGTTGAAATTTTTTTAACCTTCTTTCTTTAGGTAATTGTAGATGTATAAACAAAATTGTAAAAAGTTTTCAAACAGTTATATCTTATAGCTTTTTTATCATAAAAATAAAGAAAAGAGCAGAAACATATCATAAATGTGAAACATTTGTCACGTGATAATTGTCATTTTTTAATAAAGACACAAGTTTTGTGAAAGGTTTGTTTATCAATGTATAAGGACACTTCAGATGGTCTGTAATCAAGTATCGGTGGGGACGAATATCCGCTTCAAGCAATAAACCATAATTGGAAGCCTTGGCCGTAACGAGGAATGGATTCCACCGACTTTATTAACAAATTAACCGCTTCTCTCACATGAACTTTTTGTCTTAACATGGCGGCCGATTTGTAATAAAAAAACAGTTGACCTATAATAGCTTTCTCCCAAGTTTTCATAAAACTGCCTTTATTAGTGATAATACTGGTCGAATATCATACATTAGAGATATATTTTGTTAAGTTATAACAGCATCAATAGGGTTAAACTTTCACCTTAACCCTTTGCTGTTTAATCCCTGCTTTTTACGTGTCTGTGATTTTATGATTGAGAAAACTTTGTGAAAAAAGAAGAAATTGCTTCTGACAAGCAATTTCTTCTTTTTCCACACTATTTTCTACCCTACTGAATGGTTATTTTTCAAATTAAACCCACTTTTAATTTTCGTCTGCAAAGCCTTTGAATTTGGACAGGTCCAAAATTTTGTAAAACAGGAAAGGGTTAAGACGATACCAAGGCAAAGTAATTCTAGGAAAAAGGAAGAACGTTAAGTATCCTGTGACGCATAGAACATGATTAATGCTTGGTAGTTTCTACATAGAATACTAAATGGCCACTCAATAAACAGATATTAATGTTTGGGATCCGATGACATGGCCCCATTTTATCACTACGACTAATGAAGAGTATGTAAAATTTGGTGAAATAGAGTACAGAAATTATAAAATCATTATTTGTTTTTATCATTACATAGTATTTTATTGTTTTAAATGAAAACACAGATTTCCCTGTGACACTTTTACAGTAAAAAAAGGGATAAAGTAATTAGACTTTTCAGATGGATTAAAAATTGAACAATTCATTTTAAGAGGGGTTTCTATATTCCTCTAAATGAATATCATTGTCTTTATTTTCCAGTGTTTTGTTTTTTAAAGCATGCTAAGATGAAGATGTATCTAAACAAAACCTCTTATGCATATATCTAAATTTGGTCTGACTTTTTTACCCATTTTTGTTGCGCAAAATTGATTTGAATTAATATTTATGTCTGAGGCAAGTAAAGCAAAATATACATACTAATCAATGGTACAAATTCTGAGGTTTCCGGCAGGTTTTCGGCCACAGCAAGCATAAACACGGAAAAGGCCAACAAAACAGTAATGCCTGAAAACAAAACGGGAAAATATATCAACGTTTCACCTACTGTTTGCGGCTGATTCATGCTTTACGAAAAACTTTTCCGGAAAGTATAGACAAAAAGATCAGGCTGCACAGACGTACAGCCTGATCTTATCATATACGGCCTATTTTCTACTTAATTACTGTGGGTCATTATTTAGTCAGACTGGTTAAAACTTTCCAAGTCTTAATTTTAAACATTTAAACATGGCACTTTAAACATGCACAATAAAAGGTGCAGTGTGCGACCACTTAGCGGTCGTTGAAGAGAGTGGTTGCTTAGAACACGTTTTGTTTACAAATAAGAAACATTATGATGATCAAATATTATGCTATTGCGAATTTCGCAATAATGCTACGTTGTTAAAACTCAAACGAATCGTCTCAATGAGACGATTCTTATGAGTATTAACCACGTAGGATTCATTTACATTTTTTCTGCCAAAAAATATATACATATTAAGATATTTCAAAATGTAAACCTTTAATTGTCAACCAAACACTGTACTGGGAAACCATTGGGCAAGTGTGTAAGATTTCAAACAATTTTCTATGATAAATGCAATATTACCCAAAGCAATTTTCTCTCCGGAATCTGGCGGCAAACAGAAAACTAATAGCGTCAAAGCTGACATCATAATGCACGGAAAGATAACGTTGTACATGTAGTATAACGTTCTACGTCTAATCTCGATGTAAAACGTGACGTCAGGGAACGGTTCGGGACAGCAAGCGTAGAACATGACGTTTCTGACTATGATTATCTTCAAAAGTTCCCATTCGCCGTTGTTTACGTAGTTGCTAAGATCGACCTCTGACGTTCTGTTTATTATGTTAACCTGAAAAATAAGAAATAAAAAACACGTTCTTTGTACGGAAGGAGTCTGTCCGATGTGGTATTCATAAGTAGCAGTAGAAGTATTGTTGTTGTTGTTATTGCTGTTTTTGTCGAAATCGGACCCGACTAAGGCAAGTTTTCTCTCTGCATTCCAAAAATAAACACAAACGGTTGTATTTTTAGCAGCCTTGCCAACCCGATTTTATTTGCCCGTCATAACTAAAGGTAGTTGTAACACTTCGTTTTATTATACAACAAAATGTATGAATAACATTAGATATGAGCAGAAATGCTGAAAAAAATCAACGAAGTGCAAGAAATAGAGAATTTTTCAGAGAGCCGCCGAGAAGACTCGATAATAATCATGACCAATCTAAAACAATAAGATATTCTTCATCACTATTTTTCTAATAAATATTAAGCGATTCTTTGTGAAAAATGAGTGCTATCAAATAAAAGATAAAGCAGCACAGACTTATGTTATGAAAAGTATCTACGGCGTTCGTCTCGCATATTCTATGGTGTACATTTTAGCTCGTGGAATTGTATGTATGGGATTTAGAGATTGTTTGCAATTTAATTCATGGATGTGTGAAACTTATAGTTTCATACCTCTATGAATTCAAGGGATTATTCTCCTAAAGTTTCATGAATTTATTGATTTAAAACATGTGCAAATACTTTGACTCACTTTTTTAAATTTCATATGGGGAGGGAGGTTAATTTGTGTTCAAGCTTATCTAAAAAACGCAAACTGAACATTGTTTTCATAAAGATTTGAAACCCTTTTTTAGATAATCAGAATGCACGAATCAAAATCGATACAGATCACAATCATTCCTGACAACATATAGCTAGGCAATAGTTTGCAATAAAGACTCACATTCTCAAAGGCAGAACTGATTATCTATATTCCTTCTGGTCTTTTCGGAAGGATTTCTACAAACGGTATTTAAGGTAACTGCGGACAGATAACATGGTCGAATTTTCGACTTTCTTAAAATCTCACAATAATTTCTGAGATTTATATTTGAAGTGCGGGATTTAGCGAGCACGCAATGAAAAGGGTCTGAAGCTCGTTCATTTGACGTCGTGACGTCATTAAGGGGCCAACCCCTTTTCGACCCGCCAAAATCATTATTTGCAAATATTTTCTGAATTAATCGGCCGATTTTCACGAAAAAAGTTTCATTTTGAAAGTCCAAGAACGCCCGGGCTTATCGTTTAATTTCTGTGCACATTCAAATAGAGATATAAACCCGAAACGCTAACTATTTCGCGAATTTTAAGATTTGGCGTTCCTTTTTTCATTTCATTTTTTGTAAATAAGAAGAAATTTCTCAAAATTTCGTCCGGTTACCTATGCTGATTTTTTGTTATTTTATAGCGAAAAGAATATGCTTTGCATTAATCAAATAAAAATGATATGTTTTCGGGTTAGATTTTGTATTAAATTCGATTTTGTGAAGTTGTTGCAACATTTTTCGTTGAATTCGACGTCGCACCAAAACCATCGGTACTATGCTTATTTGGAGCCAATCTCCGTGCAATAACGTATTCTAACATATTTGAAATTAAGGTTTATTGTAAAATATAGGCTTCAGAAGTATTAAATCTGAATGTCTTTTTAAGAAATACAAAATTCATTTAAGTTTTATCCATTTTAAAAGACAGCTTTTGTGAACATTTGACGCGACGTTGAAATATCCTTTTGTTTGCGATATTTTCGCAGAATCGAATTTTACAAAGAATCTAACCCGAAGACACATGATTTTTATTTCAAATTTCTTCATCGGAATGGTTTGGCAGTATCATATATAAATTTCAGCATAGGTCACCGGACAAATTTTCGAGAAAAAAAGAAATATTTTCAGAGACTGTACTCGAAAACAGCAACGCAGAAGGCATTTACAGTTAAAACGTTACACTTAATTGTATTTCTTACACTTATATCTTCAAATCAATAAAACATAAAACCATGCGTCTTTAAACGAAACAAATGGCGTTTACGGGATGAAAATCGGTTTACTATTTTCGTAAAAATGGACAATTACAGATTTTGGTCCCTAAAAAAGGGCTCGGCCCCTTAATGACGTCATGACGTCAATTCTACGTCATGAAATTCCTTTTTATGACCGAAATATGAAAGCGGGTACTTCAAAATTCAGTTTTATCGCATTCGGCATGATTTGCAGACAACTTAAAATTTGTACCTAAAATGGCCCTCTATGTGTCCGCAGTTACCTTAAACCCACACGGATATGTCAACGTTTAATTTTGAAGAGCCAGACAACCTTGCCGCATCCGCGTCGGTTCAAATCCCGTCAGATCATATACATGTATCATTTCTCCATTTTGTTTAATAAAGACAGTAGCCTCAGTTTAAAAGAAAGGTATGCAATTTTTTGAAAATTGTAAGACCGCATGGAGGCCTTATCGCGTAGTCATATCGTTAATACATCGAAAAATCGCCTCACGGACATAGAACGGTCACCGTGTTATGTTTTGCTTGTAAATCTTTATCGCATCTGCATACGGTCTCTGCAGCTTCACCGTACGAAACTAGACGGCGCCCATACGGTCTGCATAATAGTTAATTGAATTATTGTACGGTGTCCGTGTGGCGATCTCGCAATTTCCTCGCGATTGCTGCGTGGGCATCGTAAGGATTTTTGTGGCAGGTTTTTTTTAAAATACCGTGAATGCATCGCACTATTATGTGAACATATACGCCGTAGAAAATAAAACCGTACCATGTTTTCATGCCAAAGCACGGAATTGTTTGTATGGCTTACACATGCGACACCACGTCGTTCAGACATTTTCGGTGATTCAGGTCAGAACTCCATTTCAGTAATTAGATTATCTATAATCTAAGCTAATAGGGTAATGCGATATTGCGCAAGTAAGACAAGATTTTCCCAGTGGGGATGGTTCCCACAAACGCGGCGTTACATGCCTTTTAGCATATTTTTAAATCTACATGTAATACTTATTGTTCAGCCTTGTCCTTATTTTATCAATATTACCATCTAGCTTACTGTAATATAACTCGATGCTTATATATTTGTTCTCAATGATTTCAGATGCATTATCTTACAAAATATATTGTATAGATAGATATAGTCCGTTTGACTTCTATATGGACCGACATTTTGCCGAAAATCTCAGAATCGAATATATGAAGCGTATTTTTTTCTTGTCATCAAATGTTCATCCAGTACTATGAAGAATTATGTTTTTCAGAATGCTTCAATGTAAAAAAAATGGTTTTGTCCTTCCGTCTACATGTTAAGTCCCAGCCTTCCATACCTTCCTGTGTCTGAATTAAACGGAACAGCAAATTGTCTATCCAAAAATAGTTCTGTTTTGCATAGGTGCCGAGTCAATTGCGTAATAATGACGTGGGTTTCATTCTATATATATATATGTAGTATTGTTATAATATTGTCAAGTTAAACAATTTCAAGAACAAGAGTTGTCCGCGGACAACGTAGCTCGCCCAAACAGCTGCTTGTCACAAACAGCTGCTTGTCACAAACAGCGCTTGACCGAAGACCGAAGTTCAAAGTGGTTTCTTTCAATGTTAAAGTCCATGATCTTATATATATCTGTTTGAGTAGTAATTAAGAAATATAAAAACTTTTTTGTTTTAATTGCATGTATAAGGTTAGGGTAAAGCGAAAGCCTACAAGCAGATGAGGTTACAAATGGAATTTCTTTGTATCAGACATGAAGTTTTTCTTTAAAAGGTCAAGATCAAGGTCAAATTGTAAAGGACCTTGGTCTCTGTAGAAGCCTATCACCTAGTGAGTATGTGCATGAAGTAATAATGTCCCTGAGTAAAGCATTTAGAAAATATAAGCAAGGTTAAATTTTGGTTAAAGTTTTTCAGTTTAAGTTTTTCCAAGTCCATAAAAGGTCAAGGTCAAGGTCAAATTGTCAAGGTCCTTGGTTTCTGGTGAAAGCCTTTCATCTGTTGACTATGTATATGAAGTAATGATGTCCCTAGGTTAAAGCATTCAGAAAATATAAGCAAGGTTAAAGTTTTTGGTAAAAGAAATTCGGTTAAAGTATTTCAAAGTTCATAAAAGGTCAAGGTCAAAGTATCAAGGACCTTGACCTCTCACAAAAGCCTATCACCTAATGAGTATGTATATGAAGTAATGATGTTCCTAGGTTAAAGCATTCAGAAAATATAAGCAAGGTTAAAGTTTTTGGTTAAAGTTTTCAGTTAAAGTTTTTCTAAGTCCACAAATGGTAAAGGTCAAGGTCAAATTGTGAAGGACCTTGGTCTCTGGTGAAAGCCTATCACCTGGTGAGTATATATATGAAGCTATGATGTCCCTAGGTTAGAGCATAAAAAAATATATGCAAGTTTAAAGTTTTTGGTTAAAGTTTTTTGGTTAAAGTTTTTCTAAGTCCACAAAGGGTCAAGCTCAAGGTCAAATTGTCAAGGACCTTCGTCTATGGTGAAAGCCTATCAACTAATGAATGTGTATATGAAGTAATGATGTCTCTATTTTAAAGCTTACAGAAAATATAAGCAAGGTTAAAGTTTTTTTTGGTTAAAGTTTTTGGTTAAAGTTTTTGGTTAAAGTTTTTTTGAAAGGGTCAAGGTCACAGTCTAAAGGTCATTTCGACATGGATGTTGGTCTCAAATGAAAGCATATGCCCTAATGAGTGTTTCTGTAAAAAATAAAGCCTCTAGAAAAAATATTGATAGAAATAAAAAAAAACTTTAACCTAATGCGGACGCCGACATCGACGCTGACGCCGACGCCGACATCCGAGGGTATGACAATAGCTCTTCCGAAGCTTTCATCCCGGGCGAGCTAAAAAAAACAGAAGAATCTCGGTAGATCTTAGTTAGATTTAGATTTAGTAGACTGCACAGACTGACCTTGGTAAAACTGTCATTAAATTTGCAAAATTTCATTCAAATTGATCAAATTATTCCACGATTTTATTGGCTGGTAGAGACACACAAACAGACACTTCATCCAATCAGACACTTCTAAATTCTACAAAGACAGAGTAATCGTGGGGATTTTTTTTCTAGCTTTTTTCAAATTAGTGGTTGATGTAGTCTTTTTTAGTGATTTTGAACGTTTCTAAATGGTGAGCGATTTACAGTGTGTTTGATCGGAATGAAAGTCAATTCTACGATGTTTTTAACTGTAGCAAATGAGAGAGGTATTTTGTTACATGCCGATGTAACTAGAACAAAGAAGCCAGCAACAAACTTTACAATTAACAATATTTATTGCCAATAATAACAGATTTATTGACAATATAAAATTAATACAAAAACAAATTTCAATACCTTGAATTTTTAATCCTAAAGTTATAATTTTCAGATCCAAATGAATTAAGTTCCTGGTCCATAAATAATAAGTCCAATAATATCCGAATATAAAATTAAATACGCTTTTAATCACACTTTTCAGATAACGAGAAATCCCCTTTTAGTTTAACACAGTTCTTCAGAATGAAACCATTAGTCTAATCCAAGTGAACCAAGAATGCTGTAGGAATTCCTTTATATAATACCATAGAACAACCTAGAATAGGATAGAATATTAGAAGATTCTAGAGTTTGAATCACTTTCTAAAAGTACTTTCTAGAAAGATCCAAAATATTCTACATACATGTTTACCCAATAGTCAAGGGATCGGAAATTTCCCAGACTAATCCAAAAAATAGACACGAGAAAAACCTATGATTATATATGACAATTGTCCTTGAGGTCAAAGTATATTACATTAAGATATATAAAATGCTTACTTGAAAACCATCGTAAGTCCACGAGCCAAATTTCATTTTACATCTCTGTTCATCGAATGGAAAGTAGGTCACATCTACTTTACAAGAGCTTTGTAACTTGGTTGGGATTGGCCAGAACACGTTACCATCATATCTGACCATCGCACGTGCCGGCATTTGTCCGTCCGTATATTCTGCAGCACTGTAAGGACACAGAGAAAAAAATATGAAATTTCAAACTATAAGATTTAAATATGAAAATTATATGAGATCAAGTGTTAATTTAGCTGTTCGCGTAAAGGAATTGTGTTATTGTAACTACATCTACATATAACCACATATTACGTTTGTTTTGCATATCGCTTAGCAATTTTACGAGGGCGATATGGATGTGTGTGTGTGTGTTGTTTTTTTTTTTGTTTTTTTTTTTTGTTGTTTTTTATTGTTTGATTGTTGTTGTGGTTGTTCGTGGTGGTGTTTTTTGGTTTGTGTGTGTCTGTGTGTTTGTTTTTTGTATGTTTGTTTTTTGTTTGTGTGTTTTTTATTCGTCTAAAGCGTAATGAACATGTCCTTGCTGTCAATCAGAAAATAAATTACCCAATAAAATCCCTCGTTTATAATGAGATGACTGTTGAACTCATGTTAAACCATTTTGTTTAAAATATTTTCGTGAATGGCGATCTACAGCATGAACATACTGAAGTTCCGACGTTTAGGTCGCACAACATCGATTTGCGATTTGGTTCAAGTCCATTACTTTATATATTCCAGGAAAATAACGTTTAGATATTTGAGGTCAAGACATGGAACAAGTACCTGGTGTTATTAGCTCACCTGAGCACAAAGTGCTCAAGGTGAGCTATTATGATCACTCACTGTCCGTCGTCCGTCCGTCCGTCCGTCAGTCAGTCCGTCCGTCTGTCCGTCCGTCAACAATTTCTTTAAACATCTTCTCCTCCTAAACCACTGGGCCAATCAAGCTGAAACTAGGCAGGGATGTCCCTTGGGTGAAGCTCTTTAAAAGTTGTTAAAAGAATTTAATTTCATCAAAAACTCTGGTTGCCATGGTTACATAATAGCCCCAAATGGCCGAAAATCTTAGAAAAAATTCTTCTCCTCCTAAACCACTGGGCCAATCAAGCTGAAACTTGGCAGGAATGTTCCTTGGGTAAAGGTCTTCAAAAGTTGTTAAAAGAATTTAATTTCATCAAAAACTCTAGTTTCCATGGTAACGGAAAGTCTGAAAAAAATCTTCTCCTCCTAAACTACTGGGCCAATCAAGCTGAAAATTGGCAGGGACGTTCCTGGGGTGAAGCTCTCTAAAAGTTGTTAAAAGAATTTGATTTCATCAAAAACTCTGGTTGCTATGGTAACGGAAAATCTGAAAAATGGCCGAAAATTGCTGAAAATAATAGAAAAAATCCTTCTCCTCCTAAACCACTTGGCCAATCAAGCTGAAACTTGGCAGGGATGTGCCTTGGGTGAAGGTCTGCAAAAGTTGTTAAAAGAATTAAATTTCATCGAAAGCTCTAGTTTCCATAGTAACGGAAAGTCTGAAAAATTGCCAAAAATGGCTGCAAATATTAGAAAATAGAAAAAATTCTTCTCCTCCTAAACCACTTGGCGAATCAAGCTGAAACTTGGCAGGGATGTTCCTTGGGTAAAGGTCTTCAAAAGTTGTTTAAATTATTTAATTTCATCAAAAACTCTAGTTGCCATGGTAACGGAAAGTCTGAAAAATTGCCGAAAAAGGCTGAAAATATCAGAAACAATTCTTCTCCTCCTAGACCACTGGGCCAATCAAGCTGAAACTTGGCAGGGATGTTCCTTGGGTGAAAGTCTTCAAAAGTTGTTAAAGAATACGCCATGATAAGAGAAAAGTTGAAAATTTACGAAACTTAAAAAAAAAATCAAGTTGCAATAGGACGAATTTTAACCAACCTTAATGTGCATCAAACAAATTCTGGTTTTCATAACATGGTTGACAAGTTATGAGTGACATACTCAGGTGAGCGATATAGGACCATCATGGTCCTCTTGTAATTCATTGATAGATTCAACCTTGTAATATCTCATTGGAATCGTCTTCTATGAGATAATGCTCGGCAGGATTCCATACTTAGGTACTACTGTAGAGGCAACGTTAAGTTTTGATTCACGAAAAATGATCGTAAGATGTTTCGTAAAACAGACCCCTAGACCCGAGATTATAAAACTTTTTCTTGCACTTAACTGAAAATTTACTCATTTTTTTATTTGAAAAAAAAATGTCTACAATAAATGATATACATCATAAACTTAATTCGAATAAATTCTCCGACGCACAAGAAGAGTTTTATATTTTAGTCGTTCCGAGAAGTTTATTATCGACGCTTTGCATATACAATGTATCTGATTGTCTCGATAGCTCAGTGGTAAGAGCACTGGACTCATTACTTGATTGTGAGTTCGAGTCGAACTCTTAGTAGGATGTGTCTATTGGCAATGTACTAGTCACTGCTCAAGGCCACCGACCGATAAGGGTTAAGAAGTGGTGCAAATCCTACACGACAAAAACATGACAAAAGGACACACTGCATCCTCTTTGATTGTATGAAGACATGATAAAAACATATGAGTCTTTGCGTGACACTTCCATCAATTTCACGATTGCAAAAAATGCAAACACTGAGCAACCTTGACAGCCTAATAATGCACTCATTATATTGCTTGACTGCCTAAGTACATTTTGAGAATTTATTTATATCCAGAGCGCAAAGTGAAGACTCTGGCCAGACTGTGCGGTTGCACAGGTTGTCTCAAGTTTTTGCTTGGAGCATATTTGAAATTGTTGGAAATGACACGCACAGACTCGTTTAAAAAGGATCCTATAAAAATAAAAACTTCTCTTTAGAATCTTATTGTGTTTGAGGTTTTTTTACGAGGGAAAATTTATCATCCATTATGTATACTAAAAAATCATTTTAATACTTTAAATTAGATTGTTCTATTTTCCTAGTAATCATCTAACAGTCTATTTATTTCTCTTCGGATATATGTTGTCAATTCCAATTCTGCTTCAATTCATCACATATCCTATTTCATTCCTTTTAGATCAAAATAAAGCTACCCCTATCATTTCAGATGTATGAGATTTTGAATTTAAAGCTTATTTCAAAATATTAACTGTTCTTTCATTTTCCCCGGGGTTAATTTCACAAAGACAGAATGACTAACCACGAAATTGTGTAGACCTTGTTGGGAAAAGCGTTTGTTTTTGTGATAGATTTGGTTATTTACACATGAATCATTTGCAAAAATTGTAAATGTATCACAGGATAGTACCTTACTTATATCTTTTTGCAAAACTACATTGTATGTTTATAATACGATTTCTTAACTTGCTTTCATAACGAGGCTCTCGTTAACGTGTTATGTAAGCTTGCTCAAAGTATTCTCTTTTTCTAGGCGTTGCTTATTCTGAAAAGCTAAATCTTCGATGATTTTAGTAAAATTGGGTATAAATAGAGCATAATCTTCAAAATCCAAATGGATTCTTCCAAGTTTAGGCATTTCAGAATGTTGACGAACTCGCATTGAAGGCCAGTTTGCGAAGAAAATACCATTTCGTGTTCATAGGTACGTAATTATTTATGTATTCGTTTCCTCCAAATAAACTTTTTGTTTAAACGAAACTGGTTTTAAACGCCTTTTGAAAAAATAAATAATTTTGCAACCTCATCTAGCAAAAGTATGATTGCGGGAAAAGCTATGTTTCGGTCACAGTTTTGACTTGCAGTGTACCTATTAACTCAGTTTGTGTAGGGCTATTAAGTCGACGATTAAGACAAACGTCATTTTTTTAAGGTTAAAGTTTAACCAAGGTAACGTAAATCGTCTTTTCTATACTAAGCACTGTAAGTTATCTATTTAAAGTCTTTTAATTGGCATACTTGGCATAAATCTTGCAAAATACAGTAACATAGTTTTTTGTAATTAGAACCGCAATTTTGATATTTTTACAGATAACTTCGTATCTACGGATTTATACTATAACGCAGTGGTATGACGGAAGCGGTCCGGGTTATTAATTCTATTCTCCTTTCCTTCTTTTAGCTCGCCTTTCGAAAACGCGACATTTTTAGAAATTGTGATCAGCTCGATCGTGCGAAAACTTCTTTTTTTCTTTCTTTTGTTTTTTATTATTTTTTTTTTTTTTTTCATTTCGCATTTGTGAACTGTTATGCAAATATGGACCGGCCGGGAACTCCGTAAAATAGATATTTAGAAAAAGATTGAATTCAGCATAAGTCAGCCACTACCTTTAAGTAAGGTAGAGTGACCAGTCTAGATTCGAAAAATTAGTCAAGTGCGAAACGTTTCGACCTAACCGATCCTTCCCACGCAGGCTGGCTAAGTCGATACTTTCGCACCACCCAGATGGTAATTCTTCGCCAGATTTTCCTTTTTGAAAGCATAGCATTAAAATTTCGTTGCGTTAGCACTTTTACAAATCAATACATATTACGCATTTTATGTTTCTATGCATTACCAAAGCACTTTTTCATATCTGATGTGAGCGATTTTGATTTCATTCCATCCCTTTATGATTTGTTTATGATACATTAATATTTAATCAGTCAGTATTTGCTACAGAGATTACATTTAAAACGTTTTCTTTCAAAATGATCTAGAAGGTGCACAGAAATGAATTACAATGTAATTTGTGGAATTGTATTGTGCAACTTGGTAGAAACAGTTCTTAAAATACGATATGTCAGGCAAAAAGGGGTCTCTTAGAAAGTGTAAAAGTCGTTGACGCCGACTTTACTTCGAAGTAGAACAGAAAACGGTGGTTGCGGTCTATTTTCTTCTTGCCGTATACTAGGATACACAATTGTTATATATTTTCACATTTGCAGCTTGTCTGTTATCAGAGAAAGGATGTTTGATTACAATAGCCTGAAGACTTGCATTTTTTCACGAATCATTTCCCATAAACGTAAGAGCTTAGGCATTCGTTTGCAATGATTGTGTCCTTTTTGAAATCATAAAGGGGTCTTTAAGTGTTCCTTTACCGAGTTGGACCATCGGTTCTGATACATTATTGCACTAAATGTACGTCTCGGGTCGTAATAGGCATGCGTTAACGGGCAAAACCCGGACGTTAACGGGGGGAAACGTGGATAAATCAGTAAATCCACGTGTCTTTAACGCTTGACTGTACTTTACTTAAATGTCCTAGATCTTGGCCTATATGCTTTATAAGTTTCTATGATTATGACCTTTTTCTACATACAATACAATACAATTATTCTATTTGTCATAAATATTGTATTGTATTGTATTGTACATACAATATTTGTATGTCCCAATATCATAAATCAGTGCATTCTTTTTAAGATAAGACAAAGGTTCGATTTTTAAGAGTACCAAAATAGATAAAAAAAAATGCGTAGAAGGATTTAACATACATATACATGTAGAGTATATATAAAAACGTTGGTATAATTCTCCAGTTAATTTTTGTGACGTCACAAATTTACGAAGCAACGCCTGTATGAACAAAAGCTACGGTGTAAAGCATTACACAACTTGTCTTAGATTATTTGGGGATTTGGAGCTACTTTTAAAGCGTTTCTATGAATAATTTCGCAATTTCCGTTAAAAAAACACAGTAGTTTTTCCTTTTTTGCAATAAAAGTGCAATTCACGTTTTTTCGGGCGTAGACAATTGCAATGACCATCAAAATGCTTTGATGTCCTAGTACTTCGCACCCGGGCGTTAAACCATTTTTCGGATCTCTGCAACTGTTAAAGCCCCGAAAAAACGTGAACTAACCTTAGATTAAGCTTACTGCCTGCCAGAAGATTCATTTTCGCGTGATGGATCGCGAACGCTTTCTTCAGCAATGTTGATTTCCCATTGCACACAAAAAACAAATTAAGTGATATTTCTTCAATCTAGCGTTCCCTCGATAACTTATTTGTTTCCCCGAAAGACAAATATAATATTTGATGTTAGAGACGAACTGGCAAAAAAGCCGTAGTAAAGAGTAACTGATAACTAAACCTTTTAATCAGTTGAAGAAACTTCTTTTGGCATAAAAGCAATTGAGCGTCCAGGCCCCTTCAGCCTGAAACAAGTTTTATTTGTTTTAGTATTTTACCGCACAATTTTCGACGGATCGGTACAACAGAGCAAGATTTAACAAGAAGGTAACGCTAGCAACATAAAATCAAAAATATTCATACATTTTCGGTTGGTTCAGGGGGCTTGTCGAGAGAAGCAGAAAGCGACCGATCATAGGAGCGCAAAAAAGAGGAGAGGATTTTTAAAGATGTCAAAGTCCTGCCATCCAAATGTTTTGGGTTGAATCAGAATTTCAAGAACTATGAGAGAAGGTCACCGTAAACATTCACGCCACAGGTTTGGGAGAAGATTTTTGAAGTTGTGCACTGGTGATCTAAATGATAAAGGTGGCTCGACTTACTTGTTATATAAAACAATATCGGGCAGCCAGAGTTTCTCACAAGGTATCCGAAGCATGGTTATATTGGCAAAATCTCGGGGGTCCCACGTCATAAACTCATCTACCCATTCCTGTTAAATATAAACGTGATTTAGAGTCACTGTGCTAAGTCAGCCAGATATGCTCAGTCGGTAGAACACCAGAGTTAAAAAAAAGTTAGATATCGTAGATTCGATTCCCTGGCTGACACACTGGCCCCTTAGTGTGACCTGGCTTTACATTGATCACCATTGCGGATCTTAGTAGTAGCTCTGTCGTGTACCCTTGTACTCTATCCCTCGTGACAGCTGGTCGTCCTCTTGGAGCGTCGCTCGTTGGACATACGCTATGGTAGCGACGATAAATAAACGGAAATACACACACGCAAACTGTGCACTTTTTCTTGTATAATCTATTTATAACCTGGCAAACAGGTACAGGAAGCTATGAGTAATCTAGCTTGATAAATTTGGTGGGAAAAAATCTTTATTATTATGCGATCAATTCTTACAGATGCATTTTCGATTATACAGTCGAACCATTTTGTGAGTTCTAGAATCAAAAAGCTATAAACGTTAAGTCACAGCAAAAAAAGGCCAAATTTTGTTTCGGATCACACCCAAATCGCCTTTATAATTTCTGAATTATATTAAAAAAATGTTTGTCAATATAAAATGCCCATTGGATGTGGTACATACAAACCCTACTTTGCTTTTACCTTTAAATATTCTATAATACTGCTTTATATGTATATTAATAATGGAATCTAAACATAAATGCGTTACCTGGTCAAGCCATACGTTTGTAACCAAAACTTGATCTTTTTCATCCTGGAAATAAAAAGTTTTAATTGTGTTTCTTAGACGAGTTCGGGGGCGCTGATTACACATTAAAGTAGCAGCTATAAAATTTAAGAGGATCCATTGCATTAAAGGACAGAGGTAGACTCAAGCTGTCATTTCTTGCCAGTCCCTTCTTGTGGCTTCTGGTACAGTGAACAACATCGTTAAATTGACCGAGAGATGCTTCTAGAGTGATTTTGGAATGAAATTGAATGAATGCGATGAGTGAGTTTTCAATGAAATTAAAGGGAGAAAAATCAATATCGCTAATTTCGTACAAAAAATACATACAAGTTCTACAAATAGCCACATTTCTTCTTCAAGAAACAATCAGTGACTTATAATTTCAATTATATCTGTGAAATCGTGTTTTTAACTGTATCTATTTTGAATGTTGTAGATGTTGATCCTATCTTTTTCAGTAATTTTGGAGCGTTCATTAATGGTTTGAGTGAGTGTTTGAAATAAATGAAAGGAGCGCTGAGTGAGTGATTTAGAATTGTTTTTATTAAGTTGAATGTCAGTTTCACGACGTTGCTAACTGTAATAGTGTCCTTACTTCGCTACTATAAGTGTTGTGATCGTTAGAAACAAAAATTGTCTGCATTCAGAATGACAATACGGTGCAAACTATTTGCATATTATATTCTGCTTTACACGTGCAAATGCGCGTGCAAGGCGAGGTATAATTTGCAAAAGTTTGCACCATTTTGTCATTCTGATCGAAGGGCAGTTATACTATCAAGACAACGAAGCGGTTCGGGCGCTCAAGAACTAACACCATACATTACCCAACGACGCGTTCCCTAGGTGTGTTTCAAGATTGAAGGGACCACTAGTTCCAGTGACTTTTTACGCTTTTTAGGGACGTTGTGTCATATTATTAGAACATTCAATTTTTTTCCTGTAGGTATGATTATTTAAAACTCATCTCTAGAGTGATATAGGAAAAACTCAGATTAAGGTTTAGAATAAGGTTATACAATTGTCATCAATGTGACCAATTTGTTAAGTGTTATATCTAGAACATCGAACCCCGCAACAGTTTCACAAAATGAATTGTTAATTGTTTAGTTAGCGTGGAACAGAAAAGGACTACTTCATTCTGATTAGATTGTCCATGCTAATCAAACTCAATCCTGCTATATTTGTGTCAGACGCTTACCATTTAAACATGTACAAATTGAAATTCAACATCATTATAAATCACGAATATTGATATAATTTAGATCGTAACTAGAACTGTCGCAGAGCGGACTCATACCCCCCACTAGGGCATTGTCCTACCGGGGCTATGTCCCAGTATAAGTGCTTTTAGTACATGATTTTTTTGCAACATGATAACAACAAGATGATGTTACTTACCAAATTTGGTAGCTCCCCTTATGGTAACTGAGTTTTGCAATTTTAAATTTTGACTACTCCCCCCCCCCCTCCATTAAAAGTTCAATGTGGCATAACTCTGAAACTAACGACTGGATCAGGGTGAAAATTGCAGGTGTACAACTTCATATGATGGGAAACAACCTGATAAAATTTCAGCAAAATTGGTCCAAAACTGTGGGAGGAGAAGAGGACACAAAAGTATGTCTACGGACGGACGGACGGATGGACAGACGGACGGACGGACAACCTGATTCCAGTATACCCCCCCATAACTTCGTTGTGGGGTGTATAATAAACTGTCTTTTCTCAAAGAGGAACATGAACAAATAGATGATAGGTGAAGTGTGTAAAAATACAGTCGATTTTGCTCGAGCGACCACGTCTATTAAGCAACCAATTTTATTAAGCGACCACCAGAAAAAATCCCTTCATTGTAAGCAAAATTTCTGAAAAAGAGGACATTTTAATGGTAAAATTGGTTATTGTGGAATCTTATGTTGTTGGAACCCATTAGAATCGTCTCAATAAGACGATTCTAATGGGTTCGAACATCATAAGATTCATAACGACTAGAACGACAATCCATAAATGGTATCAAAGTAAATTGTCACATTTATCAAAGTATTCGTATTAAGCGACCATTCGCATAAACGACCGCGTAAGAAGCAGTATTTTCGCATTTCTTCAAAATCAGAAACAGAACATGTAGCATTATAGATAAGAAACCAAACACTTTCAAACAATCCGTTGTAAGAAAGTTGTATGGAATGTCAAAAGCGAAAGGAGCCTTGAGTTAATCAAAGTCATTATATTCGCTAAAATTCCATTATCCAAGAGAGCTCCGTGCGTCTGATTTTCTAAGTCTGAAATCTGGCAGGAATGATAATCAACTCAACCCTTATCATATCAAACGTGACCGTCATAATATTTCTCAAAGGGCGTATCTTGAGGTTTTGAATGGACAATATTTTTTCTTACGCAATATACTGTACGTGCTGTGTATTGTATATTTTAGCAATTGATAGATTGGAGGAAATATTAGCGCGTGTGACATCGATAAGCGATTACACCTATACTTTAACTATATTCCCATTGGATTTTCGTTTATGAAACTCCTAGTTTGAACAGGAAACTTGTATTGTTGATTTTAAAGTTCAGTTTTTAGATGAGCATTATTTCGTAAATAAAGTATATGCCTCCTTTGTGTAGTTACTATGTACTTGAGATTAAAACATATAGAATGCCCTTTCTTTACGGGTAAAAAAATGCGTCATAACGACGAATCCCATGAATATTTTAAACATTTGGGTCTGTAAAAAGAAGAAACATAAAATACTGAATAAATTAAAGTCGACATCAAGAACAGACAAAAACCAGATAAAGCCTTGTTTTCATCCGTTCATAGACAATTCGTATATTAAATTCAGTATTTCATGACTTATTATTAAATATCCACTCTTTCAACCGTTTGATGCAAGTTTGTTAAATAATACGCGTACATTGACGTAAACTTACATCAGATACATGTATATCTAAGTAATAAACATAATTAACAACATGGTGAAATTGACAAGGTTAATGATTTTGGAATTATTTTGGAAATAAATTGAATAGGTTCGTTGAGTGAGTTTTTTAGTGAAATTAAAGGGTTGATTAATAGAATGGAGTTTTACGCCGATTTCAGCATTTTTTCAGTTATATCGCGGCGGCTGGAGCACCTAACAATGAATTCCTGGTATCAGTGTCACCAGTACAACCACCACATCTTTTCCTAGCATACAGCTGCTATCTCACATAGGTCTACGATTATCAACCCATTGGTGAGAGACAAATAGTCGGAAAGAATGAATGCCGCCGTCGGGGATTGAACCCGGGACCTCAAGATTGACAGTCCGATGCGCTATCAACCTAGAAGGATGAACATAATTATCGATATTCATTAAATCCTTAAAATAAGATATGCATACACGTTCCGTAATTAGCTTCCTTTTTCTTCAAAAACTAACAACATGCTTATAATATAAATTATTTCAGTGAAATTCCCATTTTTTCCTATTTATATTTGTTTTGAATATTGTTGTTAATTATACATTTTAGTGACTTTGGAGCGTCTTTGAATGGTTTGTGTGAGTGTTTAGAATTGATGAATTGAGCGCTGAGTGAGCGATTTAGAATGGTTTTGATTGAGATGAAAGTCCATTTCACGATGTTACTTATTGTAAAGTTCTGTTCTGTTCTGTTCTGTAAAGGGAAACAGACCTCGTTTCTGTAGTTTCCGTGAAACGTGTCCTAACATTTCACGACTTGACCATGATGGCTTCAAGCACAATAGATGATATTGAATGAGTGGTCGTTGAATACCGAATTCACTAAACGAGTCATCAGATTAAAACGAGGCTGCGCTGAGTTTGTTTTTTTTTAACTGAATTAGATGACGAGTTTGATGTATTCGGAATTTTATGAGCACACATTTGATATTTTATTTATAATATGACCTACATTTTCCCGATAAATCGAGTAAATTCCAGAAATTTATCGATTTATTCTGCAAAACATATAACGCCGTTTGCGATTTGACGTCATCAACTGCATTATGACTCATTTTAACAACGAAAACATAAACTTTGCTATTCGTTTTTACATCATTTGCATAGTTATTCCACTAGTGTAATAACACCAGTGTAATGTCAAAAGTATTCAAGGGGTTATTTCACTCTCGCGACATAGGCCATACTATATAAATAGTTTTAATAGTCATTATATATTTAATTTATATAGTCTTTGTTGCTCTCGTAGAGATCCTTGGATAAAAAGGTAAAAAAATACAGATGACTTTAGAAAGTAATGTCTAATTTAAGAAAAGAGCTGAAACTAATTAACAGAAAATTTTCTGGGCCATTTTGACAATTTCTTGTGGTTTTATACGAACGAATCTGTATATACTATAAAGTGAATTGTTACTTTGTGACATAAAGGATTCGTTTTAGCTGTTTTAAAGTAAGTTAGAGCTATAAATAAAGATATTTAGAAGACCATCTGAATCTAAAGTGTTCATTTTTTACTAGGATAAGAATATTTACTAGTCTTGAGCGCGCTTAATAGTGTATTCAATTCTGGTTTTCGTTAATTTTTTTTTCTCATTCGCTTGTCGGAGATGTTTTTCACGGGAAAAGAAAATACAAAATCAAAACTATAAATGATCATATCAAAGAACATCCTAGTTCGAAATTCAGCTGGTTAACCTTAAAGGTTTGATCTGTGACAAATCTATTTCAGTGATCGATGAAAAATTGATAAAGCACTTTATAATTACACATTCGTGACGTTTCTGTGAATTATCAGGCCATGATTCCAATTTAAATTCTAAATATGAATCTGGGACGTTCATGATTTATGAAACAATTATTTATATTGGTATCACCACCTTTCCATTTTACTATTTTGGTAACAAATGTTAACAATAATAACTGTCTCTTTTTTTTTTTTTTTTTTGTTGTTGTTGTTGTTGTTGTTTTGTTGGTTTTTTTTCTTTTAAACACCGAGGCTAAAGAAATAGACAATACATTCCACGAAAATCAATAGAATCAATTTAGTATTTCAATCCATATTTGTCTGTCCTTAGAATATAGTTTTTCGATTTTTAGTACCAAAATGTCGGTAGTACACCGTAAATAATACAAGAAGTTTTTTCCTAACCTTTCATTGAGTAAGATAAATATATTGAGAAGTTCAAACCTTAAACAAAGAAATGAGAAATAATAACATAGATTGTATTGTGTTCCATCAAGTATTAGACCTCTTTAAGGGTTGAAGTCCGTTGTCTGAACCCCAGAGTAACGTAAAACCGAGTTTTCTTAACAAAGTGATAATTCTTCCCCAAATATATTCCCTATTCGCTACTTGTAAAAGATGTTTAAGTATTTCATCAATCTTAGTTGTCTTATCCTAAATGATATAATTTGTAAAATATGATGGACATGTCTTTAATTGCAAAACGGCATTTAAAGCGGTGGATATTCTAAAATCCCTGCTGTTTCTGTATCACTTACAGTTAGTTACATCGTGAAATTGACATTCATCTCGACCAAAATCATTTTAAATCGATCATTCAGCGCTCCATTCACTCATTCCAAACACTCACTCAAACAATTCAAAAACGCTCAAAATGACTAAAAGATATAAGATCTACAACTACCTTCAAAATTTATAAAACAAGAACAAAATCGCGATTTCACTGATAAAATAGAAATTAAAAACGCCTGCTTTGTTCTTGAAGAAATAGGAAGCTATTTAAAGAACTTCTTTGCATATTTTATCAAAGGGAGGTAATACATATCGCAAATTTTGTTCATCCTGAACAAAATTTTCGATAATGGATTACCTCCCATTAAATCCACTCAAAACTCGCTACACACACTCATTCAATTTTTATTCAAATTCATTCCAAAATCATTCACATTGTCAATTTCACGACGTTGTTAACTGTATATGTCATCATGGAATGGTTCTCTCTCAGTTCAGAAAAAAGGTTCTAAAGGAATGTATGGATTGGAAAATTTCTGCCAAATTATTCTAAGGTTATTGAGTCTCCAATTAACTACAAGAATTTACCATGTCAAATATCTGTGCCATAGTCAGTCCCATTCTAATTTCTACTGGTGTTGATGCATTCTTGACGGGCCTGACGGTTTTCTCATAATTTCTGAACAGATATCTCATTAACCTCTGTTCATCAGGCATATCGTCATCAATGTCCCCGTCTGTGTAATATCTGTGCTCGTCGCGTGTTCCTCCAGGTCGGGGATGTATCGTATAGTTGATTTCTTCATCTCGAATGTTGTTACCGCCAAGGTCGTTTATAGCATCGACACTCGGCTTTCCTGACACTGAAATGAAATTAAAAAAAAGTCTTTTCTTATCTAAAACCTCTTAACTGAAGCTTTATGTTTCTTATACAATTAAACTCACGATATACAATGCATTAAACTTTACATGAAAAGATACCGCCTTGCAGCCACGCATATCAATATTTTTGAAAATATCTAGGTAAAGTAAATAGTTATCTAACAAGATGACTCAAAATTCTAAACCGCTCACCAGAATACTTCGAAGCACTACACTGAAACGAACATCTAAATTCTAACAAGCAGACAATTTTTAGATTTACCGCACCAAACTTTGTTAATTTTCAAATCATAAGTGTCCATGAATTCCCTTTTATCTATTTGTTGCTGTCTTCATTTTCTTATGGTCGATATTAATTGAAGCTTCTTCCTGATTTTTTTTTACACAGGTCGTTTTCTAACCATTTCAGGTACTTCAGGAAATATTACTTTTTCAGCAAAAACCAAGTGGCCGTTTAGAAGTTCGTTTCAGCGTATCAAGTTTAGGAAACGTGTTTATAAAGGACCTCGTTTTTCATTTTTATCTAAAAAAGAGAGACCTAACGCTATGTAAGAAAATAAATAATTCAAATTATATACGTAAAAAAAACGTCCAAAGGCAATACAACATGCATCGATGTTTTCAAAGAAAGATGACGTGGCTTTTAATTTGGACAATGACGACTAGAATAGATATGACATCTTTCTATGCAGAGATAATACCTGCATCTGTATTCAGGTAGCGATGGACACACGGCGTCATTTTGTTCCGCCCATTGAATTTTTTCTTGTTCACATGTGTTGTAGATTAACATTGTATAGTCTTTATATCAAAATTTGAAGATGCCTTTCTATGTTCGATTTCATGCTAGAGCTATCTACCCTTGAGTGGTATTTGCCATTATTTAGTAGTACATGTAAAACGTTTATATTCCAGTATAAACTCGGTAGCAGCGGATAGCTATAAAACACATACATGTACATGTTGATGGACTTTATACGTGTACACAATGGCTGTTGCCAAAGAAATTTCTCTTTGATAAATTGCGTTTGCATACAAAGTCTTTGTCTCCTAACCAATTCTTAATCAATCGTGAACATATGAGCGATAGCAGTTCCAAACAGGTAAACAGATGGATGTATGGACAGAATGATAAAAATTGTAATTAAACTTATAAACCCTTTCATATTCGAACGTGAGATTCTGAGAGTTTAAAAATACTTTATTTGGGGATCATAATAAAACGAGGTTTCATTTATATGGCAGACCAACCCTTGTAACTGATATTTCATCTGCGAATAAGTTTGGCTGATCTGCCTCGATATAGAAATTTGGAAAGCTACACATTTCAATCAAAAACTCTGGTTGCCTTTATAACAGAAATGACGAACGATTTAAAAGTTTAAGACCCCCCCCCCGTTCAACCCTTAGCAAATCAAGATGTGTTCTCTCAGGAATTTTTCCTTTGATGAACGTCTACCATAGCTATTTAAAGAATTTAATTCCGTTAAAAACCGACAGAAAGATCGAACTTTTAAGGAAGTATACTCCTGAACAAACCAAGCAATCAAGCAGAAACTTGAAAGATATGTTCCTATGGTGAAGTTCTACAAAGAGTTAAGTTTCATCTAAAATCAGTTTGCAATGGCGATAGAAAGACCGAAATTTGAGAAATTCGTAAAAAAACATCAATCTTCTCCTAAACAACATATCCAAATAAGCTCACAACTGACAGGGATACCATTTTGGTGCATCTGAACATAGTTGTTGGAATGATTTCATTCCCTCTTACTATAGTTTCCAAACTTCAAAAATTGCCGAAGGTTAAGAAATCTTTAAAATTATCCTGTCAAACATCAGGCCTAAGAGGTTTGCTATTGACATGCAAATTCTCTATATCGTTTTTATTACAAATGATGCTAAAATAATACCCCTGAGATCCACATCGGTTTTTTCTCCGACACGCTCTAGTTTACGAAAAAAAAACAAAAAAAAACCAGGAAAAGACCCCAGGGAAGGGACCCTTTCAAAGAGGTCACTCAACAACTCATGTGAGCGAATAAGAACCGTCACTCTTTCCATCGTATCCGTATTGCAGTTGGTCACTTTCCTTTAAAATATGAGTTTAGTTTCTGTTATAAAAATGGAGTCAATTTCCATTTGCCAAAATTGATTCGTGACGACAAAAAAATCTTATAATTTTTCAGGAAATTCATAACCACGAGGCAAACAGTTCGAGGGTCATAATGTGAAGTTATTCATCAAGAGACGATCTCCCTTTTAAGTTTTGTTGTGAACATCACGTGACATGGATTAGTCTCTCTGAATTATCTTCAGTAACAGAGAATATTGAACGAGTGGTCATATAATATTGAATTTATTTCGTTTGAATTGGGTTTTACGCCGCTTTCAACAATCTTTCAGTTGTATCGCGGCGGCTGGAGAACCTAACAATGGATTACTGGTATTTCTCTCACCAGTGCTGCTATCCTACAAAGGTCTACGATTATCTACCATTGATGGAAGACTAATATTTAGTCGGAAAGGAATGGCTTCTAATTTGATATTCTGCTAAAATTAATTATGATGTCATTATCACAGTTAAAAAATAATGAATATGAACTATGTGTCGATGAAAGATTAGTACAATGTTTCAAATAATACCAACTTTTTTCGTACCGTATCTCTAAATTTCGTGATCTCTATATTTCAAACTTGTTGCAATGCGAACATATGAGCCAAAAACGATGTTTTCGTTAGGTCGTACAAGCAATGCATTTATTAATTAGATTTTTTGATTGGTAATTTTGGATTTAACCACGCTTCCAACATCTATGTAGTTATATTGCGACGGCTGGTACACCTAACCATGCCTTTCTGTTCTTTCTCACACCACGACATTTCATTCTAATATTCTAATATAATATGTACATATCTGACCATATACTACTACTATACTACATATAATACTTTGTGTAAACGCGGAAACTGCCAAATCTAAATACTGCATTAAGCAACTACTCAAACAACTAAATGTTGTAGTTTTCTGAGTATTTGTGACAAGTAACACTAGTAATTTGAATGGATAAATGAGTTGAAAAGAATTTCTTACGTATCTCTTATTTGTTTTAATTCAATATAAAGTAGTTATTATAGTTTCTAGAATATCTATGTCCATTCTATATGAGACTAAGCTATAAAAATACATCTTGATAATAATGACGTAATTAAAGATGTGGCTACTCGATTTAGGAAGTTTGATTTCAATTAAGAGGTGAAGAGAATAATAATTTTTATTCTTAGAGGTGTAACACAAATACACTGTATGAATACATTTATACAGAAGTGTAATTTGGGTTTTGATTGCACACATCTGAGAATTCAAAAAGCAAACTATTGTTATTTCTTGTAATTTAATAACATCGACATTGAGCCATAAAAGGCAAAATTAATGTTAAACTTCACTACATGTAAAGCGTAATTTAAATGAACTTCTTGAGCGCAAGTATAAATTGAGCTATACGCAAAAAAGTGTGTACTTTGTTTCTTTTTCTTTTGTTGAAATTAAATTATTTAACTTCTTGTTTATTTTCCGATTATATCCGGATTAAATAAAGGTTAATCATTTTCCATCTAAATTTGTGAAAATCGAATGATTTTCCAAAAATATAAACTTTGAAAAATACCTAATGGTTTCCTCAAAATTATCTTAATTATATATCTTAAAAGCGAATAAAATCACAAATACGTATAAATACGGGGAGAAAAAAAAACAGAGAAGATATCGTAATTTGCCTTCTTTATGGTTGTATTTGTTTAGTTTACAAAGTTTTATAGAGAATATCATGAAATCGGTCAGCATTCTAGATTCTTCGGCGGCATAGCATATCGCTTCTTTTTTATATAACATTAAGTAGAAAAACGTTATGAAGTCAAGGATACGCATTGTTTGTTTGAATTTAAAATAATTACATTGTCATCGTTAATAAGATATTAGACGATAAAATTCATCCGACTCATCAAAAGGATTGTTTAGTCTCCATTGAGTTGTAAAGAATGACATATTCTTCTAATAAATAAACCAACACGACAACAATACATTCACTTCTCTCTTTTAAACTACACGTTGTTTGGCTTTAAATAACAAACGAGAATTTCAACCTCTAGAACGTAGCGTTATTCATATTTTTTTTCTTTTTTGCAAGGTGTAAATATATTTTCACGTAAATGAAATTTAGTATTCCTGTTCAAATCACCCTAAACTTCAATAACATTTATTATTATGATATAACTGTACTTATTTTAGCATGTATTTTCATTAAAAAAAGTCATGATCTATTAGATTTACTAATGATAATTGCAAGACAAATCTTGGTTTCGTCTGATGAAAGCATGCATACATCATTCTGCCATGTACAATTCACACATGAATCATACGATCACTCTTATTTGTCTCTATCAACAGTTTATATTTCTGTATGTTTATGATATTTAAGGCGTCTTATCTTTTAATATAGTCCTAAAATCCACATTACGTAGGCATCATGTACGCGTTAAACATAAACTGTTAACAGATTTGAGCGTATTAAATATGGGTCTTTGGTACTTTAAGAAAGTGGAAACGTGCAAAACATATGGTACAATTTGAAAAATTAAAATTGTTGTTTCAAATATGTGTGATACAGAATTCAAAGCAGTCTCATAATAAGCTTCAAAAGGTTGAAAACATGTCAGCATAAAGTACAACATGAACTGAGCACTTATTCCTCTCTAAGTACAGGTTATGCCAAATGAACCTCAAATAACTTTCAAATGTGACTAAATTTCAGACAATAAGTAATTCAATGTATTGAGAATATATTTCGTGATCGTATAAGGAATTTTATGTTACAAGTGCAAGAGGAGTTTGATCGGACTCCGCAGATTTACGGACTGACAGGATGTTCGTTTCTCTGAAATGTTCAGATTTGCATGGCTCCTGACACCAACATGTATTTAAGACGTACCAGTGTTTTATGTTATTATCTATTAAGATACAAATACAGCTAGTTTGTTACTTAATGTTTCCTAAAACACGATAGTCACTTGAAATATATTCCTGGTAAAGACCTTATTTTTTTATCGTCGTTGCCTTTCATGGGAAACAAGCTAATTTAAAATTTTAGATTTTAGAGCAGCATTTATATATTCATGCTTTGTTCTGTATTGTTCTGTCCCTTTTTTATAGCCCAATAGCAATTTTTAAGATATCACAATAGTTTTTATATTGATAAAGAGCTAGACTTGATTTATTTTCGTCTAATTTCAACCGTAACCATTAAAAGGCATCAGACTGCGTCGCTTCTATCAAAGTTTCTATTCCTTGTATTTGAACTTAATCTTCATCTTGTGTAGACCAATCTATAAATCTGGTTAGACAGACATCGTTAGAGTTTGTTATTAATATTCTAGTCTGGCACGGTAAATGAAAGTAATACTTTTTTTCAAATTCTATTCAATAATAAACGATCGAAAAGTATTTCGGTTAGTTATAATTCTCGAAATAATTTGTGGTGAAAAATCAGTTATGAAGATTAAATATTTGTTTATCTTATCTCTTTTTTTAATGCCATTCAATAAGATGCATGATTAAACATGTACTTTCGTCATCGGTGTTTTTTGGGGTTTTTTTTTTTTTTCAAAAAACCCAAAATACCCGGTAGATTTTGTAGAATTCCTATGTGGTTGGCCTCATTATCCGATCCTTTAAAATGTAAATTGTCGGACTGTCACAGCATTCAACAATTGGGAACCTGTCAATGAAATGTAAGAGTAGGTCTCGATGTAGACTGACAACCATGAAACACGAAATACCAAGGGATTACTAAGCGGATCGGCAGCTCGTTACTTGTTTAATTAAACAGGGATCGATTTCAAACAACTGAAACACAACATAGAACCACTACAATGAAAGTGTAGGTAAAGAAAATCTCCTATAAATGCACATGGTGAAAAACAACTTCACCCGTCTTAATCGCTCTATTTAGAATGCTCTCCGGCATTAGTTCTACAAATGTCCCTAACTTCGGTCTGTTTAGGTAATGAATCATGAACAGCTCTGTAACTTTATTAGAACAAGTCAATATGTCAGCTAAAGGGACATTTGTTGGCTAATTTTCCCGGTTATTCTTATATTGAATGACAAGGGTAACACTAGAAAGACCGCGTTATTGGTTTGTGAGACTGTCTGTTGACCGTTACTTGTTTCATTAAGATAGGATTAATGTCTGTAAGACCCATTCTTTGTTACATTAATTCTAACCCTTTGTCTGTCAATTCACAGATAAATTCCGTGATGTCTTATCTTCCAACTTGTCAAAAATATTTTTGGAAAAAATAATAGAAAAAAAATACAATTCAAACATTTCTTACGCTGTTTTAGTTAAATGAATTAGTCCATAAACTTATCTCAAAAACAAAAAAAAAATGAAATTTTGTCTCTTCTCACAAGCTCGCAGAGGGAGGTTTGCTTTCCGAAACAAATGTGTTGAATATATTTTTAAAGTGTGGCCACCATGCAATTGTATCTCGTGACAGGCTGTTAAAACATAGTTCTTTCATAAATTGACGTTCACTTTCAAAAAACGTCCCGGAATTTCAAATATTCTGGCAAGTATCATTGGAATTGTCCATCAGTGAAAGGGTAACAAAAACAACTATTCCCTCTTGTAGACTGTTTTGGCTTCCTAGAAAACAATCTGATGATCTAGTGGAGGTTTTTTTTTCACAATTTTTACATAAGATTGTAGCGCCATTGTCTCGGAAAAGATGGATTGAAAATAAAATCTAAATTTTTGTATGTGTGCTGAATTGTTATATATATATTCATCTATTTCAATAAAAGATTAATTTCATGTATATTCTGCAAGAGGTTAAAACTATGTTGTGAAATTGTTCTTGTAATATTTTTTTTATCATTATTAGAGAAACTTTTTTTGAAACTCAATAATCTTTGTTTCTCTTGTTGTGGCTGACTATTGATTAAGTCTTGGATGAAAAGATTCATTTCAATGAAATCAAGACTAGTCTATTCATTATTATTCAATCATGTCTTCGATAAAATATGTTTATAACAGGGAAAGCATGCAATGATAGACCAAGAATTGTAAAGGGTACAGAAAACGAATGAAGATTGAAGTCATTGCTTTGGGGGGATAATTTTAGAGTGAAGGGACAGTACGTTCAGCTGAAAAAAACGAGTCTTCAGCGCTTACGATAGATTTTATTCCAAGACTGCCAGTACCATTTGCTTATAAGACAACATGCAAAGTGGATGCTAGGGTAAGGACGCATTATTACACATGTTTCTTGTTCTGTTCTATAGGAAACCTTCTCTGAGCATTTATTTAAAACTGTAGCCACTTTAAGCCTATTTCAATATTGAATCTCTGAGAGTCAGCCAGTCAGGCTATAAATGATAAAACGGTTGTTTGACTTATTGGTTTTATCATGCAGACCGTATTTAGTACTGATCCCGATAGAGGGACATATATTGCTCATATCATATATGTTGAAGTTTAAGAGAGTGATCAAAAATAAATTTTGTCTATACCCGTATAGACAAAATAAACTATGATTACTCACTCAAACTTGTTTATCAATGATATCTTTTGTTTCTCAGGCTAATTTGGCATCTGCAAAATATGGAGAAAAAAGTCATGTCTGTTATCAGCTGTCAACATGCAAAATCTACCCCATGTCACATTACATCAGCTTATTTTGGAATTCCGTGAAATTGTTACATTTACCTCTAGATATATATACATGATACAAGCCGTCAGCACAGGGGCGGTGTTATTTACAATGAAAGCTTTCCTGTCGTAGGCCTACCTCCTTTAGATAAAGAGATTTTTTCACAGATTTTAGAAATTACAAAACGGACGTACGGTATCATGTGACTGATAATGTTACAGGAAAATGTCGTTCAAGGAAAATGGGGATTGAGGAACCAATGACTCGCACCGAATGTCAGCCCTGTGTTTAGGATGAAAACGTTTGCGAAATAATTAGAATATTTTTCCTCGCTTTGCACGTGCAAAGTTGGGTACAATTTTAACCGTTGCACACGCTTTCGCACCCTGAAGGCAGGTCTGATACTTTGAGCTCTCGATAATGGTTCTTTTTAGATGAGGTCAGAAATTATGGCGAACATAATCAGTCCTTTTCGGTGTATAAAGTAAGTAAAGCGCCAATTTTATGAGACCGAAAGTTTAATGAAGTGAAATGTTAGAGAAACACGAGCGGTAATTCTTCTCGGAAATTACATCGTAGACTGCATTACAAATGTCCGGTGGCGACAGATTTACATCCTTTATTCCTTGTTGATAATGTCAAAATGTCCTTAGATCTGCAGTACGTGTATTTATGGTCTATACAGTGCTGGTGTTTAATTTTCACATAAAGTCACTTTGTCATTAAGTCATCTTGTCACATTAATGATAAGGTAAGACTTACGATTTTGTGTTAAAAATCATTTTTGGTTTGGCAAATACAAGATAATTTTGTTAGTGATTTCGTGGATGTTTGAATATTTCTCTAAATAAAAGTATCACAAAAATACACTGAAACGAACTTCTAAACGGCTACCTTTTATTTGTCTCATTTTAACATATTTGAAGTCCTTTAATAACATATATTTTATTTCTATGTGAAAGTTTGTTCGATTATGGCATATTCTTTGACAAAATTGATTCGATTTTTTGTCCTTGGTGCCTGTAGCAAACTTTTAATCTCAAGATCCTTCCTTTACGAAAATCACAAAAGATTCTTGTTAACGAGGAATTTCAAAATTTCGGTCTAAGAAGTACTCGGAAATCAATCCCATTAGTGACAAACTTCGATGGCTATTGCGGGTCAAAAATCAAATCGTTAAAGAATTGAACATTGTGGTTGTTTCGATTCGCTCATAGGCAAGAAATGTCAAAACTACCCCATCCACATTTGCTTGTCATATCAATTCTTAATCCTATACTATGAAGAATAACGTTTTTCGATTTTTTTGAAAGTAAAATAAGTTAAATAACGATTTTGTCCGTCCGTCTACATGTTAACTCCCAGCCAACCGTACATAGTTGTTTCTATAAACGGAGCAGCGAATAGTCTCTCCAAAATAGAACTGATTTGTATAGGGGTCAAAAGTGAACGGTTTTTGTGGGCCGTTTTTATGTAAAATCGGGAAGTTTTATAAATATATTTTGTCAGTGTAATTTAATTGTCGAGGATATTAAAATGATTCTCTCCTGTCTGTATACAAACCCATTTGGCCAGATATTGATAATAATCTATATGAATTTAGAGATGAACCCCATATCCCCTTTTCAGACCAATCAAAATGGGTTATTTAACGAAATCAGCGCGATTTTCAAGAGGAAATCCCAGGAAAAGGCAATTTGATGGTACAAATTATTTTATATTAAAGTTTTAAATGGCGTGACCGTCGACATGCCTATATTAGGAATAATGGCCGTTTTTTTGTGTGTCTAAAGTTTAGTATAAAACGATATAATTATCGATTAACTATATGTTTATAATTACATTTCTTACTATATGTCTATTTTCAAAACTGAGCTCTGACGTAGTTGCTTAGTCCATTAGCGTAGGTATATCTAGTATATATAAAAAGCAAGTGATAGGAATTGAACCTTATCCCATAACTTCAATTATGGAAGAACATGTAAGAGTAAAGCAATAACTTTCGTTTGGGAGGTAAATTGTAATTTCTTAGTGTGTTAGTTTAAGGTTCATGTGAAGATTTTCTGACCAAGCTTAGTGCCCCTTCTACTTACAAAATACAAAATTTGCCCAGCTAGCCATTGTATCGGATTGAAGCTGTGCATGAGCACAAGCAGTTGCAAAACACAAGAGGCATATTTGAATAGGTGAAGCATCCTCATTTTCCTGAAATAACAATCATATGCATCTGACAAATTGTTGTGTTTAACCTATGTAAGAACAAAAGCATAACAGAAGAAAAACTGCAATTTTCGATTTCAAAAATACACAACTCAGACCCATCCTGTCAAAGTAAGGATAAAAGTATGTTATGTATCAATAATACGATATGCTTTGGTGTATAATATTGCCATACATCATTTCCGCTTTTAGTCTTACATATTTGCATTATGAAATTGGCTTGGGTCCTGCCTTTATTGACTTGAATATAACCGTACAAATTCTACTATACGCTATTTTTTTTTTATAAAAGAATGTGTTATCTCTAGGATATTTATCTTATAACCACTATTTGCTTTGTTTTCGTCGATATTTTAAGTTTCTTAAAATAACCGCATTATGTGATTGTTCTAAAGATATCCATGTGATATAATTGAAAAATATAACATTGGTTGTTATCTCACGGATATTTGTATAGCTATACAGTAAAAAAATACTTATCATACGCCCTTTGGCGGAAAGAAAACACCGCGTGGTCACAACGACTACCATTAAATGTCGGGACGAGCCAAGGATCGAACTCGTAATTTACTGTTTGGCGTTATCGACTAAGCTAACTCGGCTTGGCCCATTATCTAGAATTTTGATAATGTTCTCTGCTTTAACTTTACTACCGGTACATATTACGAACACCATCCCATCGAGATCAAGCTGAGAAAAATGTTTTGTATCATTGCAATTTGAAAAAGAAAAAGTTCTGTTCTCTCAGTAAGAGTAAAGTACATTTTTGTTGTTCGGTGTGTCTGATCGCGTGTGATCGCTTAATACAGATGAATCAGCCAATACAACTGCATGTAAAACTACGAATCATATCATGTCTAAATCAGACAATAATGTGGAATACAAAGGGGAATTCGGTAATACATATTTTGTCATTTTTATCTTGCAATGAAAGCCTGTTATTCAAATTACGGAGAAATAAAATCATCCAGTAAACCAGTTATCCTATATCTCTCGATTACTGAAATTGTATTCCACTTTATACGGCTTTTTATGCAATGTCGTTCTGCAAATTCTTTTTGAAAAATCTGCATTTTTTGCTTCTTAATCGATGAGTTACCTATCCATTTCTGTTTGTTAAAGGTCAAATGAAAAGCTCTTTTGACCTTACGTAAATACAAAGAGATGTATTAAAATAATCTGATGCGATATTCAAAATGAAAATAATATATACGATAATGGTAAAATCGACGATTTTCTCTGTTCACACCTGTAGCCCGCTATTGAAACTGACCTGTGACGTCATTGCAGTTATGAATGTATTGACGGAATAAGCAGATCATATAAAATTACAGAATTTCATTCAACCTATCACAGATTTTTCACAAATTTGTCGTAAAAACGATTGTCTATAAGATGTTGCGGCAAGATGCAAGGGTCTAATTCATTTAAAATGTCTTGATGTAGCATTATTAATAGTATTAATTATCCTAATTGAATTCAATCGGGACCCGAAACATTTACTATACACAAAGACAAAGAAATATCTTTCGGTGTACTGATTGGTTATTCTTGCGCATGAATTGTCCGATAACCACGCCCGTCAAAAGGTAAGGAACCAATTAAACGCCTTTTGAAATTTCCGGTGAACTGATTGGGTAAAATTTTGTCAATTGTCAATTATAATCATGTATATCATTGGAAAACCACGCCCCGTCAGTAAACCAAAGTGTAAACAAGTGTCATAATTGCTGTAATTAGTAAAATAACTTATTTTGGTGTTCAATGATGAAAACATTTTGTTGTTGTAAACCAAAATATCGCACTTACAGTTTAAAACGATATTATTGAATTTTGAAAATGTACCCAATATTTTCGTTTGCGAAAATGGCTTGTTGAGCAGCTTCTGATCAGCTATAAACAGATGTTTCAGTACCAAATTCTAAATCTTTCATCAAAGAACGTAAGGCTAGTGCGTAAAGAGTCGACCCTGCTCAGATTGTGGACCGAGAAGGATCGTAAATTGTCCAACTTTGATGATTTTCTTTTACAAGAGTAATTTAGCTATTTGTTTCTTCCCTTGAAAGAGTTTTTTATGCGACCTCTGACTGACCCGTACTTGAACCAATCCTTTCATAACATAATTATTTTAATTTTATGGAGTTCCCAGTCGGTCCACTTTCGCGTGACGGGTCACATTTAATGAAGCTGAAGTTTAATGAATGGTCTCTTCGAACTTATGCTCTGAGAAATTATTTCTTGAGTTCGAAGTTAACGTATAAACTTGAACAGTTCGAAAGCCGGGAAGATTTCTTCCTGTTATAATTTTGTCCAAGGGCGTAAAAACATCACACGCAATACGCACACGCGTAATTAGTAATATATTATTCGTTGAACATAATCGTCGATGATTGATGAATTATCGAATCAACGCAAGTACAGCTTTTTAAAGCTACATTTGCGACATTTTGATCACCCGTCAACATTTTTATTTAGAACATTCTCTCTGGTTTGGCGCATTCTGTCTGTCCTCCTCTCTTTCCCTCTCCCTCTTTTAGTCTTTTTTTCTCTCTTTATATCTTTTTTCTTGATATAAGACATTTAATACAACATTTAAACAGTTTTTCGATATTTACATTATTGTGAAAACTTTTTTGTTGAAAAAAAGAGAAAAAAATTTCTTTGTGTAAACGATATTGAACCCGCTTGACACTTATTACAGCTTGAAATGGTGACCATTTTTTAATATATAAAAATGTTTTGTGTGCCGAAATAAAAAAAAAAATGTATAAATTTGAAAAATGTTTCAGAAATGATTTTGAAAATAATTGGCATATTAGAAGAATTATCGGTACACTGATTAGCACACGCAGAAAGGGTTACCTTCGGTAAATCATTTGTCATGTGCGCTGTTGTGTAATCGGCAAGATGTCACAATGCTTTCAATAAACAAAACAAGCCAGCTACATGTAATTTATAAAACACACATTTTATCCTTCAATGATTCAACTGACATGCCGCAAAAGACTAATTTTCAACCGGCGGTAGACCTAGACACAACCTTCAATCGACAACGGAATACCATCAAATTTGTGTTTAATTGAATTTATTTTTCTAATTATTTGTTCATGATATTCACTCGTTATATTTTTGACAAATTCAAAAAAAAAAAGTGAAAACATGGGTGAACAATTGTGGATTAAAGAAAATGGAAAAATCGTGGAAAAGGAAATTTGTACCGACAAATAATTATAGTTTGGAGGAATTTCATACCATTTAATTGCCAAAGCCCTGTTGAGGTAGGGTTTTATTCAATGTTTTGATTTAATTTTGCATAATATATTTGATTGACTTTGTAGTAATATGGTTTTGACCAACCATCAAATGTGTTATGTCAAGCCTTTTTTATGTTTTCTTTTATATATCTGTATAATAAACAAATGTTGAAGCTAAATGATTGGTCACTGTGAAATATTACTCTTAATTAGATCAAATTGGATTTCCTTCTGAAGTTTTTACCAAATTTACGAAGTGAACAGTCTGAAAAATGCCGATTTCAATTTGTGAGAGAAAAATGTTAATTTTTAATAAGATTACATCGTTACAACGGCGTGAAAACACTCTAACCATGCCATAGTTTCCGACTTACGTTTATCCGGACCTTGTTGTTAGACTCGTGACTAGATATCTCAGATTTAGGGTTTAAAGTAAACATATCTGTAGTTTCCGCTTGCTTAGGTTTAAACTGTGCTGACTGCACAAGTTGATAGCGGTATAACAATATCGAACCTTCTTGTTGTTGTTCGATAGCTGTGATAATAACAAGCGTTCGCATTGTTTACCTTCGAGAGGAATGACTACAATGACGTCACATCCTGTGCGCGAGGGCGAAAATCCGTTTTCGGCCAGGTGAAAATTTCCAATAAATCACGGTCGTTCTTTTGTAATTATTGTCCCTTTGGGTGTGTGTTTTTCGACGCGGATTTTCTATACCTTTTTATTTCAATTAAACTGATTGAAATTTATATTTAGTTCTTGTTCGAAAAATAGCTTTTCATTTGATCTTTAAAGGTCAAATGAAAAGCTCTTTTGACCTTACGTAAATACAAAGAGATGTATTAAAATAATCTGATGCGATATTCAAAATGAAAATAATATATACGATAATGGTAAAATCGACGATTTTCTCTGTTCACACCTGTAGCCCGCTATTGAAACTGACCTGTGACGTCATTGCAGTTATGAATGTATTGACGGAATAAGCAGATCATATAAAATTACAGAATTTCATTCAACCTATCACAGATTTTTCACAAATTTGTCGTAAAAACGATTGTCTATAAGATGTTGCGGCAAGATGCAAGGGTCTAATTCATTTAAAATGTCTTGATGTAGCATTATTAATAGTATTAATTATCCTAATTGAATTCAATCGGGACCCGAAACATTTACTATACACAAAGACATAGAAATATCTTTCGGTGTACTGATTGGTTATTCTTGCGCATGAATTGTCCGATAACCACGCCCGTCAAAAGGTAAGGAACCAATTAAACGCCTTTTGAAATTTCCGGTGAACTGATTGGGTAAAATTTTGTCAATTGTCAATTATAATCATGTATATCATTGGAAAACCACGCCCCGTCAGTAAACCAAAGTGTAAACAAGTGTCATAATTGCTGTAATTAGTAAAATAACTTATTTTGGTGTTCAATGATGAAAACATTTTGTTGTTGTAAACCAAAATATCGCACTTACAGTTTAAAACGATATTATTGAATTTTGAAAATGTACCCAATATTTTCGTTTGCGAAAATGGCTTGTTGAGCAGCTTCTGATCAGCTATAAACAGATGTTTCAGTACCAAATTCTAAATCTTTCATCAAAGAACGTAAGGCTAGTGCGTAAAGAGTCGACCCTGCTCAGATTGTGGACCGAGAAGGATCGTAAATTGTCCAACTTTGATGATTTTCTTTTACAAGAGTAATTTAGCTATTTGTTTCTTCCCTTGAAAGAGTTTTTTATGCGACCTCTGACTGACCCGTACTTGAACCAATCCTTTCATAACATAATTATTTTAATTTTATGGAGTTCCCAGTCGGTCCACTTTCGCGTGACGGGTCACATTTAATGAAGCTGAAGTTTAATGAATGGTCTCTTCGAACTTATGCTCTGAGAAATTATTTCTTGAGTTCGAAGTTAACGTATAAACTTGAACAGTTCGAAAGCCGGGAAGATTTCTTCCTGTTATAATTTTGTCCAAGGGCGTAAAAACATCACACGCAATACGCACACGCGTAATTAGTAATATATTATTCGTTGAACATAATCGTCGATGATTGATGAATTATCGAATCAACGCAAGTACAGCTTTTTAAAGCTACATTTGCGACATTTTGATCACCCGTCAACATTTTTATTTAGAACATTCTCTCTGGTTTGGCGCATTCTGTCTGTCCTCCTCTCTTTCCCTCTCCCTCTTTTAGTCTTTTTTTCTCTCTTTATATCTTTTTTCTTGATATAAGACATTTAATACAACATTTAAACAGTTTTTCGATATTTACATTATTGTGAAAACTTTTTTGTTGAAAAAAAGAGAAAAAAATTTCTTTGTGTAAACGATATTGAACCCGCTTGACACTTATTACAGCTTGAAATGGTGACCATTTTTTAATATATAAAAATGTTTTGTGTGCCGAAATAAAAAAAAAATGTATAAATTTGAAAAATGTTTCAGAAATGATTTTGAAAATAATTGGCATATTAGAAGAATTATCGGTACACTGATTAGCACACGCAGAAAGGGTTACCTTCGGTAAATCATTTGTCATGTGCGCTGTTGTGTAATCGGCAAGATGTCACAATGCTTTCAATAAACAAAACAAGCCAGCTACATGTAATTTATAAAACACACATTTTATCCTTCAATGATTCAACTGACATGCCGCAAAAGACTAATTTTCAACCGGCGGTAGACCTAGACACAACCTTCAATCGACAACGGAATACCATCAAATTTGTGTTTAATTGAATTTATTTTTCTAATTATTTGTTCATGATATTCACTCGTTATATTTTTGACAAATTCAAAAAAAAAAAAAGTGAAAACATGGGTGAACAATTGTGGATTAAAGAAAATGGAAAAATCGTGGAAAAGGAAATTTGTACCGACAAATAATTATAGTTTGGAGGAATTTCATACCATTTAATTGCCAAAGCCCTGTTGAGGTAGGGTTTTATTCAATGTTTTGATTTAATTTTGCATAATATATTTGATTGACTTTGTAGTAATATGGTTTTGACCAACCATCAAATGTGTTATGTCAAGCCTTTTTTATGTTTTCTTTTATATATCTGTATAATAAACAAATGTTGAAGCTAAATGATTGGTCACTGTGAAATATTACTCTTAATTAGATCAAATTGGATTTCCTTCTGAAGTTTTTACCAAATTTACGAAGTGAACAGTCTGAAAAATGCCGATTTCAATTTGTGAGAGAAAAATGTTAATTTTTAATAAGATTACATCGTTACAACGGCGTGAAAACACTCTAACCATGCCATAGTTTCCGACTTACGTTTATCCGGACCTTGTTGTTAGACTCGTGACTAGATATCTCAGATTTAGGGTTTAAAGTAAACATATCTGTAGTTTCCGCTTGCTTAGGTTTAAACTGTGCTGACTGCACAAGTTGATAGCGGTATAACAATATCGAACCTTCTTGTTGTTGTTCGATAGCTGTGATAATAACAAGCGTTCGCATTGTTTACCTTCGAGAGGAATGACTACAATGACGTCACATCCTGTGCGCGAGGGCGAAAATCCGTTTTCGGCCAGGTGAAAATTTCCAATAAATCACGGTCGTTCTTTTGTAATTATTGTCCCTTTGGGTGTGTGTTTTTCGACGCGGATTTTCTATACCTTTTTATTTCAATTAAACTGATTGAAATTTATATTTAGTTCTTGTTCGAAAAATAGCTTTTCATTTGATCTTTAAATGGATTCTTCACACGCACATGCAACACGATTCGAAATGATGTGCACTTATGTTCAATTATTTGGATCTCTCCTCCCAAAATTTTGAATCATTATGACGACTTGTAGACAGATAATCATGTTTTGTCATTTCTATCTGGGTATTTGGCAGTGGATACAGTTCGAGTAAATATATCTGTGATAAAAAAAGAAATGGCAGATTGAAATATGTACAGTAACATGACACTTTGTCAATAAATGATTACTAGTGTTATATACTGCGTCCATCATTCCCCCGTAAATCGACAGGTTGATATCGATATAAAGATAGTCGTAAATTGATACATTCATCTTCTTTTACGGGATCTGATTCTTGGATTACTGTCATAAATATTCCGACCGTCCATGAATAAATATGCCCCCATAAAATATAGATCGTAAATAGTTCCTAAATTTGATAAATGTATTTTAGAAAATTGAGCAGGAACAAATTTAATATATGATCCTTATTGTATACTGGTGTTGTTTATGAGCTTTTTCCATTTCGTAGATTAGGTAAATAGTGTGAGCGATGCCTAATGAGACTTTATGCGGTTGAAAACAAGTCTTAAAAAAAGCAGGAAACCTTTAAAAAAAACCCTTTCTTCACACCTAAACAAAAATACCAATGACATCGCTTCCTTTGCATCGCGTGATAGTGAAATACGTAGATCCATATTGTACGATCTGAAAGAGGCTACTGTACAATGCCAATTTATTTCCACAACGAGGCACTCATAATTTACGATGAAATCGAAGCAAACTTTATTGTACGATGAAAGTGAGACTATAGTCCTGAATATCGGTAATAATACTTTTCGGGACCTTTTCAATATATCCAACCCTCTGTTAGGAGATAGTGAAAAAAAATCTTTTTGTTTGTCTCGAATATCGTACTCAATCATGGAACCTTCAGGTAATGGTGCGCAATAAAGATATCATTTACATTTATCGAGTACAATTCTGAATTTATTAGATTTGTATCCCGCAGAACCGTCTATATTTTGACTCGGCTATCGCCTCGCCAAATGGAGACTGGTTCTGCAGGGAACCCATCCAATAGAATTCCGTATTGTACTCGATTATGTTAAATAAACTCTTGACCTTGGGATTCTGTCTCAAGAAAAAGTATATTTAATTCATTCATAAATAAGGTCGAAAGAATATCTCTTGAAACCTTTGTCTGCATTTCGTAGGGTCAAAGGATCAAAGCTCTTTATAGAACAAGTCCATAACTCCTTAAGATATGGTAGAATTTAACAGATGTCTCTCACATTTGTACATCTTGGTGAAAGCAATAGCACTATTTAAGTAAGCCAGAGTCATTACAGAAGGGCAAATCCTTTTTGTGCCTTAAAACCTAGGAGTAGATTTTCTAATATTACAGACTCTTGTTCATTGTTGCAGTTTAAAACAAGGCTTCTTTACCATCGACCAATCCATCCATCCATCCATCCATCCATCCATCCATCCATCCATCCATCCATCCATCCATACATACATACGTACATACGTACATACATACATACATACATACATACAAACATACATACATATACACATACACACATACATTCATGCATAATATATTCATCTTTCTTCTTAACATGCATTTTTTTGTAATAATAGTTTTATACATTTTGTTGACAGAAATGATAAAAAGATACTGTATATTACCATAGATATTATTTCGGTCCGAATTGATATGAACATCATGCCTATTAAAGAAGTGCAGTACAACCCCTTTCAATTACGTTTCGGTGTCTTATTGAACAAATAGGCGCAAGCTTGCAGGCCGAGTGACTAACTGTATCCTTGCAATAAAGGATCCAGCTTGTCCGCTGGACAGGCAATCGTACACCTGCTTTAATGAACAATTCAATGACACTGAACACGCTTCCATAGAATTTAAAATGAGAAAAGTCAAGGTGACATCAAGGTCCATGGATCCGGCTGTTTCAATTCTTCTTTAAAATTGTTGAATATGACTTCATTGAAAAAAAAATGTTTATGTTATAACACATGTCATTATGATAATGAAAAAAGTTACTTACATTCAAAGTATTACAACTGATTTAAGGATAAATAAGGCATTACAACTTATTGAAGCATAATACAGGCATTAACTTCAAATTTTGAGATCAAGGTAGAAAGTCAAAGATGAAAGTGTGGATTAAAAGTTCCCGATCGACTATGAAGACACACCAAAAGAAAAATACGTATAATTAATTTAAGGGAGGGGAGAAAATAAACGAAGATGAACAAAATTATTATATTACCTCCCTTTAATTTCACTCAAAACTCGCTCTACGCACCTTTTCAATTTCATTAAAAAATCATTCATCTTGCCAATTCTTCGATGTTCTTAACTTTTGGAAGGGGGTTCAGAGAATGGCTGTTACATGTGTACATATTGAACATCCTAAAGAGTATAAGATAATGATAGTGAATGAAATATATTTAAAACATTTGTGAATATGTGTTATTGTGTACATGTATAACAAGATAGAGTTTGAAGCATGAATATATCTTTGTATTTGAATCAAAAGTTAATGATCGAAATGTGTCTAAAGTAAGCATAAAACAGCTCTGAAACAATGAGACAAGGAACCTTTTTGTTAAATGCATTTATATAGAGGATAATCGTTTGTTTCAGTGTAAGATCGATTTATATTTCATTGAGTGAACAACAAAGCTATATTTTCACGAGTGGCAGAGCCACGAGTGAAAATATAGCTTTTGTTATTCACGAAATGAAATATTTATCGATCTTACTCAAAAAACAAACGATTATTTTATTTCTTTCATGCAAAAATTAGACAAAATGTTAAACTTCTAGGACATATTTTCGTAAAGCGCGTCATTTTGCACGTGATTGCTATGCAACGTTCATTGTGACGTCACTTATTTCGCCCCGCATAGATGACGTCAGATAGGGAGAAATGCACAAAAGCAGGGTATAAAATTTTGGTAATTTCACTACTTTCGCGGTGAGATTATCAAGTGATAATCTACCGTTATTTCTCGATAAACCATCAAAAAGCATTAAAGAAAAGTATCTAGTTAATGCAGTATACAAACTGTATAAAACTGATAGGTTTACGTGAGTACAGCCAAAAGGTCCTTTTTATGTTATTTGATTCCGATATTTGAGATCTTCTAAGTATGTCCCACACTAGAACATTTCAATGAATAAAAGATTCAAGAATGCTGGCATTGATACACTGGGTTATTGAACATATGTCAAACGCATATCTTTTGTATCTTCCAAAAATTGTCCTAAGGTTTCCCTTGAGAGAACATCATTTTACTTTCTAGAATTCTTAGCCCTACGGAATAAAGCTGGCATATGACTGGAAAGAAAAAAAAAAACGTATTTTGTCTGGACTGCACAATTAAAATCATCGTGAAATTGACACTCATTCCGATCAAAATCATTCTAAATCATTCCCTCCATTCACTCCAAAAAAACTGGTGTAATGCAATAGTTCTCATGTTCTGTATAGAATTGCATCATGTCATAAATAGTTCATCTTACGAGTATCTTTCAAGAAATAATCAGTGTTTATTTTAAAAGTTTGGTCTCTTTGAAGATCGTTTAGGTCCAAACAAAATAAAAGCAATTCTTTTGTAAACGGCCTCGAAGTCAATACATCAATTTCAAGTGATTTAGATGAACGGCTTCATTTGCCAAGGGGTTTGGTTCCATTCGTTGTATGGCTACTTGCAGCCAATTTAATAAGAATTAATATGGAATTGTGGCAGCAAAAGGGCAAGTAAGTACAGTTAACACCATCGTAAAATCGACATTTATTTCGATCAAAACCATTCAAATCAAACGCTCAGCGCTCCAATCATTCATTCCAAACACTCACTCAACCCACTCAGACACGCTCAAAAACAAAAGTAATAGAATTAACAACTACATTCAAAATCAAAATCGGAAAAAATAAAATTCACGACGTCACTAACGTAATTTAATTTTATGAGCGTAATCTTGGTTCGTGATGACAATGAAAGCTTTTCATAGAACCTGTATGCATATCTTATTAAAGGGAGGTAAAACATATCGCTAATTTTGTTCATCCTGAACAAAATTAGCGATACTGGATTACCTCCCTTGAATTTCACCAAAAAGTGGCTCCTCGCACTCATTTAATTTCAATCCAAAATCATTCCAAAATCATTAACCTTGTCAATTTCACGATGTTGTTAATTGTAGTTAATGCTGGTCAGTAAAGGATCACAAACCTAAAAAGTGCGTTTAACCTATATTTCAAATAATTTAGCAATTTTGGAACAGTTTTATCGGTCTGGCTCAAGATTAAGCAGAAAACATGCAAATCAAGGCAAGATTTGCACTGCGTTATGACAGGAAAATGGTGCAATATGATAATAATAACCCCACTTTGCAGCAAGTATGCGTACAAAGTTGATATAATGTACAAATAATCGGCACTGTTTTGTGATCCTGAACGCAGGACAGATTGTGCGTATGTGCAGGCCGATCTAAGTCTATACCGCCTGTCAAAGCTTCTCAGTAACTCCATCATGAACATAGATACAAACAGCTTTTTTGTTGTTGTTGTTTTTTTTCGTTTTTTGTTTTGTTTTGTTTTTCTTCATAACAGCTAGTAGATGATTATCGACAGAAATCGAAAGGATATATTTATTACATCTCTAAATAACAATCGGAATTGTATTCAATGTAGAGCACTAATATAGTATGACATGAGATAGAAGTACGCTTGAGGTGCCCTGAATGTGTCTAACATTTAATCAATTGACATATGCATGAATTGTCGAAGCGAATGATTTCTTCAATGTTAAATATATTACATACCGAACCATCACGTAGGACCAAATAAAGCGAAATTTCTCAATTCCATTAAGTGATTTTTCCCCTTTCTGACTTTGTATTGACCTTATATCCAATACCGAAAAAAAGTCCAATTTCAAAATTAGAAGACACGTATCTGGGATATGTAAAAACCAAAGGATTTCCTTTTCAGATAGAGTGACACGTTAAATCTAGGTCCATGTACTTCATATTTCAATTAGTTTGTCAGTGATTGAAAGCATCGTTTTAAAAATATTATACCAAACTCTCAAAAGCTATTTTGTTTAGGATTTACCGTAACCATAACGTAGAAAGAAATCATTGCAATCTTTAAAACAATTACTATTTGTATTAAATGGTGTTTTTTCCAACTCATCATTTACATTAACTCTTCTTCTCAGGACGATATAGAGGATAATTTAAGTGTTAGATCGATTAATACTTCAAAGAAGGCTCCGTCATTCCTGAAAATACACATCCATCCATCCATCCATCCATCCATCCATCCATCCATCCATCCATCCATCCATCCATCCATCCATCCATCCATCCATCCATCCATCCATCCATCCAATAATATATTCATCTTTCCTCTTAACATATATTTTTTTGTAACTTCGTTATAATAATCTTATACATTTTGTTGACAGAAATGATTAAAAAATACTGTATATGTTGTGCCCGTTCTTGGGAAATTGGCCATTCTCATGATTGAGCAACCGTTGTTTGCCCGTTCTTAAGAATGGTTGCTAAATCTTAAGATTGAGCAAATATATTTATATCTTCGTTTACAATTGAAATACATAATAAAAACTGCTTTTATCATACGAACATAAATTAACAAGGAGAAATGTTTATTAGATTAACAAAAAAAGTTTAAATTACCCACTTTGATAACAATAAAATGAACTCTTTTCCCTGTGTTCTGTGAAATCAAGTTCGGCAACAAAAACGAAAAAAATGATACAGATCTATTATTTTAGGATCTTTCGTAAATGACATCACAGAGTATGTATTATCTAGTTTTGTTAATTATGAATCTCGGTCCGTCCGCCCCACATCCATTTCGCAATAATTCCTGTTCGCCCTGGGTAGTTCGCCGAAAATCCCGTTCGACCCCTCTTTTCAGTAAAATATAAATTGCTTAGCGGTGTTTTGTTAATTCTTATGTTAATTATTTTCATAATAGAAAGGATATCAACAAGATCCTTGTTTCTCTGTTAAGAAATTCTCCACACATTTTTTAGGTTCAAGTAAAATGAGGCAAGTCTTAGGATAATTCATTTGATAAAAGGAAAAAATAAATTATTATAGGTATTCTATATTAATTCAAAGCTTATTTTTTTTTTGGGGGGGGGGGGGTTCATGTCATAAGAATGTACTCTCTGTTTTCTTTAGTTGATAAATAATAATAAAAATAATAATAAAACATATGTATTTAATAAATTTAATCAAGTAATAGTTAATCCAACATACACAGATTGATTGAAGTAAAAAAATAATAAAATATTCAATTTCTTTTAAATTTTGACATTTGATAGCAGATAGAAATGGCAAAATTAATCTATCAGATACAAGGTAAACAAGCAAAAACTACTAAGATGATGTTCATTTCGGTCACAATACTTCGACAAAATGTGTAGAACATGTGGTCTGATAAATTCAATTGGTTGGGCAGAAACAAATAGAGGGAATCGACCGGTCTTAAAATTCATCCCGGGACGCACCAGGACACCCCAGGACTTAATGAGGCATCCCGGAACACATCATATAATGAGATATGTCATTACACTGATAAAACGGATTGTCCCGAGGTTTATGAAACACGCACAAAAGGTAATTTTACATGAGTCCCGGGATGGTTTGAATTCTTATTTTTATTTTACCAAGTGTACATTTATATAATCAATTTCATATTGCCTAATGACTTTAGTTAGCTTATTTTTTAGTTATGAAATGTCCCGGGGTGGCCGGTTGTGTCCCGGGGTGATTATCAAGACCCAGAATCACCTCACCTTTTGGTCAATCCATTTAATAAACCCAGGGCAAAACACAGTGTAAATGGACCTGTTACCTTAATTTTCATGCATTTGAGGACCAGTATAACATGAAGAAGGCAACAACATTTCAGAGGCACCTTTTTTATGTGGTAAGTAGTCATTTATGTGATGCTGAGCACAACATGTCTATATATAATCTCTTCTGAAGAGACAATCAAGCTCAGGAACCATAAGTTTGCGTACTTGAATAAAAGATAACTACATTTCCTACATCTTTGATTCATATGTCAACCCTGTTATATGAAAGTATTGTGACTACAACTTATTCAATAAGTACACCTCTGCCCTTTTTAAAGTCTTTTTAAGTCTTCTCATATTGGATATCATATGGAAAAAGGTGGTAAATAATCACAAAATACATCCTTTAAACTGTTGGATTTCCTTATATGAAAATCAACAAAGGAAAATAGCTCAGAAATTGAAAAATATGTAGAGTTACAATTCTTATGCACTACACTCCATAATCATGAGAGATAAAGCTATGTAAAGTTATGATTCTTGTGCACTTTACTCCGTAATCATGGAAAATAGAGAAAAATAACCGCTTAGTTACAAGTCAATTGGATATAGGTAGACAGAGATAAACTCTGGACAGATTAACAGACAACAGGCACTGGGATGCTGGGACATCATGGATGATCACATAATAATATGTCCTGTCTTCTGACAGCCTTATAAAAAGGAAGTTGCTAGCCCCATTGTTTTATAATACAAGACATGGTGGCTTAACAGTCCTCAATGGACAGACATTAGATTTCCAGGATTTTTTTTTTTTCTTCAAAAAATCAGAAACCACCATGACATCAAAAAGCAGTCATACAAATTTAAACATTCCGTCCACACATAAAATACTTTTCATTGGAAAGTTTCATGTTAATCTAAATTTTGATCTCCTTTTTCATGCGACACTTGATTAAATGAATTTGTCTTCCACCAATAAAAAAAATGGAAATAAGTGTGCCTGATTTGGATCATCAGCTGATATTTGTCTTCCGCAAATGGGTTGATAATCATATGCCTTTGTGGGATAGCAGCTGAAGGCAAGGAAAGGATGTTATGGAAGTAAGGGTAAGAGAAATACAAGGAATCCATTGATAGATGCTCCAGCCGCACACATTCTTTCTGACATGTATTTGTTCTTACAAATTGGATTGGTAGTCATTAACCTATGGGGGATACTGTACAAAGCTTTATAAGAACCTCAGGGTTCTATAAGAATCATTGTATTTCCATTAAAAAGGGATGGGCTTTTATTGGAGTCTACCCTGTATACTTTTCTATTACAATGGTGAAAAATTGCAAAAAATAAACATAATTTTCTCAAAATAGTAACATTTGATTGAGGGAAAGGCGCAAAAAACATCTGTTGAAATTTTAGTGACATTGATTTTGTGGACATGTGCTTTTGTTAGATAGGCTTCAGTATTTTGAAAAATCACATAAAAAAGGTTGAATAACAATTTCAACCTCAGATGAGAAGGATGGGGGTTAATAAGAGCATGGGCTCTATTAGAATTTTTATGGTAAGAAGTTGAATTGTTAAATAGGATATCATGGTAGTGGCACTTGTGATCACTTGAGTTATTACAGGTCAAGGATAAAGCATAGAAAACAAGCTAAATGAGGTTATTATCAGTTTAAAGCAGAATCCTCTGAAACTTTTCAAAATGAAGGTTAAAATTCCAATTTATCATTTTAATAAAATTCAACATTTTTCTCTTTTTTTGCATCTTTTAGTGTTCATTTATTTGTCATTTACATGGGGTTTGGGCACTTGTATTTATTGTGATGAATGTTGAGCCTATCTTTCTATATAGTACAACCATATATATAAATATATATATATGACCTGTCACACAAAAAGGGAACATCTGAGTTACGCGTAAAGTGTCGACCCTAGTCAGACCTCCCGTACTGAGCAGACTGACTAGGGTCAAAACTTATTGCACCATGCTTATTTTCTGAATCTAGAATGTTGAATCTACCTTCCAGTGAAGGAATATTAGAAATGAGACTTCTGGTTGACCTATGCTGGATCAAAACTCTTTTTCAATAATTCATTTTACAGAATTCCTGGATGGTCCCTTTTTGCGTGACGGGTCACATAATATAACCCTAGCTTCCATTCAACTTGGGTAAAGAACTTGTCATTTTACCTTTTTTTTTTTTAGACTATGTACAATGTAGGGGGCCTACAAGACTTATTAAGTGCCATAAAGACATTTTTGATAAGTTTCAGGTGAAAAGTGCTTGAGTCACTTTAAACTTTAAAAACCCAGGATTGATAGCCTGCATAATTCACTTGAAAACATTTGAGCAAATTGTGCTTGAAACTGTTAAGATTCAATAAATTGCCAGTTTTGCTACAGTTTTTTAATATAAAATATGATATGTATCTATTAAAGATAATAAAAATGACAACAAACAATCAAAGCTGGCAAATGAATGGAAAAAATGATGATAGACTCAGAATAGACTTTCCAGTCTATAACAATAACAACAGCAACAACAACAACATCAACACTCTCTTCATGCAGACGCGTTGACAAATTAGAACTACATGTACATAACATTCTAAATCAGTCATCAACAGTCAATATGTAGTAGACATGTACTAAAAATAGGTATAGAATTTTAAGGGCCTTGCAGAAAATACAGGCAATTAACCAGTTCAGGTCCACTTTCCCTTTGAAAGCTCTGCTTGACTCAATTTTCTTGTATCATATTGTTCTTCAAAATAAGCTATAGTTAATTGCACTACAATAAGTGTGATATAAATAAATTGCCTTAAATTAAGTGACAAAATTTAACCAATTCTGGTCCAATTCAACCAGTTTAGAATTTCTTACTATTTCTTACCATCCTAGACCTTGGAGGTAGGCAGTATCTGCCTTTCATGATGCATTTCGACATTGAAATCATAGATTTGAACCGTTGTTTACGCTGGGAACATAGCAAAGAACCAGGGGTGTATGGATTACCACTGCCAGGGAAAGATTCAAAATACTTTTTTATCTGAGAAATGCTATTCATTGATGATCACTTGTGGTATTGAAATTTTTTTGTAAAGTTAAAATAATTTTAATAATGATTTTTACTCGATTCCTCAGAACGATTGCATTTCAATATGAATAATATCAATTTTGAGAATATGAATGATACTTGCACAAGGATTGAGTTTTGAAACAAAATCATTTGAGAAATCTCTAGAGATACTTCTTCAATGAATTTTAGCCCATACCATGCTACAAATACCTCAAGTCTTCAAAAGTATTATTCCAAAGATGATTTTTGAATATTTCTTTTCCATTTTGAGACAACCCCCAAACAGGTGGACCAGAACTTGTTAACCCTTATGCTGAGCCCGGAATATTCCTGCTTTGGCAGGAGTATAGACCAACATCAGCCTGCACATATGTGCAGGCTGATGTTAATCTACACCACCTGTTTCTCACTTTCAAACCAGAATTGTCAATAGATTAGTTTTTCAAATTAAAAATTGACCTACAGTTGGTACTTTCAGTGCTTTTTGCCCTTTGAATTTGATGAAAATTTTTAGCCAAAATTTATTCAGCATGACAAGGGTAAAGTCACTGTCATGTTAGCACACTTATGTCCAATTTTCTGAGTGCCTGCAAAAGATTGTTGGAACGAAACTAGCTGTTTTGTTTCCAGGTTTTTCTCACGTGATCAGTTCAGCGACGCCATGCTAGATTGTTCGTTTTCGTCACGACGTTTTTCAAAATTTGCAGCTTTCTTCCACCACCTGTGTATGTATGCAATAAAGACAAGGCTTTTTAATTCACCATTTAAGATTATTTGCCATTTCGGAGGCTTTAAATACACTTCCATGACCTGTTTGCAGCAATGATTTGCACAAGTTGTCTCCCTTGTCACGCAAATTCTGTTTCACTTTTGCTTGAATGCATTGTAAGAACAATATTTCAGATTGTCATAGTAATTATTATCATTTTATTAATCAATGCCTTTAATGGCCTATATTCACACTCAGAATTTTAGTTTTGACAATAACATGCAGCTTTTATAAAAGCGAAAGTAGAACATAAAGGTACACTCATGTCGGGTAATCCTGCGCGTCGTCTAAAGCTGCGCAGCTATATGACGTCATGTAAACTAAGAAAATGGCCGCTGAACATAAAAGCAGAACAAGCTATTTTTCATACTCAAAATTCGATCAATTCCACCATTTTAAACAACACAGTTCATGTGTATTTTTTAAAGCAAAAAGATTCCCGCTTTGTCTCAAGTATTTTCCAGTTTAATATTAACAGATTACGGACATTAATTTTAGGTGCTTTCCTCGACTGCGCAGGTTTAGCCGACGAAAACTGTGTTGATAATATGGGACGGTGCCTCTGTTCATAACTGGATTGTGTAATTGTAGTGACATTTTTTTCTAGATAAAATGTCTTTTATATAGCCAAAATGGTAAACGAGTACAGTCGTGTATTGATTTTTTTGTACAGCCGATATCTTTACACGAATTTTGTACTTGACTTTCTTAAAGTGCGCAGGGTTAGCCGACAGCACTGTACTTGCAAGTCATGTAGAATTTGTCTCAAAATACAGTGTAGACCCTGATCAGTTTGCACATTTATTAGCATAGGCACACTGCAACCTTTGATAAGTGTAAGTACAAAAAGTTGAGATAGAAAGCAAACTTGAACTTTCAAACAAACAGAAGGAATTGGAACTGTCAGAATAGGAACTTAATTTTGAGAATGATTTGTTAAATAGTTTTCCTCAAGCACCAGAGCCTGATAAATTTGAATCGAAATATTTCGCGACACCATACCACGAAAGACCAAATTACCGGTGCTACAACTTCAATTTTGACAATGAACCTCCGATGAAGTCTGAACCTCAAATTTGGTAGGAACCTCAAGCTCAGTCTGAACCTCAAGTTCAGTCAGAACCTCAAGTTCCACAAAGCAGGCTTAACCGTCTAGTGAGTCCCTTTATTCCGGGTGATAATTATCATCAGTTATCAAATTTCTTGATTAAGAAAGACTTATCCCTTCAAAGACTAATGAATTTTGATGATCGGCCTGAGACATTTCAATTGTGGAAAAGCATGTTTAAGTCAATAACCAATGAGATTCAAGTGTCCCCACCCAAAGGGATCTTTTTTTGTTTTCTGTATACGGTAGTTTCTGAATCTAGAATTATTAAACTACCATACTTGGAAATTATGCTGCTGTCATAGCGCAGTTGGTAGCACATCAAACTTAATCTAGAGGTCCTGAAAGGTCCTGAGTTTGATCCCCGACAGGGGCACTCGTTCTTTCAGACTATTTGTCTCCAGCCTATGGGTCGATAATCATAGATCTATGTGGGATAGCAGCTGGAGGCTTGGAAGAATGAAAAGTACTGGTGTGAGAAATACCAGGAATCCATTGTTAGGTGCTCCAGCCAATGGAATATAACTGACAAAATGTTGAAACGGTGTAAAACCCCATTGAAAAAGAAAAAATGGGAAATTATCCCTGCTGAATCAAATATGTTTTTTCAAAAATTAGTCTCTTTTTGTGTGAGACATCACACATGAATTTTGATAGTGCAAACAAATAGCATACAGATTAGTCAGATTAGCAAGGAAAACCTAATTGTCAGCTTATTACATTAACCTGCTTAAATTATGATTATGTAATAAGTCTACTTCCTTCACTTACAAGAAAAAAATCAACACAGTACTCTTTACAACAGAAATGGTAGAAGTCTGTATCACTTCTTACCTGCCAAATATTGTTCTTCAAATATATCATTTACATTCATTTTCACACTTGATCAGCTAATAATTTAAATTCAATTATTTCCATCAAGATTCATGCACTTAGATTAGCTATTTCATTTGAGATTATATATCAATGAAAGCAATTTTGAGTATGTTACTTTGCACACCCAAAAGTCCTAAAGATATAAATATGTCTCTTTAAGGAAATATCTTACACTGTAAGCTGGAAGTTTGAAACGGAAACAAATCATGTACAAATCTGCTTCACATATGCATACAGTGATAAGGTTTTTAGATTCATACCTCAATGAATTAAAAGAAAACTCCCATCATCTCTTACTAAAAACATTAAATAATAGAAATCAAAGCAAGAAAAAGCAAGATATTTTGATCAATTTCACATACCCATAGGGCAGACATTACAAGGGTGAACCCTACATCTGGGCCCGCGGTAATAAAATTTTTCTCAAGCTCAACTGATAATTTTCTCAAATTTTGAATTAAAATAAATGTATGAAGTTATAAGATAATATCAATAAGTTGTTATTTAAAGCAACTTATTAATAGTAACCTTTCATGTTAATACATAAATATGAGGATTACAACAGAGTTACAGCTTTAATCTCAAATTGAAATTTGAGAAAATTAAGAATTGAGCCTGAGAAAATCTTTATAACCTTGGGCCCCAATCTTTGCTTTCAGAATGAATAATACACTTGGTCTTTTGGAGTCATATTGTTGCCAGTTGAGCACATTATCCTTGGATTTGTGATATTCCCTAAATAGTTTTACTACATCCAAATCTGAGCCTCTAGCTTTGAAATTTAACTCTTGTCATGCTGAATAAAAAACCTAGCAAAATTAAATATAAATCAAAATGCTGAAAGCTCTGTATTTCCTACTTGTGAGTCAGAAATTGATTTTGAAAATACATTTTCTGAAACTTTTCTGGCTTAAAAAGGAAAAAACAGGTGGTATAGACGAAGATCAGACTGCACATATGTTTGTCTATAGCTCCTGCCAAGGCAGAAATATTCCGGCTTCAGCATGACAAGGGTTAAAAAAAGGTGTTTAAAGCCACTTATATCAATTTAGATCATATCATGGGGCTGTTCACTGCTTCCTGGGTATCACATTATACTAGATTGGGTTCCTAATTTTTTTCCCAAGGATGTACATCAATATGTCCAGTAGTGCAGAAGGAATTCCAACCAAAACCTTTAATTTTGATTGGATAGTCAAGTCCTCCATCTTAATCCCACAAATCAGCAGAAAAAAAGTTCCTACTGCTCATCATCCTGTTGATTATCAAATGGCAAAAGACACCTTATGTCAGAATGAATGGTCATATTTATGATCAAACCCATGACCATTTGATATGCAGTCCAGCCAACTGATTTCTCCTCAGTACTGGGCATCTCAAGTATTTTTAAGAGAGAAGATGTAATTAGTGCATTTGTGACAACTATTTAGCTTTAGAAGTTGTTGAAAATGTCACACATGAATCATGGATTTGTACATGGGTGTTGAAATTTTCTCAGTTGTCCTTGGACAAGTTGGTAGCTGAATTTCACTCATCCAACTTGAAAATTGCTTGTTAAAGTTTTATCTATTCTTTCTTTGAACTAAGGATACTTTATATGGGTTGAAAATATTACCATCTTATACCCCTGTCAAAGAAGGATAGTATTATGGGATCACCCGTGGTGTACGGCCATCCTGGGGCGTGCACTTCTCTGTCCAGAGCGTAATGTCCGATTTCTTAAAACTTGGAAGTGATGTTCTCAGTGCAAGAACAAGAACCATTACTCTATCTGGCCTATTTTTGAGTCATTGCAAATCTGATACAACTCATCATGGAAAAGTGCAATGCAAAAAAAAAAAACAAACAAAAAAAAAACATGACTCAACTTGGCTTGTTATTTGAGTTATTGCCCTTTGTTGTTTTTTATACTTTGATCTTGTCCAGTGCATATCACTCAAATTATAGGAGCTATGATAATGAAACTTGATGGGTAGATAGATCTCATTATGGGAAGTGCAATGCAAAAAAATACCTTTACCTGGGTTGTTATTTTTAGTTTTTGCCCTTTGTTGTTTTTCATACTTGGATCTTGTCCTTGGCATATCTCTTAAAGTATAGGAGCTATGATAATGAAAATTGATAGGTAGATATATCATTTTAAGGGAAATTGCAGTGCAAAAGAACCATAACTTTACCTTGGTTATTTCTTTAGTTATTGCCCTTTGGGTTTTTTTCATACTTGAATCTTGTCCAGAGCACATCTCTAAGAGTATTTGAGTTATGATCATGAACTTCATATAGATAGATCTCATCAAGGAGAAGTGCAGTACAAAAGAACCATAACTCTTACCTAGCTTAATTTTTGAGTTATTGCCCTTTCATGATTGGATCTTGTCCAAAGCTTATCTCTAATAGTGCATTAGCTTTGATCATAATAATGATCATCTTCACTAGTCAAGGGGTATGAAATCCATAGATTCTTCTCGATTACCAGGTAAGATATGTAAAACGTTCATAACCCTCGGTCCGACAACATGAACAATGATATACTCCTACTACAATTATTTCTCTGTCTGTCTACACAAAAATTGTCCAAAGATATTCATTCAAAATCACTTCAATTCTACTCTAAGCCCAATGTTACATCAAGCTGTGTGATGGGCGTATCTTGTGACAATTTGATACCTTGTTCAACCTGGAAACAAATGAGTATAGAAAACATTGTGATGAATGGAGAAACTGCTTTTTTTCCTTATCTACAATGTTTTTGATTTTAAAATAATACCTTTACTGAAGATGCCTTAAACTGCAACATGAAACCACTTTCAAAAGTCTGCAATTTAGTTATTGATATAAGACCAACTTGTTCTTGGACAAGTTTTCAAGGAAAATCTTCTCAGCCACAGGCTAAAAAAAACCAAGTTGTACAAGTCGAGCATGGGAATTCCACACCCCTGCAAGCAACAGTCTCATGTGTTCAGTCAGTAGAGTTTGATTCCTGACAGCAGCACTCATCCTTTCTGACTTTTTGTCTTCCATAAATTGGTTGATAATCCTAGACCTAAGAGGGATACCTGCTGTAGGCTAGAAAAAGATGTACTGCTAATGTTAGTACTGGTGTTAGAATTACCAGGAATTTATTGTTAGGTGCTCATGCCTCCACAATATAAATGAAAGATAGTTTAAAGTGTCGTAAAACCCTATTCAAACAAAATCAGTTGGTAAAGCTTCTTACTTCAAATCAAAATATATGTTATCATATGTGACCTGCCACGAGAAAAGGAACCATCCTGGCAGTGAGTAAAGTGGCGATCCCAGTCTGACTGCGGATTGCGCAGACTGACTAGGGTCAAAATTTTTGCACTTTTTTTATTTTCCAATATAGAATGAACAATCTACCTTCCTGTAAAAGGATTTTTGAATTGCGACCTGTGCTTGACCTATGCTGGACCCAGTCTCTTTTCAAATATTTATTTGACAGAGTTCCCAGATGGTCCCTTTTTGCATGACGGGTCACATGTTTAATTCCCAGGCTAAAAAACTAAGTATTTTTTAGGATGAAACTTCTGATAAACATGTACATGTAGGTTGAAAAAGCTATTTTTGACTCAAGTATAAAACTTCATATTGTTTCTTATAGGCTTATATAATTAAATGTGTGAGCTGTAAGACGAAGCGATATTCTAGATAGTGATTAAATTGTCAACACAAATCTAGCTGTGGACTTTCTGTGGAGAGGGGGGGGGGGATCACCTTTGGCTTCCACTGCTTAGTCCGCAGCATATTTCTGACACTGTATGTCGGATTGACTTGAAACTTTAAAGCTATGTTCCTTTTATGATAATGGATAGCAGAGCACAAGAACAACAACTCTACCTAGCTTAATGTTTTTTAGGTATTTCCCTTTGATGTTTTTCAAACTTCGACATCCAGCTGTGTAATTGGCTTATCTTGTGACAATTTGCCACCTTATTAGTACCCCACCGGTTACCGGTTGGGGGACTATAGGTTTGCTCGATTCCGTCTGTCCGTCCGTCCGTCTGTCTGTCCGTCACACTTTTGTCCGGGCTATATCCTCTAAACCATATGTGCTAGCAACTTCAAACTTGGTACACTTATAGATCTCATTGAGGAGAAGTGTCATGTTCAAGAACCTTTACTCTGCCATGCCCACTTTTTGAGTTATTGCCCTTTGTTGTTTTTACCCTTACATTCTTGTCCGGAACATATCTCCTAAAGTATGTGTGCTAGCAACTTCAAACTTTGTACACTTATAGATCTCATTGAGGAGAAGTGTCATGATTAAGATCCATAACTCTGCCACACCTACTTTTTGAGTTATTTCCCTTTGTTGTTTTTAGCCTTACATTCTTGCCCGGATCATATCTCCTAAACTATAAGTGCTAGCAACTTCAAGCTTTGTACACTTATAGATCTTATTGAGGACAAGTGTCATGTACAAGAACTGTTATTCTGCCACACCCACTTTTTGAGTTATTGCCCTTTGTTGTTTTTACCCTTACATTTTTGTCTGGATCATATCTCCTAAATCATAAGTGCTAGCAACTTCAAACTTTTTAAACTGATAGATCTTATCAAGGACCAGTGTCATGTACAAGAATTGTTACTCTGCCATGTCCACTTTTTGAGTTATTGCCCTTTGTTGTTTTTAGTCTTACATTCTAGTCCAGATCATATCTTCTTAACTATAAGTGCTAGCACCTTTAGACTTTGTTCACGTATAGATCTCATTGAGGACAAGTGTCATGTACAAGAACTGTTACTCTGCCACACCCACTTTTTGAGTTATTGCCCTTTGTTGTTTTTACCTTTACATTTTTGTCCGGACCATATCTTCTAAACCATAAGTGCTAGAAACTTCAAACTTGCTACACTTATAGATATCATTGAGGACAAGTGTCATGTACAAGAAGTGTCACTCTGCCATGTCCACTTTTTAAGGTTATTGCCCTTTGTTGTTTCTATCCTGATATTTTTGTCCCGTACTTATCTCCTAAACTATAAGCCCCAGCAACATCAAAGTTTGTACACTGGTAGATCTCATTGAGAAGAAGTGTAATGCACAAGAACTGTTACTCTGCCACATCCACTTTTTTAGTTATTGTCCGTTGTTGTTTTTTATCCTGACATTTTTGTCCGGACCATATCTCCTGAGCCATCAGTGCTAGCAACTTCAAACTTGGTACACTTATAGATCTCATTGAGGACAAGTGGCAAGTAGGAGATATATCATAAGAAAGGATTTTTTGTTATCCGGTGGGGGACTCCTGTATTGCATCGCAATACGACATGCACTTGTTTAATCTTGTAAGGTCATTTTACCTTTCTGCAAATGCCCCTTAAAAGAAAGGATGTAATATTGGATGGGTTGTGGTGCCAATATCCAACTGGCGGGTGGATCTTTCTGTGTCAGAAGCATAACTTTGTCCCCTTATGTCTTATTGACTTGAACCTAGGCAAATCATTCCTTTCATGATTAAAGGCTGATTTACACATTCACGATTTTTGGCTACGGTGCCCCTACGATTCGCAACAATTTGTAAAATTGTCATTTACCATGGTGATTTGTAGTACAACTGTGGTGACACTCATGTTTTGTGATAATTCAGGAAATTCTATGTTGGTGCTACAGAAGTTTTAAACTGTTTAAAACATTCCTGGCGAATTGTGGTGGTTATTGGGCATGGCCTAATTTATAGCACAACCGTAGTGAAATCGTGCTGATTCGTACTGACACTGAAGCTTTATTCGCGACAATTCATGAGAGATCGTAGCCAGTCGTGGAATCCCACATTATGAATTCTCACGATTCACCATGAAATGGGTACAGTTGTCGTACAATCTTATAAGGTTTCGCTGCGGAGCTTCATGATTGGCCATGACCAATGCCGCTTAGAATCAGACTTGTACCATATTGAACCTTACAAGCACTGTGAGCATTCGTTGTGCCACTGCAGTCAATCCTCATTGACTGTAGCGTTGCCGTCAAGAATCGTCATTCATTAGTATAAATACCTTACAGACACCGTACTTATATTGTGTACATTCTTACTGGAAACATAGTGATACTGAATATTTCTACTTCTTGCCATGATTCAACCCGATCCATTCCAATTTTTCTGACCATGAGAAATCTTGGTGAATCGTGGTGAATAAGAGAGGAAATCGAGAAGGTGTAAAGAGGTCTTAAAAAGTGCAATAGGCAAGAAAAGTAACTCTAACTTGCTTAATTTTTGAGTTATGTCCCTTTGTTGTTTTTAATACTTGGGCATCCAGCACAGCAACAGGCCTATCTCGTGACAATTTGTCACCATGTTGACATATCAAATCCGGCTAACCTCTAATGAAATCAAAGATTTTTCAAATACAGATTAAGCCGCCTTTATAATGCAGTCGGTAGAGCTTTGGACTGTCAATCTAGAGATTTTGAGTTTGATTCCTGATGGGGGCTTTCATTCTTTCTGACTATTTGTCTTCCAACAATGGGCGATAACAGTAGACATATGTGGGATAGCAGCTGGAGACTTGGAAAGGATGTGATGGAGGAACTGGTGTGAGAAATACCAGGGATCAATTATTAGGTACTCAACCAGGCTATTGCTGAAAGATTGTCAGAAGGGATGTACAACCCCATTCAAACACACAAATCAGCTATTGATTTTACAGTTCCAAGACAACCCCTTATTATGTGAGGGGTGGGGTGTATAGTTGAAAGCCCGTTTTGTAAAGCATTAGCTGCTCTATAGGCTTCTTTCATGACCACCATTGACACGGGATTTTTTTTTTCGAGTGCGTTTCATTTGCTGTCTGTTTTGAAAATAACTTGGTATTTTGTTGGATAAAATTCGGAAGAGCCTGAACAGACCGGTAGAACATCTGATGCACTGTTCCAGGTGTTTTCATTGGGATGAATTATCATTCAGAATAGTTATCCGCGTTGTACAGACTCTGACAGTTAACAATCTATTATATCTCTTTTTCCGATGTTTCAAGAATGTCCAGACAATCTTTAATTAATATAGGTTTACAAACTGAAAATAATGCGAACAACAATTTAATTAATAACGATAGGTCTTTAGATAAGTGAGCCGGGATATTCAACCGGAAGTTGGTCTGTCAGTTTGTCGAAAGTTGAGATCGAACAATAACATGATTTTATAGTTTATATGTAGAATTAATCGAATAAACTTTATTTTGGAATCATTAAATGAATAAAATGGAATATTTAAATGCAAGAATCATACTTTTATGACATGTTGTGTTGATATAAACGTTGGTTTGACCATTCTTAAGAATGAGCAACGACCCCCTGTCATCACTTGCCCGTTCTTGAGATTAAGTATTCCCGAGATCGGGCACGACATATATAACCATAGATATTATTGCGGTCCGAATTGATATGAACATCATGCCTTTTCAAGAAGTGCAATACAACCCCTTTCAATTACGTTTCGGTGTCTTATTGAACAAATAGACGCAAGCTTGTGGGCCGAGTGACTAACTGTATCCTTTCAATTAAGGATTCAGCTTGGCCTCTGGACAGGCAATCTTACACCTGCTTTAATGAACAATTCAATGACACTGAACACGCTTCCATAGAATTTAAAATGAGAAAAGTCAAGGTGACATAAAGGTCCATGGATCCGGCTGTTTCTATTTTTCTATAAAATTGTTGAATATGACTTCATTGTAAACAACATGTTAATGTTATAACAAATGTCATTGTGATAATGAAAAAGTTACTTACATTCAAAGTATAACAACTAAATTAAGGATAAATAAGGCATTACAACTTATTGAAGCATAACTCAGGCATTCACTCCAAATTTTGAAATCAAGGTAGATGGCCAAAGATGAAAGTGTGGATTAAAAGTTCCTGATCGACTATGAAGACACACAAAAAGAAAAATTAAATTAATTAAAGAGGGGGGGGGGGTAATAAACGAAGATGGACAAAATTAGTGATATTATATTACCTCCCTTTAATTTCACTCATAACTCGCTCTACGCACTTTTTCAGTTTCATTTCAAATTATTTCAAAAACATTCTTGCCAATTTCTCGATGTTCTTAACTGTAGGTAGAGGTGGGGTGGGGGTTCAGAGAATGGCTGTTACATTTGTACATATTGAACATCCTAAAGAGTATAAGATAATGATAGTGAATGAAATATATTTAAAACATTTGTGAATAGGTGTTATTGTGAACATGTATAACAAGATAGACTTTGAAGCATGAATATATCTTTGTATTTTAATCAAAAGTTAATGATTGAAATGTGTCTAAAGTAAGCATAATAACAGCTCTGAAACAATGAGACAAGGAACCTTTTGGTTAAATGCATTTGAGCCTGTGCGTGACATTTCCAACAATTTGAAATATAAGTCAAGTACAGACATTGGGTAGCAGCCACATACTGTAAATATTAAATTACTTGATGGTCTACAGATACGTTGAGACATTATCTATCTACTAAACGCATAGTGAAGACTCTGGTCAGACTGTGCGTATGCACGGGCTGGTAAGAGTCTTTGCTTTGCACATATTTGAAATTGTTGGAAATCTCACACACAGGCTCATTTATAAGTATATAGTTTATGAAACATACAAACTCTATAAAACTGGTAGGTTTACGTAAGTACAGCTTGAAGGTCCTTTTTATGTTATTTGATTCCGATATTTGAGATCTGCTAAGCATGTCCCAAACTAGAACATTTCAATGAATAAAAGATTCAAGAATGCTGGCATTGATACACTGGGTTATTGAACATATGTCAAACGCATATCTTTTGTATCTTCCAAAAATTGTCCTAAGGTTTCCCTTGAGAGAACATCATTTTATTTTCAAGAATTCTTAGCCCTGTGGATTTAAGCTGGCATATGGCTCGTAAGAAAGAAACCCGAATTTTGTCTGAAATGCATAGTTAAAAACATCGTGAAATTGACACTCATTCCGATCAAAATCATTCTAAATCATTCACTCAACGCTCCATTCATTCATTCCAAACACTCACTCAAATCGATCAAATTCGCTCCGAAATCACTAGAAAACATTTCAGAATCGTTCAAGACGACCAACATTTAATTCAAATCGATCGAATTGTTGTACGATCTAATGGACGGGTGTGGATTTAACATGTGGATTTAAAGTGTCTGATTCGACTTTAAAGACACGCAAAAAGAAAAGTACGTATATTTTTAAAAAAAAAGGAGGTAATAAATATCGCTTATTTTGTTCTATCGATAATTGATTACCTCCCTGATACGCTCATTTAGTTTCAATCCAAAATCATTAAAAAAAATCACCCATCTTGCCAATTTCACGATGTTCTTAACTGCAAAAAGCCATATAACCAACATATGAGCATTTCTTCTTCTTTTCTTACTACATGAACTAAGATAGCAAAGTCCTGAAATTGACATTCACCTCAATCAAAAAAAAAATCTAATTCGCTCGCCAAAGCTCTTTTCACTGCGCCGAAAAACGCTCATTTTAATCACTATAAATGCTCCGTAAAGCGAAAAATAACTACAGATTGTAAATTACCGCCGTTGTCGTAGACTTCGTCGACGGCTGTTCTCACATGGGATGATTTGTTACCAAATTCTTTCAATGTTATTACCATATTCAGAGAGTTGTTAATTTAATATTCTAAATATATGAGAAAGAAAACTTGGTGAATGCTCATGTTTTGTATAGAATCGCATAATTTCATCAATAGTTAATCTTACGAGTATCTTTAAGAAATAATCAGTGATAAACGCATTTTAAAAGTTTGGTCTCTTTGAAGATCTTTAAAGTCAAAACAAAATAAAAGCAATTTCTTGCGAAAATGGCCTCGAAGTCAATACATCAATTTCGAGTGATTTCGATGAACGGCCTCATTTGCAAAAGGTTTGGTTCCATTCGTTGTATGGTTACTTGCAGCCAATTTAACTAGGATTGATATGAAATTATGGCAGCAAGAGGGCAAACATTAAATAGTTGATGCTGGTAAGTAATGGTTTCCACGGATCACAAACTTAATCAAAACACCGAAAGTACTGATGGTGAACGAATCTGGTGGCATTCTATAGTGAAATGTTGAATTTGTTGAGAAAAGAGATATTATAAATGTAGAGAAAAAAAAATAAGGGAAAGTGTCTCGACAAAATTTCGGCAATTCGGCAATTTCCCTGTAAATTCAAAGAAAGGGAAACAGAGGAAAAATCCTGTTAGAAAATGATTTGTTAGAATATGAGTAGTTACTCTGTAAAAATTCATTTTACATTGTTGAAATAGACTAGGCGGCATTTTTTGTACGAGGCTTATTTTTCGACTTGGTTCAACATACCTGCCAGAAAAGGTCTGACTGCAGATATGCAATCTTTAAACCTTCCTGGACACGGCCAGCCACGTTGTAGTATCAAATTGTGGTATACAATTTTTGTTACTGGCCCCGTTTTAGTCATACCATATGCGCTAATAATAAAAGAAAAATAGTGACTTACGAACCCAAGTACTTATTATAAACACAATGTAGGAAATTTCTGAGCCATAATTATGAGTTCTCATCATTGGTTATTGAGAATTGTAGCTAAAGCGATAATATACTTGATCCCGAATACGCTTATATTATGGCAAACGCTCTTTTTTATCTGTTAATTTACCCCACCCACCACCTTATAACGACTATGTGACTTTTTGTAACTTTCTGAAAAATATGCATAAACGTATTTACCTAATAATCGCATTTAAAGTAAATTGGTAACTTGCCAGGCTCTGTTATCTTTTCGAAATAAATATAATTAAGCATCTGTGTAGTGTACGCAGAGAAATGCTGATAAAATCTCAAATTACACAAAAGTCGTTTAATACTCAATGATTCGAGTATGTTTAGATATTTTTTTTAAATAATGTATTTTACTATTGTACTCCATAACATAATCGTTACTCTATAATACTTAATCACTTCTAGAACCTAAAGTGTTCCAAAGCTAATGTAATATAAAAGTATGGTGGTAAAGTTTACGCAGGGAAGTATCTGTAGGCTATTTAGTCATACTATTATTACATGAGCTGGAAGATATTTTATCGGCGATTCCCCCCCCCCTTTTTATCTATGATAGCAATCAGAAACATTTTCATTATATTTTAGACTTTTTTTGCACATAATTTGGGTTGAGACCTGCATCTAAAGCTTTGAGAAGTTGTTATATGAAAAACACCTTATCTCAAAAAGCGAAAATTCCTCTATCCGAATATTATTTTGTACAACATATAACATTATGTTAAGTCAAAGTGACTTTAGAAATTTTATTCGATAATGCGTTGCTATACTGTTAGGGTCGTTGATATAAGAATTGATCATAAGTATGTTTGGTGTACGCAGAGAACTTAAATTGGCAAGATATTCAATTTTCAGAATTAAACGTATAAAACGGTGCAATATTACTCTGATTCTGGCCTTAATCATTTATCTTAATAAAAAATAGTTACATTTTGGCGGTAGTGTGGAATTCTTGCGGAAAGGCTCCTACAGATCCATGCAATAATCGTATGGATCGTTGGGTCGAAATAATTTTTTTGAGAAAGGGATTTATTTAAATTATTTCAGTCGATAGAGCACATATAAGAAGTAGTTCAATATTTTATGAACGTGTGCTTTAGGAACTCACACTCTCACATACTTATTTATTTATTTATTTATTTTTGTAAATCAATACATCGTTATTTCTTTTTCTTCTTCTTCTTTACTGATCAGTTTTACATGACATGTCGGACAAAAAGGTACTTTTAAAAAAACCCACGACATGTCAGGCAAAAAGGGATCCCAAAAGTAACTAACTCTTAGCATAAAATGTTTATTATTTTCGCCATTAGTTAATGCATTCTTTTACTTTTAAAAGAGAGCTCCAGCTGGGTTAAAAATAGATTTTTCTAATCCCTTTATTAACAAAAGACAGAAGCAGCGACATTGCTGATCGCAGTGTTTATTTCGGACAACAAAGTTTTAGATTATCATTTTGATTTTTATCTTGATTATGCCCTTCGATTTTACGTTCATTTTCTGTATAATGCGTCTAAAAAACTGTGACAGAATTCGGTAAAAACTAAATCTTAATGTAAAGCAACATGCCTGAATTCATATCATTATTTTACTGTATGTATCAAATCCAAGTAAGAATTAATCTAGCCTTCACTTATGCAATATAGTATTTGCTTGCTTCAAATCAAATCAGTGTGACGCCGTTAAGTAATTCTTTGCAATTTACCATTTCAGGCTGGATATGTGCATTGTGAGCTACAGGGAGACGTTAACGGTTTGTCGCCAATCGTAATTAGACAAAATCTTTTTCGATTAGTTTCAAATCTTGGGAACGACTATCCGACAAATTTGCTCGCGTTAAAGCTGCTCTTTCACAGATTACAAAAATGTGATTTTTGAAAATTTTCGTAAAATCAATCAGAAGTAACGACCTTATCTTGTTGAAGCCTTTAAAATAATAAGATTCGATCTGGTTATGCACGGAAAGAGAGGCCGATATTCCTGAATTTCGCGAAATTCATTCCGAAAAAAAGAAACAACTACTTACGCCTTAAAAATTATTCTACAATTTCGAGCTAACTATTTACGCATGTACATGCCGCTTGTTTGTCTTATTCAATCAAAGATTAAGGTAAAAGTATTTGACAGCTGAAAACTTCATATCAATACAAGCAAAAATGAAAGATTATTCACAGAAAATAACGATTTTATAATTTATAGGCTGGAAATAAATAGACTCGATTCCTTACTGATCTTGCCACTTCGAAAGAAATAAGTTACAAAATTATTGAAATATGTTGTTTTTAGTGCCAATGCCCTGGGGCAATTCTTAAACGTCTTAAAATACACAGTTTTCCAAGTTAAGAACACTTTATGTATTTTTTTTCGTGAAAAACTATGAAAGAGCACCTTTAAAGCTATTTATTGACAATAGGCATTACCATCCATTTCAATAAAATAACCATTAACACAATCAGATTAAGATATAGCCACTTTGTTTCGAACTTCATTCGTTTTTCGGACATAGGTCTGAGTAGGCAATAAAAAAGCTACAAAGTTTAATCTTTAGTTTGTTTTTCAAACCGATGGTTCGCGCAGCGACTTTACATTTAACCTTTAATCATTTAGTAACACCATACCGGCTGTAAATTCTTGGTGCCATTTGCAGCGACAGTACATTTTCGGCTCTTAAGTGTTCCAACTTGTACACCTGAGTGGAGATAGATTTTTCCCAGAAAATATTCTCGGTCTAGTCGTGGCTGGATCCCGGGACCTTCAGATCCCAACGTTAACTTCTTAACCACTGAACCTTGGAGTCCACACCAACGCTAGCCACGTAGATCTCGGTAATTTCACCAATAAGGATGCCGACCTTGACCGTCACTTACATTCGCGAAATCCGTGCTATGCAATAAAGCAAATTACTAATGGCTAGTCCGCAGAATGCACCAAACGCCTCCCTGGTAACCATGTAGGCTCACACAAAACCTAACGAGTCTGTAAAAAAGACCAGCTTCCAGTGCAAGTGCGCAGAGTGTAAATGTTAAGAAAGGAAACTGTCATCCGAGTCGAAAATGAGCAAAATATTAATTTGAAACCACTCAAGCTACAGTTTATATCTTCTCTAAGTTAAGGATCTCACGGCTAAATTTAATTTGGGGACAAAAAGATGTATAGACCCACAAGACACTGCTGCTTGTCGACATTGAAAGCTGTTTGTGAAACAGTTTCAAAGATTTCTTGTTTTTCTTGTTTGTATTTCGTTTTAAACTAAAAGATATTTCCACCACTGAACAGATGACGGGTATGTCGGTTGGGTTTTTTTTCTCTCTCTCTCTCTTCGCATACAAACTCATGTTCTTCATTCAATTCACCCAATCCCATGCCCAATTTTTTTTCATTTAGATGATTTAAAAAAATTAAAACAAGCTAACAGCCCACCATAAATGGTCGAAGAAAAGCATTTAACGACTATTTTTATTGCATTCACAGTGAAAAAAGTTGTTTTATGTGGTATTTTGGAACATAGATGATGGTTTAATCCAACTATAACAATTCTGTATTACATGTATTACATGTCATAGGCTTTACGATTAAGGCCGGTAGAAACATGTGCTTTTTTTTGTAGGGGGGGGGGGGAGAGGGGGGAGTGGGGTGTCCGCCCTCAAAATCTACGCACAGGTATCAATATTTAATTTTCATCTGTATTTAGATAAACTTCAATGAGAAATTCAATTTGCTAATGTAATAAAGCACAGTTAATATTGAATTGATAGTGTGTCAGCATGTGTTGCAATTGAGTAGTAATCCTAAGACCTTATCCGATTACGCCAGGTTTGTTGTTATTGTTGTTGTTGTTGTTGTTGTTGAAGTGGATAAGTATCTCTAAAAGCTTAATATGACAGACAGTAATAACTGCATACTACGGTCAGAGCAAAAATACAACATGACTGTTGCCCAGACTTATAAATTAGACTTATAAGAAGTTATTCTGTAGGTCCATATTAATTTGGTGGGTGGGGTTATCTTTTGCTGAGCAAATAACAAATTAAACGAATTAATTTGTTTATTGGTTGAATTTTTATCTTATTGCCAACCTATCTCAAATAAGTAAGACTGAAAACGCTACAATAAGTCGTTTTGATAATGCTTTTTGGACAATTATTTGCAAAATGAGGTATTACGACTTGTGAATATTTTCGAGGAGGGTTGGTTCAAACATAGCCGTCTAACACAAAAATGCTACCACGATTTGACATTACAGCGTGCCTAAATGTGTTGCATTATGATGGATCTTTCCATTTTTACAGTCAAACCTTTTCTGGCAGGTATGTTGAACGGATCGAAATTTTCAATTTTTGCCTCCTAGACTAAAATAGGTACATTTATTTATTAAACATAAATGGAAAAGGGATTAATTTCTTTCTTAAATGGTCTTCGACCTATATTCAATGGTGTTAGTTGTAAAAAAGGTAATTATCATTTTTTAAGCTTATTTTAATTAGATAAAAAATGTATTTGTTTTAATATTTCTATTAATTTTTATCTATCTTTGTCTCTACTAAGTGGATGAAAATGTTTTTGAGTCCCAACCAAAGAAACACCTATGAATTTCAGTCTGTCCTGCGTTAAACTGTACGTTTTGTTTATAGTTATGATTTGTTAACTTATTAAAAGTATATTATACTTTTACCAAAGAGATATGTTTTATTATATTTGAAGCCAAAACAATTTACGTGGTTAACACTTATGTCGTTATTCAATTCTATTATACAGGCTACCTGCAGAGTGATGGATATTAAAGTAAGGACTGAAGGAGGTCTGCCCTATTAGTATAATTCATAGATAATTTCTGTTAAAGCATTAGGAATTAAAGTATAACTTTTTATATTAGATAATAGTTTCATAGTATTATGCATACTATAAATCTTTTATAATTAGTATATGTCTAACCTAATTTCCACATCAAAAGCGAATTAGATCTTATTTAAGAAAAAAAAATAATAATTTATTGTTAAAGGGAGGTAACAATTTGCATAACTATGTCTGACAAATAATACAAGTATAATACAATGTTTTTACTTTCCTCCCGTCTTTCTTCCTAATAAAAATTGAGAATCCTTACAAATATTGGTTAACTGTTGTCACGAGAATCTATTTTTTACCTTCAAGAGTTTGGATGTCAGTAAAGTCACTCACTTTCGATCTTTTAATACAGTATTGTGGCTGATATAAAAATCTAGTTTTTTCTGCTCTGAGCTAGTTTTTGCTGAGACTTTAGATCACCAAATCTAAACGCATTTTGGGGAGAATGAATCCAGCTTTTATTCATCGATTAAGATTTCAATGATTTCTTTTTAAAACGTAATGACTTTTCCATAATCATTTAACAACTAAACCCGCCTGTCGGTCTGTAAACAAGTGAATGGCGGATCTGCTCCCCCCGTTACCACGGCAATATCTACTCGTCAATTGGAATGGTATCTAGTCACAATCCAAATTTCGTCTTAAAGGTTATTATATATTTACATGTATGGCAAAACTCGGATTATGAAAAATCGTCTGTGCTTCAGCTACCGCGATTTTACAGAGAAATTGTTTATAGTGGCGTTCATCCCTGCACAAAGAAAAGACACAAGAAAAGTTTTGCATTTAAAACACGTGTCAAATAATTCTAAAATCCCGTCTCGAGACTGACTATCGCATGTTGTAAAGTTATGTAAAACCCGATTGCATAAACCACAGATGTCACTAGACTGGTAACCGTTACTAATACTAACTACGTGTATTGAATTGTACGGTAAAAACAAGTTCAGAAGGTCACGCCCTAGAAACACATATCTCCGGCAAATTACTACACTTGCAGTAGCGAGGGATTAGATCGAAAACTTAGTATACGTCTATACAGTGAATAGTCCCAAACTTTGTTTTGGCTCTTTACTTTCGATAAGCTTACGCAGATATTCTATTCGCCTGATTAAAGACTTAAACTTCATTTTATATTTTAAAGGGGAATCTGCACAACTTCACATGTGAAAGAATTCTAGTATCACGCCTTAAACGAAATAAACAGTGATTTTGAGAAGAGAAGTCTTGAGAAATAATAAATTGAATCTAAAAGGACACTTCTTTATTTCGAATCTACTAAGAACCAACAGGGTGTTCCATACGTAGTAACACTGGTGAGCGTAACGTTCGTTCACCAAAAAGTGTGTTTAACCTACATTTCAAATAATTTCACAATTTTGGAACAGTTTAACCAGTCTGGCTCAAAGTTAAGCTTAAAGCATGTAAATGAAGTCAAGATTTGCACTGCGTTATGGTGCAATAAACGGTGCAATATTAAGATAATATCCCCACTTTGCCTGCAGGTGTGCGTACAAAGTGGATATAACGTGCAAACAATTGGCACTGTTTTGTCATCCTGAACGCAGGGCAGATTGTGCGTATGTGCAGGCGGGTGTAAGTCTCAATTTTTTCAGTAACTTTATCACGAACATAGATACAAACAGTTTTTTTCTTCTTCATAACAGCTAGTCATGCTAGTAGATGACTATCTACAGAAATCGAAAGGATTTTTATTACATTTCTAAATAACAATCGGAATTGTATTCAATGTAGAGCACTAATATAGTATGACATGAGAGATAGAAGAATGCTTGATGTGCCCTGAATATGTCTAACATTTAATCAATTGACATATGCATGAGTTGTCGAAGCGAATGATTTCTTCAATGTTAAATATATTACATACCGAACCATCACGTAGGACCAAATAAAGCGAAATTTCTCAATTCCATTAGGTGATTTTTTCCCCTTTCTGACTTTGTATTGACCTTATATCCAATACCGAAAAAAGTCCAATTTCAAAATTAGAAGACACGTATCTGGGATATGTACAACCAAAGGATTTCCTTTTCAGATAGAGTGACACGTTAAATCTAGGTCCATGTACTTCATATTTCAATTAGTTTGTCAGTGATTGATTGAGCGGTTCTAAAAATATTATACCAAACTCTCAAATGCTATTTTGTTTAAGATTTACCGTAACCGTAACGTAGAAAGAAATCATTACAATCTTTAAAACAATTACTATTTGTATTAAATGGTGTTTTTCCAACTCATCATTTACATTAACTCTTCTGATGAGAACGATATAGAGGATAATTTAAGTGTTAGATCGATTAATACTTCAAAGAATGCTATTTTTTCACGAGTGGCTCCGTCATTCCTGAAAATACATATTTTGCTTTTCACTCAATTAAATATTCAATTATCCTTCTCAAAAAACAAATTATTTTCCTATTCTTTAATACAAACACGAGAGAAAAAAGCACAAAGTTTTCGGCACATCCCCTTAATTGTGTAATTTTTCATGATTTCTTGGCAACGTCATCATGACGTAATTAATATGTGTTTATTAGTCTCTTCTAAGATAGCGCCAAATAGAATGAAATCAGCGAAATAAAATTATTACTTTTCAATATTTTTACTGATTTGATTGTGACTTTATCAAGAAAAAACAACTACTGTTTTTTTTCTTGTTTTTTTTTTCGACAATCCACTTTAAAGCATTAAATAATTATTGAGAAAAAGTGTTAAATGTGTTTTGTGAATGTATGCTACTGGCTTAAAGTAAAGTATATTTCCACTGATGAAAATCTTGGACGTAAGTCGTAAGACTCAGCTGCAGGACACATAAAAATTGAGTCTTCCATGATCAAAAGATTCTGAGTCGTCTTTTAAAAGTAAAAAAGAAATACACATAATTTACAAGTTGAAAATGCACTGCAAGTCAAAACTTCGTAAATGATTTCTAAAGTGTTAACCAAAAGGAATATTTTCTTAAGGTTTCATTAATGGCATGTTTTTACTTAAAATGAGATGTGATGCGTTTTGGCCACAAAAAAGATTTGCTACGAATTTCAAAATTAAAGATCGTCTTTCAAATACTCACATTCAGTGCCTTTTTAAGTCAAAGTGTCAATTATTTTACTCATTGAATAGTTACTCATCTAATCTTGCAATGAATTTCATTTGAAATTTGTTCACCTAAATTAGTTTCTTTTTTGTAGACCCACACATTCTATTCATAATTCTGAAAACGGTATGCTAAACTTTATGCCAATAGTAAAATGTACTTCGAATGTATTGTCTCTGCCAATCGATCAGAGTGACAATACCAAAAAATGGTATTACAGCTACTTTGAGGGGCTTCCGGTTCGATATTGATGTAAAAACCAAGGACTTTTCTAACTGGTCGCTTCGGATTTACTATCAAAGTAATCTGAATGGGATATTAAGAAAAACAAAAAAATCATTCTTTTTAATCCGCTTAAAAAGACAGCGTTTTTAAACATTTGACGCGACGTTGAAATATCCGTAGATTTGTGATATCTTCGCGGAATGGAATTTTACAAAAATTTAAGCCGGAGACACCTGATTTTTATTTCAAAAATCTTCAGTGGAATCGTTTGGCAGCAACATAACTAAATTTCAGCATTGGTTACCGGACAAATTTTCGAGAATAAAAGGTCAATATTTTCAGTAATTGTACTCGAAAACAGAAACGCAGAAGGCATTTACATACAATACGTTTCACCTTATTGTATTTCTTACACTTATATCTTCATATAATTCAAAACACAACCTCAGGCGTCTTTTTACGAAGCAAATTATGTTTTGAAATAAAACTCGGTTAATTATTTCCGAAAAAATGGACAATTACTTTATTTGGTTCCTGTAAAAGGGGTCGGCCCCTTGATGGCATTATGAAATCATTTCGACGTTATGAAATATCTTTTTATGACCGACATATGAAAGCGTGTTTTTCAAAGTTCCATTATATCGCATTGGCCAAGATTTGCATACTGTTTAAAATTTGGACCTAAAATGACTCATTATGTGTTCTATGTGCTCGTTCACCAATTGTTGTATAATGAGATATGGTTAAATATTATTCAAAGGAAACACATTAGACATATAAACGCATGGAACGTTCCTTGAAGTATGCTGATTTGTTTTGTTACAATACAAAAACTAACAACACATATAAGAAAGAGAGGTTTTGAAGTTTTTTGTCGCTCAAAGTGACATCGTGGCATTTAAAAGCGAATTGGCAAGTTTTTTTAAGAGGTTAAAAACAATTTTGTAGATTTTGTCAAGTATTTTTTTTCGATGTGTTTCAGATACAAGAACATTCGTGAACGTTTAGACATTGGACTCCACTTTGCTAGCGAGTATGGTTAGTTACATCGTGAAATTGATATTCATCTCAATCGAAACCATTCATAATCGCTCACTCAGCGCTCCATCCATTCAAAACACTCACTCAAACCACTCAAAAACGCTCCAAAATGATTTAAAATGTAAAAACATAGTATTCAACAGCTGCATTCAAAAAGGAAAATAACTAGAAAAAAATGCTATTTCACTGACATAATTGAAATTGTAAGCGTCTGTTTGGTTTTTTGAAGAAATAGAAAGCTGTTTATAGAACTTTTTTTGCTTATTTTATGAATCATGATCAAAATAAGCGGTATTTGATTACCCCCCGTTTATTTCAGTCAAAACTCACTCATTGAATTCCATTCCAAATACCTTTCAAAATCATACACCATATCAATTTCACAATGTTGGTAACTGTACGCGTGTCAAGCAGGTTACCATTTCTCAAAGCTTTCCTTACGTTTTCATCCTGAAGGCGAAACCGATTTTAGATGAAGCATAAAGTTAACAACATCGTAAAATTGACAAGATGAATGATTTTTAATGATTTTCGAATGAAATTAAATGAATGGGAAGAGTGACTTTTGATCGAAATTAAGGGGAGGTAATCCATCAAGATGAACAAAATTAGTATTATTATTACCTCCCTTAAATAAAATATTAAGATAGGAGATCTGAATAGCTTTCTATATATTTAAGAATTCACCATTCGCTTACAAAAGCCAATTAAGTCAGTGAAATCGTGGTTTTTTTCGTTTTATTTTTTCTGGTGATTTTTATTTTGAATGTATGTGTTTATCTAACCATTTCAAGTGATTTGGAGCATTTTTGAAAGGTTTGTGTGTGTGTTTGGAATGAATGAATGGAGCGCTGGGTGAGCGACTTAGAATCGTTTTGATAATAGCAATCAATTTCACGATGTTCTTAACTGTACATCTCATTTTGCGCATGTGATAGATTTGTTGTTCATATACTTAGAACATAAAGTTAAACGCCACTAAGTTTTAAGTTAATAAAATTTCTATCGAAACATTTAATAACGTATCTATGTTGTGAAACGGTTAGAACAACCGTGTAGCTATTGAATAAAAACGTTTCGGATGCACGTGCATATTCAGCAAGTCTCGTGCAATGACTGTAAAGCCAGGGCTCGTGCAAAGTGGAAATCAGCTTTTCTGTCAGAGATACTTACGTCGTGTATAGTTCCGCAAGAAAGAGTGAGGTCCGAGAAACCGTTACCTCCTATCATTTTCAATGTAAAATTGATCATTGATCACTCACTTGAAATTGCAGGTCTATAGCTCGTGCAATTGTTTACATTTCGATTTGAAACTCAGTCATGGCAAGGCGTAGATTGTCTACAAATGGAAGATGGCGAATAATTGTAATGCGAGATTCTGGAATGTCTTGTAGAGCCATTGCCAGACAGCTGGGGTATCACCACAGTGTCATAACACGTTCTGTACAAAAACACGCACAGACAAACGACGTTAAGGACCGTGTCAGATCTGGACGCCCTAGAGTAAGGTCTATTCGAGAGGATAGAGCACTTTTGCGTCACGTCAGACGTCTGCCCTTCACCAGTGCGCCTGTACTATGGGACAATTGGAATATACACAGACAGGTCTCTATTTCAAGAGTGCGAAATCGACTTCGGATGGCTGGGTATAAGGCACGAAGACCCCTGAAACGTCCAAAGTTACAACAGAGGCACATCAATGAACGTCTAATATGGTGTAGAGCGAGGACACGTTGGAACTTGGCATCATGGCGTCGGATCCATTGGTCAGATGAGTGCAGGATGTTGTTGCATGTCACCGATGGCCGAATTCGTGTTTGGAGACAACCTAACACCCGATTTGCACCAAAGTACGTCCAACCAACCTATCAGGGTGGCGGTGGCTCTGTTATGATATGGGATTGTGCCTCCTACGGCTGTAAACTAGACCTTGTGACAGTTCCAAGAACATTGACTGGCGATAAATATCGCGAAAACATCCTTTTTCCTGTGGTAATTCAACATTTTGACAATCACCCTCTTCGAACAAGACCAGTGTACATGGATGATAACGCCAGACCCCACAGAGCAAGAGTCGTGGCGGACGTTATGCAACGTGAAGCCATCACCACCATTCCATGGCCGGCTTGTAGTCCCGATCTTAACCCCATCGAGCACCTGTGGGACATTTTAGGGCGCCGTATACGTCGGAAAGAGCCTCCTGTACAAAATGTGGTTGAATTAGAAGCAGCACTGCACCAGGAGTGGCAGCAAATCCCTCAACACATCATCCAGAGGCTGATTCGTGGCATGCCGAGGAGGGTGCGCGCAGTGATCAATGCTCACGGATCTTACACACGCTACTGACTAAGATGTGACTGGAATTAATCGCATTTGTGTTATCTGACTTCTAAAACCAAGTTTCGTGTCATAGACAACACCGTAAGTCGGCTTTGAAAATAGCTTTTCGTGTTTTAAAAAAAAGTGAAAATACGTCATTTACATTTCAAGGTACAAAGTAAATAAATTTTATTACCACCCATGTATTGTTGTGAAATTGTTAAGTTAACATACCATTTTCAACATTGGAACTCAATATTTACATGTTTTTTTAATTAATGCAGGCTCTCTGCCTTTAGAAATATTCTGTCAAAAAACTGGTGGCGCTTAACTTCTTGTTTTGAGTATATATATCAGGTCAAAAGTGATTTTTGCACAGACTGACAAAGTACCATCGCATTAGCGCCCAATTGCTCTATGGGGTTATTGCTGTGGATTTTCGTCATTAGGCCGTCTGTGCAAAATATTCAAAAGCCTTCCCAACAAATCTGCTTTTAAGATTTGAAAAAAACTTTATAGAAATGATACTTAGTTGATGCTCTTCCAAAAGAAACTTCAAAGAGTTGAGATCCACGTATTACTATGTTTGCCTAAGTAACCACGTAATAAAATATTTAACGTTATTGGAATGACCAAGTTCTTAAACAATCAGGCCTAGAGCTTTCAAATTTTGCATTTTGCTCTGACATATTTTTGTCTAAGAAACGATTCAAATTCTGAATACGGTCTTACTGGTAGCCCTATGTTGTGGTGTATAGTTGATTATGATATAGAAAAGATGAGTTTTCTTTGATTTAAAAAAAACAGCAAACCCTGTTGTTGAAGAGATTAGTTTCTACACTATTTTGCATTTCTTTTATTCTTCTATCTTGTCTATGAAGAATTTATGGGGCGGTCTTTTAGTGTATATGTAGAACTCATTTCTATTAAATAGGAGACCGACCCAGGGCCATTGTGGATCTCTTATTTGGTGAAAATGTGTCTAATTCAGTAATTCCCATCGGCTTTATGATTGTAAAACTTGAACTATAATATTAGAACTAAGAAATACTGCGACATAAAACGTTTTAAGAAGAAGAAGAGTTTAGGTTCTTGTCAATTAAATACCACAAAAGTCTAAGCGATGATACAATTGGCAATTTCAAATATTTTAATTGCTTTAACTCTTGAGAAAAAAAACAAACTCTTATTAATGAATTTTGAAATTTGTTTGAGTGCTTTTAATAAGAAATGACCGAAAGGGAAAAGAAAGTAAATTGGGCGGCAAAGATATCGGAGCTGCAGCGTAATTTCAATTGTAATTATCTTAAATAAAAGTAGCGTCTTGAATATGTACTTCATTTTTATCGGCTATACCTCCTATTCAATCAGGTAGATAAAAATGTCTTACTTTAGGAAATGATTTCTTAAAAGATCAATCGCAGTAAAACAGGCTAAGGGAGCATATAGTTTCATAACTACCGAGCTTATATTTTATATATATACTTTATAGGACAAGGTAAATATTAGAATTAGGGGAAATACTCTCCGGTAACAGTGAGATTATAAGCTTTTCTCCTCATTGAAATCATTTTAAGTACACAGCAAAAATTGAGCTTTCACACAAGAAAAGACTCAAACAAATATGTCTCTTTGTGAAGAAATATTTACATTTATTCTTCATGAAATTAAATCAGAAGAAATGAAGAAGAGAGTATATTTTTAATTCATGGAGGAATGTAACTAAAAGCTTATTCACACTATAATAAATCGAAGCGTTTTTATACAGTATGCATAGAATTAAAGTTTCATAACTCCGCGGAGTCAAGGGTAATCTTTTTACCCCTTCAGTAAAATTGACCCGGATTTTCCTTTAATTGCAAGAATATTTTATTACAAATAATGCATGTACTTTTAAAACATCTAAGAGACCATAAAATGCAGTTGGAAAATTGGTTAGGCTTTCCAACATCTTTTAAATGCGTTTTAGTGAATTTGTGTATCTTATTTTAGATGGGTCTAAAATTCTCAGTATACGTAACGCGTCACGCGAAAAGGGATCCTCTGGTAACTTTGTAAAGTGAATATTTGAAAAAGAAATTAGTTCTAGATCAGACCAACCATTTGAAAATTCTTCACAGAATAGATTGAATATTCTTGGTTCAGAAAATGAGCAAAGTGTGAAAAGTTTTGATCCGTGTCAATCTGCACAATCCGCGCAATCTGACAAGGATCGACACTTTACGAGCTACCCAGATGGTCTTTTTTGGCGTCACATATATCAGAACTTACTTCAAATCAAGAAATGAACGAATGAGGGAAAAAATGTAAATTTGGGACCAGCCCTGTGTTCAGGATGACAAAACGGAGCAACCAGTTTTCCAATTACACATCACTTTGCACGGCAGGGCACGTGCAAAGTGGGTATAATTGGAGAAATGTTTGCACCGTTTTGTCATCCTGAACGAAGGGCAATATATCGGGACTACAGCTTAATTCACGCTAACACTACTAGATTTTGATCGTTCAAAGACAAGTTATTACTTTGATTCCAAATATAATTTCAAAGTTCATATTTCTTATAAAACGTTTTCCTTCTTTTTAAATTGAATATGAAAATAATTTTAGTTAGAGACTTTTAGTGAAATGTTTCAAAAGAGATAATAATTCTAAATAAGCAAAAAAATAGTTCAATCTTACCTATAAAAGTGAATGTTGAAATTATGAAACAAAAAGTCAAATCCATTTTTGTATCCCGTGGAAGCCTGTGAATTGTGCAAGTTTCACATATTTTTGGTTATACAAAATAGTATGTTGAACATCGGTTAATTTTTTTCAGCTTATTTCAAAATTTATCACCATCTATCCACACTTTTTTCAATATTTTTAACAGTGTAAAAAGAATTAATATTACGGTTTCGTTCGACACTAATCGCTTCACAATAGGAATAAGAGTATTTTCTGGCAGAATAAATCGGGCTTTACCAAGCCAATAAAGCTTGCAATAGCCATGGATTGATACAGGCAGTCACTGGAAATTTGTCCACATCGATCTTGGGGTTAGGTACCGGAATACGTTTCTGTTATAGATGTTTGTTACAATCACACGAATACCCCCCCCCCCCCCCCCTCGCGAAAAGGGGGCATCCGGACATTCCTTAAAACAACAGCGCCGCCTACGGATGCCTACGCGTGACTGTTGAGTGCTAGATGGTAGTTAAGAGTCAAGTCGAAAGAGGTAGAGTTTTCACAAAATGTATCTAGAGTTATCACTATGTATAACCGTACAGTTGTCTTAACCGGAAGTTCAGTGAGTTGTCCTCGCTTAAAAGATGAATTTGAATTTTCAAATCAAAATATCTAAAAATCGGCACAACATCTTGAGATCCGAGTTTTGCTCATGTAAAGTGGAAGTAGTGGTTATTTCTCTGCATTATTGCACAAGGCAAGGCCTGTCTACTTCTACCTTAAATTTGCATTTTAATACGCGGATCATCCGATTGAGCTGATTTTTTCTTGAAGACACGGGCGATTTTCTTCTTTTAAAAATGTTTCGAACAATTTAGATGGAATTTCAATCGTTAAAACGACTCTTTATCCAATTTTCGTCAAATTATTGCAACCCCTTTGCCAAAAGATGCTATAATCTTTGAATAATCGCGTTCAAAAAACACCGACCCTCTCAAACCAACTGTACGGGATAGTGCCTTTTGTTGTTTTTTTCACAGTACGAATAGTTCATTACAATGATTCACTTGAAGAATTTTGTTTACAAACTTTCACAGTCAAGAACCTCTTATATCAAATCATCTGTTGAAAATTCTAATTTACGAACATTACGGAATATCTCTTTTTCATTAATCTGTTAACTCAGCATTATAAGAAAAGGGACTCGCTGCGGTGTAGGTGTTTGAGTGGGTGTTTCTGGTGCTGCAAACTTATACACGTGAATCCTGTTCATACTCTGTTTCTACTGAAGACATTGAGCATCGGCATGTGTGTTCAGTGTCACAAAAGAAACAAGATGGATACTTATTTGTGTGTGTTTGCAGGTGCAATACGTGCTACGTAAATTTTTCTCAAAATCTATATTCAATCTGTTGCGTCTTCTCTATACATAAGATAAGATCTACATAAAACACATGCGTATATGAAATAATAATTAACTCGGTGAGCAATATGGAACCTTGGTCAGGACCACAATGAAAATAAGAGTTTTCTCTTTTTCGTGTTATCCTGGGTCTGGGTGCATATAGTGGGTAGTATCACTCTTTGAGATGCTTGTTATTTTAATAAGTTACAATATTTTCTTACGTATGTATCTTAATATTGTTACTAAATTGTGTCATTTAAATTTGAATTGCATTTTATTATCCTTTTATTGTACTACTCTATTGTTGTATGTACTTTTTTACCGAAATTAATCTATCTATCTAACCTTATAAATTACAAATTTCAAAATAAAGTTATTTAGCCGATTAACATTCAAATATACCTCGAACTAAATCACATATGTGGACTTTTGTAAGCAATACAATACATTGTATAGACGTCGCGCACGGTAATGCGGCACAAAAATGTAACGTCAAAATAGCGAAACGTCGGTTGTGTATAACTCGAATTCGCTATTATGAACAGTATCGGGAAAAACCAATATTTACCTATAGGTAAAGTAGATCATGTATCAGTTATCCGATAGTACTGTACCTGATAAATTGTTAAAAAGTCACTGTATCTAGTACATAGTGTTGTTAGTCGTGGGGGTAAGGCGGCGGATCGGAGAAATAACTTAGGGGTATTTCGGGGGTTCGAATCCTCGCCAGATCCGCTATTTTTGTTCCATTGTTTTCTTTTTCTTATTGTGAAAATGTGATAGGTGTTTCTGTGAAATTATCTTTATTTTCACAATATATTTTAATTGTTTTATATTTATTGTTTTCTTTTTCTTTTTTGTTCTTATCTGTTTATTTTGATTTACAATATAGTGCAATAACAATACAGAACGCGTTATTCTAGAAAACAGTCTTCACAATCACTGGCTTCGCTAGCTGTTTCTGTTTCCTCCTCATCACTCACTTCTATAATAAACCTTTCGAATAAAAAATATAGCAATTTGCCCTTCATTATTATTGCGTTACAAATGCATCCTGACCACACGATAAAAAAAATCACGCGTACATTTTAGAAAAAAAATGAAATGAATAAGAGCTTTTTACGTTTTGCATTGGGCCACCACTTATTGGAAGAACAAAAATGATCTCTACATTCAATGAAAAGTACATTGGGCCGCCACTCACTGAATAGAAAAAAGAGATTGACCTTCAATGAAAAGTACATTGGGCCGCCCCTCACTGAATAGAAAAAAGAGCTTGACCTTCAATGAAAAGTACATCGGGCCGCCCCTCACTGAATAGAAAAAAGAGCTTGACCTTCAATGAAAAGTACATTGCCGCCACTAACTGAATAGAAAAAAGAGCTTGACCTCCAATGAAAAGTACATTGGGCCGCCACTCACTGAATAGAAAAAAGAGCTTGACCTTCAATGTAAAGTACATTGGGCCGCCCCTCACTGAATAGAAAAAAGAGCTTGACCTTCAATGTAAAGTACATTGGGCCGCCACTCACTGAATAGAAAAAAGAGCTTGACCTTCAATGAAAAGTACATTGGGCCGCCACTCATTGATGAATGAAACGCTTAAAGTTGAACGCTGATGATATTTTGGAATAAAATCAAAAAGGTAAATTCGAAACATGTTTTTTTCTCACTCATTTACCTTCAACACATGTTGTACTATGGTTATGCTTTTTTCTCTTCTTTACTATTTTCCTCCATATTTTCGGACAGAATTATATATGTGAAATTCTAAATCAGAATGTATATAATTAATACTCACCTACGGGTAAAGAATCACGTGCAAAAGTGAGTAATAAACTTGAAAAAAGACAGACGCAAAAAATGACGTTGTTGGAGATTTGAACCCTGGCCGCCGGATTGAAAGCGCATAGAATAGCGCCTAAGAGTTATATCGTTGATATCGACAGACGTCAATTTTGGTATAATAAAGTCAACTTTCCGTCTTACCGCGATACAAATAGTACGCATCAGTAGTTTTCAAACGACTCCCTGTTTACAATAATATTGGAAATCCGATAATGGTCAAGAAAGCGAATTCGAGTTATAGCGATAGTGTTTTGTTTTGTTTTTTGTTTTTTTTTTTTTGTCAGAAAACAGTACAGGTATAGACCAGCAATTTCAAGTGAGTGATCAAAGATCATTTTTACCTTGAAAATAAAAGGGGATAACGGTTTCTCGAACCTCACTCTTGATTGCGGATCTATAAATATTATATTGCTCACTCTTTCTACAGCTATAGTTATGTCAGAGTATATAGTCATCATTGAAGAATTAAAACCCGCCCCTATCACTTGAAAAGAATGCAAACTGTCATATTATTTTCAACTTCGCATAAATGTGTAGACATGCGAATACTGGATAAAGCCTTTTTGTAGAGTTAGGCTTTTTTCCACTCTAAATATGAAGATGTATCGGGTTAGACGGTTCTTTTGAATATTATTTATGTTATAATGAAGAGGTAAATCTGACATTATAAAAATTCACCCTATTTTATTGCAATGATCAATTCGAACCAACAGCAGCTTGTTCATATAAAGTGATGGCATCAATACATGCGTTTTTGTAAAAGGAATATGACGCACCCCCTTTTTTTGAATATTTGAAAAAAGTTATTACATTTTGCTAAGTTTGCTTCGAACTCACTATTCTTGGGTCTTTAGAACAACGACTAACATTCCATGAATACAAGTCTTTGCGAAAAATGTTTCAAACATTCTTTTTTGCTTTCCGCAATTAACATGAGCGATTTCGGGCAATATTTGCCCTCTTGTTTAAATCTAATTCTTCCCTTACTCGCATCGCCACTTCCACACAGATATTCTTCTCGCATGATATTAAGCTTTCTTTTTCTATTTCTACCCTTGAACTGCGGGTTTAATCTACTATGTATTCGTCTGAATCAAACATAACGTCGTTGTAAGAAAATGCGCGTTTTTTTAGAGATCGTTCCACACGAACTAATATCAATATCTCTTTTATTCGTAAATATTTTTTCATTAGATTTTAATATGATTTTTAAGAGAAAAATGATATTTCTCAGCTTTATTTAAATTATCGTATGATAAAAGGAACTTCATTTTTTAGCGTATTAAGAATGGAAAAAACAGTTTTATAACAGCGTAAAAAAATTTCGTTCCACACGAATTTCGGCTTATCAATTTTCCGATTAAAGCTCAACATGATATCTATTTACATATTTGAGAAAAACAGAAAAATAATATTATAATTTTAAAGATTGGTTGCAATTGAACCATTTTTAATTAAAATGTTAAAGAAAATCGTCATTTTTTCGGCGTCTTAAAGTTTGATGTTACGCTTCACTTTTTGATAAACATAAAGCGGTATTTTTCTTATTTGTGGTTAAATTTCAATCTCCGTTGGTAAAATTGTTGGATGTCATGTCGGTTTAGATTTGATGTACTTTCAAACAGTTTAAACATTATAAAACTGTATAAAATATAAGATGGGTATCTTCCGGTGATGCTTTTATGTTACATGTTACACGCGTTTTTTCGCTTAAATTACAATTTGAAACTCCTTTTTAAGAAATCATAGGAAAATAGTTTGCAATAAAAGTTTGATTTATAAATTGGCCATGATTTAGGCGTTATTTAGATATAAGATATAAGGATGGTGCGACCAAGGAGTCTTGTTATGATTAGTTTTAAAACACAGAGGGTGACGTTTTTTAAAAAGTGCCGCATTACCGTGCGCGACGTCATATTGAAAAAAATCATGGCATCGTTCGACGACATGTTACTTGTCTAGCAGACTTGTTGACGCACAAGTTACACCAGCTTCGTCCTTCTGCTAAGATTCCATGTTACTTAATTTTCAATTCAAATATCAAGAATACTTTTTTAACTCTCAATTCAATATTAGCCAATAGCTTTTTGGGTGAAGAGAAGTGCTGATTTTCCGTTTGAACTCAGTTTACAACCAGGTGCCGAAATATTCAGCGTAAAAGAACCATTGGAGCATCGATCGGACTTAAAGTTTCGTTGACTAGAAAATAAGAAAATGGCCGTGGGTTTTCGATTGAGAAAAGGTATTGTGAGTCATATGTGTGATTGTTTTACTTATGTCAAAGAAAGGTGCGCGACCCCCGCGTTTTTGATAGGTTTTCACGTATATATTTTCACAGTTGTTGTAAGACAGCTTTTGACTAACTCTTCTCATTCTGTATCCAGAGATCCAAACGAGTAAATGTAATAGTTGTTTACGGATGTTCACGAAAACTTAAACATGTAAACGAAGCAGGAATCCTTAAGGATTCGTAAATTTTGTATTGGTTTGAGCCCGATGGTTAGATTTTTAACGCTTACTTAACAGTATGTTACGCAAAGTTTAGGACTACTGCTGATTTTATTAGTGACCGTTTGCACTCGCTTTACGGGTTACATCTACTTCATTCCCTGTTATATGGAAAACGTAATTCACTTTACATAAACTCTATCACACGCATCTGCCATTATAGAATGTCGATCTTTAGAAACGTAAAACGATATACATGTAGATAATATAATGTTGTAGACCTACCCTTCGTTCATTACAATAAAATGCTCGCGAGCGCTCCCGATCTAGATAAGTGCTTACTTACAATATAAATTTCCATATGTAATGAGGAAAACAATTTCTTTGGTGCTCATGCTTTTCTGCCATAAAATAGTCATGTGGTCAAGATGCAAAAAAACACAACCGTTTCAAAATGAGTCATTGCTTTTTATTAATGTGCACTTTCAGAGCACGGTATCACTGACTTATCGGTTCGCCAATATTTCTATTTTGACCGCAGGTCGCATTTTTCATGGACCAATGAATATTAGAATTGTTGCGAACAGGAAACGTGTATTCGTGTAGACCAATCATCCTCGGGGTGGTCGGCCTCTTAACTGAATCAGTACCTACTGAAGAAGTTTGTCCATCTGCCGTCCGGTGAACAAAAATCGTCATATCTACAGGTACATCCAAGCTGTTGTCACCATGTTTTATTTAGCCCGGGCAGTAGATTTATTACTGCCTCGAAACTCGCTCGTGACAGGAAAAAATGATAGTTGATTATAAGAATGTTGGAAAATGGTCGGTTGTTATGAGTTTATCAAACTTTAAGAAAGAATTAAAGCTTTATAATGGTAAGAAGATTTTAAATGTAGACCAAACAGGGAGACGTTTCCTTGAAAATTGAAAAAATCGAATTTGACTAAAATTCGTTCAATTGAATTTTGTTCAATAACGAGTATGAGAGCCTGAACTGTCAATAACAGCCTGACAGCGCCTCTGTATACTCCTGATTAAGTTCTGGATTACTCTTTGGGGAATAACAGACCATTCTTCTCTCAGGATCTGGCCGAGCTCCTGGAATGTCCTTGGCTTGACCTAGCGAGCCGAAACTCGGACCTGTAGCTTATTCCACATATGCTCTATCGGATTTACGTCCGGTGAGAGAGCCGGCCAGTCCAGACGTGGAAAACCCTCTTCTTGACAATACTATTGGCAATACAGGCCGTGTGTGGACGGACATTTTCATCCATTAAAATGAATCCATCCCCAATACACCATTGTAAAATCTCACATGGGTATTTAGGATTCCATTAATGTACCTTCGAGCTGTCATATCAATATTTGCTACGTGAAACCCTTCCATCGGCCTTCTCCACACCCTATGCCGCCTATCAGTGTAGTCCAGGCAATACCTAGACTCATCCATGAATAGCACGGGAAGCCAGCGTCTTATGCGCCAGCCAACGTGGTCCAATGCCTATGTTAACCGACGCCGACAATGAACGCGGGACAGCGGAATACGAATACATGGTCTTTTAGACCTCAGGTTATGCTCATGCAGCCGTGTTCGTTTGGTTTAAGTCGAAACTCGCACTCTCGAGCGTTTTGAAGGTCGGGGCGTAGCTGAGTTGCCGTAGCAAACCTGTTCCTTCGGGCTTGAATTACCAAAAAACGGTCTTCTGCGACGGTGGTAGCTCTACTCCTACCCCCACCATGTTTCCTTACAGGTGTACCATACTGTTGGTATCATGCCCAAGCTCTTGTTACAACGGTATGGTGTACCCCAAGTACCATGCCAACATCACGGTGGGAAGCCTCTTGCTACACCATACCTACAGCACGCCACAATTGTTCGACAGATAAATGTCGCCTGACATTTGGATTAGCCATGATTAACGACTAAAAGCATCTGCACAAAACTTGTGCATGTAGAAAATGAGAAAGGACATGTAAAAAAACGGGGTTCCTCATTTTGCACGAGTTTCATGAGAAAATTGCGTGTCAAATTTGGTAATGAAACATTAGATATCTTGTCAAAACATTATTGTTGAATTTTAAACATGAACACGAATGTTTTTTTTTTAAATCAGCTCCTGTAGGACAGCGAAAATTGTTTGGTGCTTAGTAAACTTTGAGTAGTCTATAACATTTACTCGCAAGTATCTACACTGCCCTCCAAAAGTTTCTTCACAGACACTTCTTTTAAAGATCTTTAGCTTAAGTAATTTAAAACAAAGTTTTATATTATTTTTATTAATAAAATGTATATATTATATCTTTATTACAATGTATCAATTAAGAAGCAATACCAGAAATGGCAAAATCATGTAAAATCGACAAAATCAGAATAGTTCACCATTTTGTCAAATTTTCTATCAAGGGGATCAACTTCTGTCAATATTTAATGTAGTCCCATTAGCAGGTAAGACAGCCTGAACATGCATCTAGGCATGCTATTTACAAGTCTCTCACAACGTTCCACTGATAATCAGCATTTTCTCCTTTTGTCTCAATATTTTCTGTTATACATTGTTCTAAAATAGTATCTTTATCAACAGTCATTTTGTCGTCTAAAGTAGCGTTCAAATGGAATAATCAGATTTTAAGTAATAAAAACTAGTCTATAACTTTGTTTAAAAAGATTAAAGCTGAAAATCTTATAAATGAATTGTGTGTGAAGGATCTTTTGGAGGGCAGTGTATAGGTGTATTTTGTAAACTGAGCTCTGACGTAGGCGCTGAGTCTATTACAATAGGTAAATCGGGTATGATTAAAAAGCAAATGATAGGAATTTAACCTTATCCCTTCACTGGAATTATGAAAGTACATGTTTGAGTGAACCATACGTTGTAAGACAAGCAATAACATTGGTGTTAAAGGTAATTTGAAACTTTCTTAATGCGCTATTTAAACCTGTTTTATCTATTTCGAACAAATGGCACGAGAATCTAACGGTAAAAAGTTGATTTCACGGCTCTCCTCGCAAATTTTACCTATAAATTGTCGTAACAATCCGAACTGTAGTTGTTAAAGGAAGGTTCTCACCTACGAACGTTTCTAACAGGTTTATACGGATTTGTATTTTCCGTAAAACTTGGCGGATCCTCATAAATTTAACGCATGTTTTACAATTAATTTGCGTGCATTCACGTTTAATTGCGGGATGTTACGATATATTCACTGTAAAATTCCACGATTCTATCCAAGTTCTTTTGGACAAATCTGGAAAATACAAACTTTCAAGAGTTATTTATACATCATTTCGGTTCGTACGATAACTGTTTTTCGTTAGTTTACGTGTAAATTGCAACTTCTTAACGATTTTTTGTGAATTCTTACGATAAAGTTGAGACTTTATTCGAGTGTCTTGTTTTATATATATCATTGTAAATGATGATGTTATTATCGAAAAACCTTGTTGCAGAAAGAGGACTGCATAGATTTAACAATGTTTCTGCGTTTCGTCTTTCCGTGACCGCATACTCGTATCTACAGTTTGAATGACATTAAAAGTGAGCTTTTGTTGACCTCTTGTTCCTTAAACCACGTGACCGTTAGATGCACATCAGGGAATATCTGGACATGCATTCTACATTTAATGATGACTATGGCTGTCGGATTTACCATCCGTCATTGCTGCTGACGCCCGTTTTTCGTAGATATGGCAATTTTGTCATTTTCTTTCGAAACCATGATTGCTATTGATACGAACTATTCGTACATTAATTTTACTTGTGTTGGTAACTATTGATATTGTACGGTTGTAACTATCACGTACAGTCTAATGAAGAAGGTCCTCACTTCAACTACCAATTCTAGGAAAGTTCGGTGTTTAATTGAAATTATTTGATACAGGTAATCAAGAATATAGATTTTCTAACCTTCCGAATGTAATTAAGAAAAGACAATGTTTTTCATTTATGCATTACAATGTTAGTAAAGTCAATTATGCGTATAGGATCGGTCTCAACTCAATGATTGACATAAAAATTAAGGGGGAAATATCCACTGCATGATCAAACAAAACGCATATACGAAACAAAGGTCGAACAGCGTTTGCGACACCGTAAAACACTTTTGAAAAGAGAACGTGGATTTTGCATAAATACTTTAAATTACAAATTTGTTTCAATATTTGTGGTGTCACCCCTGATATTTTATGAAGATAGTAGATATCACTTCCGGTTTACTCTCCTGTACGGTTATACACTGTGGTTATCCCCTTGATAGTAAAGGTGGCTCTTTTGATGGTTATAATATGTATGCCAAGTAATTGCCTGTTGTAGAACAAGAGATATCACAAAACGTCAAAGTTTTTGCACGACGACGATGAAAGATCTAAGGCTATTGCAATACCTTAGGTTTTCTTCAAAAACAGCCGAGGCGAATAATCACGTGACTCGTCATACGAAAAGGAACCACCTCGAAACTCCCGAAATGAAATTTTGGAAACGAGATTGGATCCAGCAGAAGCTTATATAAACCTGCCCTCCGTTCAGGATGACAAAACGGTGGGAACTGTTTGCAAATTATACCCCGCTTTGCACGCAGGTGCACGTGCAAAGCGGGGTATAATTTACAAACAGTTCCCACCGTTTTGTCATCCTAAACGCAAGGCTGTATAAAGAAAAGGATTAAATAGCCGGAAGGATTTATCTTTATAGATGCAGAAAATTAGGTAGTAGCGAAAAAAGTGGAATCTGTTTGATCCTTGAAAAACTCGCAGTCAGGCCTGGATAGATATTTTTTCGCACTCCCCGTCGGTAACCGCGATTGAAATTATATTCGTCTCTTTATCGTGTTATCCTAGGTTTGAGGACAGTTTTGGGTAGTATAACTCATTGAAAATCCTGATATCCTTTTTTTTTTAATATCGTAACAATGTTTTTAAGTATGTATTTTGATATTGTTACGTAATTTTGTCTTTAAGATGTGGTTGCAACATCATATTTATCCTTTAAGTGAACAACTTGATAATGCTATTACTATTTAACGGAAACAATCTATCTAATTTCCGGAAATCTACAACCAGCAAAAAGTGTGGTATCAGGTCAGTCGGCACAGCCCTGGCAGTCTATCTATTTTTTGCGGGTTACAGTTTAAGTTTTTAATGCGTTTCTTGTCCAGCGAAAAAGTCTGCTGGAAATTCGATAAACTATTTGTTTACAAGGAGAATTGATCCTCTAGATTTCAACCGGATCTGAATTCGAAAAGAAATATCAGGTTTCCTGTTGGGGGTCATTTTGACCTGAATATCCATAGTCGCGACCCTTTCAAGATCATATTAATCATTTATTTTCTTACAGCCCCAGTATGCGTTTAGAGTTGATAAAAATAGCTCTTTCGTGAATATTATTTAAATATGTTTTCTGGATTTAGTCATCTTTCATAATACAAATCAATCAACAAACGGCTTTTTCGTTAAACGCATAATCTGCCTTATGAAGTAAAATATGTAAATAATATTTTGGCCAGGTGAAATACGCCCACGTGATTCAAGTTGTGTACAAGTTAAAATAGCATTTATTGAGAGATAGGCGAAATATGAGAGCATAAAGTCTAATTTCGTAACTTTTCATGGGAAACCTCCTAAGTAACCAATGATTGTGGCCTTATTTGGGAGGGATATGAGAAAAGATTTATTCTATAGAAGCGCTGAACACTTACACGATCATTTATCTGCTTTAGAATACCAAAGCTTCAATCGTTTATTTACACGAATAAATTTATTTGACATACTTTCTCCTCGGCATAAGGTTCCGATGCTGTCATCGTTGACTCTCACCCGTCATCGCCGCAACCGGTTGTACGGTGTGCATATACAAATATAGAAAACATACATTTAATAATAGGTTATGCTATCATGGAGAAAGAATATGTACATTAGTAACTGCAGTATTTCTTTTTTCAACGGCATAATATATAACCATAGAAAGGTTATTCAGTGTTGTTTCATCTGTTATTATCATCAATATATAAAATTTCTGAATGTTTGGGTAAGTGTCATACTTTTTATTAATTTTTTTTTGCGTTAATCATCATATATAGCGGACATATCAAAACAAAGCGATATTCGCATTCAACGACATCACAATATAAACAATAACTAAAATTTTATCTATGTTGAAACGGCGACCTCTTTCTATCATAAGATTGTGTGCTGAGGTTCGAAAGGCAACAAAGCTTTTTTCTAAACTTCAAAATATCTATCAAATCAAGATAACATTCTCTAGAGAAGGTTTTCTTGAAGTTAGAATAATATAACAGTTTACTACTAGATTCCTCAGCGAATAAAAAAATGCGAGTACCTGATATTTCAATTCAGTATTTAAAGGAAATTATCCATAACTCAACTAGGTGTGATTTCTATAAAAAATATTTACACCTTGCTTAATCCTGAACGAGAGTGCCAGAATGGCCCTAAACCGCTCACCTGAATTTTATTGGTCCAGTGGAACCCATCTAAGTAACTTTCTGACAAAGTTTCATCCACATTTGCTGATGAGGAGTTGTTATTCCAAGAATTTAAAGTGAAAATATACCCTGTCCGCCCATTTTTTACTGAGGCCACTCAAAATAAGCCCCACCCCCACTATGCCAATATTTATGGGCCAATCAAAATTTTGCAAACTAATTTTGAAGAGGTCATCAAAGGAAAATTTTGGTAGAGTGTCATTGAAATCAGCTGAGTGGTTCAAGAGAAGATGTTCAAAGACGTTGGGCACAAAGTAAGCCCCATCCTGTCACGCCCATATTCATAGGCCAATCAGAATTTCACAAACAATTTTTGAAAAGAATCTCCAAAAGAACATTCTGGTAAAGTTTCATTGAAATTCACCTAGTTGTTCAGTAAGAGATGTCATTCAAAGATTTCGGGCGCGAAATAAGCCACATCCAGTCACACCCATATTTATGGGCCAATCAAAAGTTCAAAAACAATTTATGAAAAGACCACCCAAGAAACACTGTATTTAAGTTTCATAGTAATTGTCTGAGTGGTTCAGGAGGAGATGTCGTTCAAAGATTTCGGGCTCAAAATAAGCCCCGCCCTGCCCCGCCCATATTTATAGGCCAATCAAAATTTCGAGCACAATTTCATTGAAATCGGCCCCGTGGTTCACGAGGAGATGTTGTTCAAAGATTTTTGGCTCAGAATAAGCCCCGCCCTGCCACGGCCATTTTTATGGTCCAATCAAAATTTTACGAACAATTTTTGAAAATGGTCACCCAAGGAACAATCAGGTAAAGTTTCATTGAAATTTGCCGCGTGGTCCGGGAGGAGATGTCGTTCAAAGATTCAAAGATTTTGGGCTCAAATAAAGCCCCATCCTACCACGCCCATATTTATAAGCCAATCAAAATTTTGCAAACAATTTTTGAAAAGGGAAATAAAGCCCCGCCCTGCCACGGCCAGTTTTATCAGCCAATCAAAATTTTGCAAACAATTTTTGAAAAGGGAAATAAAGCCCCACCCTGCCACGGCCATTTTTATCAGCCAATCAAAATTTTGCAAACAATTTTTGAAAAGGGTCACACAATGAACATTCTGGTTAAGTTTCATTGAAATCCGCCCAGTGGTTCAGAACGAGATGTTGTTCAAAGATTTTGGGCTCAAAAAGCCCCGCCCTGCCACGCCCATATTTATGGGCCAATCAAAATTTAGCGAACAATTTTAGAAAAGGTTTCACCCAAGGAAAATTCTGGTAAAGTTTCATTGAAATCGGCCAAGTTGTTCAGGAGGAGATGTCGTTCAAAGATTTCAAAGTGTAAAAATGCCCCGCCCTGCCACGCCAATATTTATAAACCAATCAGAATTTAGCGAACAACTTTTAAGGAGGGTAACCCAAGGAGGATTCTGGCAAAGTTTCATTGAAATTGGCCCAGTGGTTCAGGAGAAGTAGAAGTTTTAAGATTGTTGACCACGGACGACGGACGACGCACGACGCACAACGCACGACGGATTCAGCACCACCCTAAAAGCTCCCCTTGAGCACCTTGTGCTCAAGTGAGCTAAAATATTTCATTGTGAATATTTCTCAAAATTTAAGAAGGGTGTATGCAAGGTTCAGATGCTCAAGTCATAAAGTAAATATCCAACTGGGAAGACATCTGAACATTTACAGAGAGGATAGAATATGCCAGTATTGTTTGATTATTCAGGTAATTTTGACTAGTGAAAATGAATATCATGCTTTTTTTTATTGTTCAATGTTTAGACTTGAGAGGCAAAATTTGCTGTTTATGGTATGTAGGTAGAAAAGGTAAAAAAGTAGCACGAAATTTATTTTTAATCATGTCTGTAAAAGATAATTAGTCAAATATTGTACTCTATATGAACATTGTAACTTCAACTCTTCTTTGTACTTTTATTGTATGTTGTAAAAAAGGGCCAGATGCGTTTTTTTACAAATAAAATTTACGACAATGTCAACGAAATAGACAAAGACAAAGATCTTTGACAATTATTCGGATTTGCGGCCTGTGCAGTCCTTTGTACCCTTGCAAGATTGACAATAGTCTTTATGCAATTGAATGTTTTCTTTTCTTAGAGGTCACATGAGTTATGTCAGGAATTTGAGACTAAAACACAAACCTATTCTTAACATTCATGTGGGCACGACGGAAAGACATTGGGCAGTATGAACATCCTTACAATAGATTAGATTTACTGCGATTGTGAACAGAGACTACTAGGGCCTATTTTACAAAATTTCTTACGAACAAAAATGATCGTTAGTCAATCGCAAATTGTACCTGGTGTTTTCATTCATTGTGAGATTCTGCCTTGCAATATCTCATTGGAATCACCTTCAGAAGACGATTCCAGAGAGATGGTGCATGATAGAATGCCATTTCTAGTTACTACTGTAGAAGCAACATTGACTTTCGACTAACGCAAAAAATAATCGTAAGATGTTTAGTAAAACAGGCCCAAGGGTCCTATCTATCCATTGATGGCAAAGTGAAGACTGAGTGAAGACTGTGTGGGTGCTCAGGCTGTTCTGGATCTTATAATGTTGCAAACTTGTGAAACTTTTGAACATTTCATCGCTTAATGTTTCACTTGATATTTTAAAAATCAAACAGATTTAATATGCTTCTGCATTTTGTCGGAATATTTAGTTGCGTTACATAAAAATAAACCGTCAAAATATGCTCTATGGAAATTATAGTTTCATCCTCGTTATTCATTGCACGTTTTTCTAAACGATTTCAGATAAATGTGGATTTTTGTTATTTTCTTTTTATATTATTTATTGAAAATCAAGCGAAGCACCCTAAAAAACGCTTTTTATGCACAATTAAAATGAGAATGAACTGTATCAGGCCGTTTTTAGAGGGAAAAACACTTGGGAATTAAATTGATTTGTTTGAAACGGGCTGCCCTGAAGCAATAGAATCGTTTTAGATAAGATCGGCTCTTCTTCAAGACATTTAATTTAAAGAAAATTAAGTAATCTCCCAACCGAATTTTACATCGAGTGATCAAAGACTAAATACAAACATGTTTTCTCATTCAATATACAGAAATGTTCTCTTTTGTCTTTTAAGCGCCAGATGTCTACAATTTTACGAGATCTAGCGACTAATTACTTCTTATTTTTAACCTGTTACCCATAAGGCGAAAAAGCTTTTGTATATGAACATGTCAATGCGACACGTCCAGTTGTAAGTCAGTGAATTCCATCGAGCATTTGTTGTGCAAGAATCATAAATATTATCTGGCTATCAGAAAATAAAACTTCTTGATAGCGCAGTTTCCGTGGTAGTTTATTTTCAATTTAGCTTATTTTCACATAAACTAAAGACATGAATATCAGGTTTAAAAATAAGGATATCTATCTACAGAATGGCTTATAGTTTGAAATGAAGAAATTCTTGCAGTTCAGAAGTGTATTGTTTCCGAACTGTTGTTTCGTTGATGTACGTTTGATTTACATTTTCAATTCTTATGTATATGGATGAGCTGTGTATAAGTTAAAGTATGAGTGAATTCAAAATTTAAGTCAAAGGAACATCACTTGGATGCGTAAGACAGTTTGCTTTTTGTGCTAAACAAATTGGCCAACCAGTAGGCAAATGTTGTAATCGTTAAGTAGCAGACACACTAGGGAGACAGTTTTGTTCAGATTTCGATATATCTGTGTTATACAATTAGAGACATAATAAATCATCAAACCTTGATATCTATAAATGCTCGAAGATTTAGCAAATTGGATATCAACATGCGAGTCTACAGACTCCCTGATTTATTTAGTTCTGTCATTTTGATGTCGTAGGTCATTTCTCATTATTTTTCGAACATTTTATAAGAATGACATAAAATAGCAGTTTATCCGAATACAATCCGTGAAATCAAGGACTTATTATTTAAGCCAGCGTGACATTTCCATCAATTTGAAAGGTACGCAATTAAAATCTTCAGGCCAGCATGTGCATCCGCATATTCAGATATTGAAATTATAAATCATTATCTTCTAATTATCACAACATTTACGTGCTGTAAACACATTTTTGTGAGCTAGAAACCGATTTTTATTAGTATAATTAGTTTTATTTTGGAGCATGTTTTAGCAAGTTCTTTTTTCATCATGACAACGGGATAGATACAAGTAATACAAACACCTTTTTGTTCGATGTTTAGACGTCCATCAGGGGGTCATATCTAGGAAATCAAGTTATGTCTTACTACGGTGAAGAAAAATATGAATCCAATTATGAAACTCAATTAATCATTTTCCGAAACTTCGCTTCTGCCAGCTATATATTTCAAGGGATGTGTCGTGTGAATTCAATGTAATTCACGTAGTGTTCCTGGACAAGTCTTCCAAAACCAGGTAGACTCCAGCCCGCAAAAGCCAGATCTCACATAAGACGATATAAGACCATTAATTGTCAAATTGCCCTTATGGTTATCTGATTTTTTTTTTGTCACATCTGAAGGCTTATTCTTAGCCATAAACTTTGACATTGACCTTAAAGATAACTTAAAATTTCACTTAAATGGCATATCATCTTATGATTGAGAAAAAAAGTGCTTTAGCAAATTTGAAATCTATTCATAACCTACAATCAATCTGAATCTAAACGTTACACCTTGTATGTGACCATAACCTTTAATATATTGAAAACTTTTCATCAACTGGCACATTAGCTCTTGTTATAGAACCAATTTACTAATTAATCTGGAAATCCGCAAAAAAATTAGAAGCAATGCTTTAAAAAACTTCGTTTCATTTTTTATCCGAAGCTGTGATCTTGAACTTACTTTTTTTAAAAAAAATATAATAGATATAAAAGCAATTGTGCTTTGAAAATCAGACATGCTGACTTAAAGTTACAATAACGTACTACGCAACATATTCAGACTTACATGTCTTGCTAAATAAAACGGTGCACTTATTATTAGCTTTTTGTGTAATAATTCTTCCCAAAATCTCTTTGTTCAAGATTCAGTAATGAACATTATATAATTAGTAATATGAAGGCCGTTCAGAAGGCTAAGTTATGTTCGCTCCATAGAAATCAGCTTACGAAAAACTATACTTTGTTGATGATCAATCCACCTAACAGACATGTATAGACAATCGAATTCGATTATCTACACGAAAAAACTCTATTTTTACTTCAAAATAGGCATGCAACTCTACTATGCCATCAGTTATATCAGTACTTACGTAAATACTCGTCCTAGTTAAAGTTCGTAGTTAGCGTCGCATTAAAGTAGTTATGCTTGAGGCAGATATTGGTGTTGCCATCGTTGTTTTGCTTTGTTGTATTGGACCTTAATTGTCGCAGTGGGAACAAAGAAATGGAAGCGATAATGTTCACTGAATGTTCAACCAGAAATACGTCAATCAAATTGCTGTAGCTGTCAGTCAACGTGTAATATCCTAGGTCTTAAATGTTGGAATTTAATTCACTTGATGGCGGAGTGTTAGACCTAGCTACAAGTTATTTAAGCAGAAGCAGTTCTCTTACATATAAATCAAATTTCCAGTTTTTAATTTTATTATTAGAAAATACACGAACGTAATATGTTTTCGTGTTAAACCGAAAAATAACCATTGTTTTAAGGTAACAACGTTTTCTAATTTAAAGAAAGGAAATGAAATATTTGTCTATTAATCCGAAGAATTTGGAGAAAAGAGAAGCCAGTTTCAGTCTTTTTACACTAAAACGAACTTATAAATGACAGCCTTACATTTGTAATATTTCTGCATTTTACTTTCATTTGATGAAAAAAAGCAACATAATTTATTTCTTAATGGATGGACATTTAATGTGTCGATATTTGGAGGAAGAACATCTTGTCCTACCAAGGGTGTCGATTTGATACCCTATTACTTTCGAGGATGGCAAACCAATAGATTTGACGGTAACTATATTGTATTTGAGTCAAAGATAATAACCATTTACAAATAAAAATAACAAAATGTGTGCTTTTAATAGGAATTTGAGAATTTCTAACCCAGAAATTCTTTGAAATTAATCAGACAAAGAGACAAACTTACCTACTTATTTTGTCGAGCTAAATAGAAGTTTCTCCCTGAATGGAGTTACAATTAGAGTAAACAAATATGCTTTTGTAATAAAACATAGAATTCTAAACAACGACTTTAACATAAATCAATCCCCAACATTTTTCAAGATTAAGTTCCCATTAATTAGAAAGAAGTTTGTGTTTAGAAAAAAATTATAAACCCCAACTCAAAACCACTGTGATCTTCCTATATCCATTATATAAATTCCCTTAAGGGTTTGGAGTAGGAAAATATCATGTGATTCTAATATGTTCTGAGACTGTAATTAACAGAATAAAGTTCTTAAGACCTAATTTATCGATTGAGATAGCTAAATTACATATCTTTCGATAAGACTTTGTCTAAATAAACGGTGGTAATGATAAGACGTTAATATTAGTATAGATGGGTTGGACATATACTCAAGTTGTAAATAAGAGGAATAGAAAAGTCCTAAACAAGCGACCGGAGTACCAATCTCAATGTGGTTGTTAAAGGGGTAATTTCTTTTACACGTTTGTGGCAAAACTGTACAACGTAACAATAAATTTGTCACAAAGTCTCCCATTTGTCTAATATGTATATTTAAAGGCTTATCACTGAAAGTAAATGGTTTGTTTTCCTTGCCTATAACTTTCCTTTCAATGTTTTATACATTTTTGTGATGTAGTAGCTGTTAGAAGATTGAAAACACTGTATTCTCAATATTCTGTGATCTGAATTGGAAAAAAAACAAATTGCTTTCCCCTAATTCAAATAGCAAGTTTGAGAAAAGGTATTGATAAGAAATAAAAAAGGGAAAAATAAGAATTGCCTATATCTATATCATTTTCAAAACCATTTTATATTAAAACACGCAAAGTAATACTGATAATAGGTTAATTATTTACAAGGCTTTCCTTCCGGTAATCGATAGGGAGACACATTTTTGACAATAAAAACATCTTGAGTAAGTTTCAGAAACATCGAGCCAAGATTGTGACTAGTTCTCTTGGAGGTCTTCTTAATCAGGTGAGCTAACGCGAGAAAATATTGACACGTGTTAAGGCTCAGATGCACCTTTAAGTACACATATGTAAATAGAGGATATTGAATGAGTGGTCATGGAATAACGAATTTATTAAACGAGTCATCTATAAACAAATAAAAACGAGGCTGCGCCGAGTTTTTATCTGTTTATAGATGACGAGTTTAATAAATTCGGTATTCTATGAGCACAAATTCTATATTCTATTTATAATATGACCCGAATTTTACGAAAAATTGTCGAAATTCTTGAAATTCAACATTTCAATTTTCCGCGAAACTTATAACGCCGTTTAAAACTGACGTCACAATACACACATTATGACGTCATTTTCGCGGTTACAAAATAGCGTTGCTATTCGTTTATAGCTCATTTGCATAGTTATTCCACTAGTGTAATAAACACTCGTGTAATATCAAAAATATTCAACGGGCTTATTTCACTCTCGCGACATAGGTCCATATTATAATTATATATAACTTGGCCAAATTCCTATAGAGGATTTGGTATACTTTTAATACAGAAGTAAAGGCTAGCCAACCATTCCATCTTGTAATTCGTCTTCCTGAAATATTTTGATGAATGAATCGCTAAGTAGTTTGTGAAATAAGGCATCTTGGTTCATTAAAGTATGCCCAATAAATCCCCCGAGAAATTACTAGTGAGGAAATTAGCAAATATATGCAGACGGCGTAAATACAATTAGCATTAACACTTTCTATTCCACTACATATATTCGTATCAGATCATATCTGATTTTGTCGATTTCGATTGGTCCACAATTATCCGTGGCCTACGTTACTATTGTCCAAGAGCCCGTTTTACTAAACTTCTTTCTCAAAAATTAATCTTAGGCAAATACACAAATCGTACCTGATGTTTCAGTCATTGTTAGATTCTGACTTGCAATATCTCATTGTAATCGTCTTTGGAAGACGATTCCAATGAGATGATGCATGGCAGAATACCACATCTAATGTAGAAGCATTTTTTATTTTTGACTTACGCAAAAAAGGATCGTAAGATGATTCGTAAAGCAGGCCCCTGGCCTCGTGTTATTTGCTTCTCTTTGAAGTAAGATAAAGAGACTAGGGTTAGGCAATCATAAGTGTTCAAATAGCCAAACAAAATCACGGTATGCCTAGAAAGGCATTGTTATAAGATAAGAATTGAAATTTGGGCATAAAATGTAGGGCCATTGATATTTCGAGGTAAAATTAAGTTTATTTGTGTGGGCATGAAAGGCCTAATCAATCCTTTGTGACAGATGTATGATCAATTCTCCCAACTAAATACACCCTATCCCGTATTTTCGGGGACCTTTGTCTACTCCAACACTTAAGTTCCATTCAAAGTGTAAGATATACTCTTCTTTTCAACCACATTATGTAAAGGCTAATAGAAAATAAAAAAAAAGTTCGATCCCAATTTTGTGACGATTCAAATTAGAAAGGAATATAAAAGAAGCACAAGGTATCGACTGCTTCTGTCATGGATTTGATAAGATCACCTTTTTCTTTTAATGATAATGAGTGTTCATCTGAATGATAATGAGTGTTTATCTGAATGATAATGAGTTTTCATCTGGTTGAAAAGTATACTTAAATAGTTCGAAAATATTTCAATACGTATCTTGAGTTCTTCTAAACAGAAAACTCTAAGAAGCATTTATGGTTTACAGATTATTTGTTGGTTTGAAAAAATCAAGAATATAGTATTTAGAAGAAAAAACCTTTATCTATCTTAAACATCTCTCAATCATATCCCACATTAAAAACATAAAAAGAAATTTCTCAGAATTCCTGATTGTGAGATAAGTGTGGTAATAAATCATACATCATTATTATCTGAGGCGGATAAAACCTTTACAAATTGGAAGTCAAACACAATATGATTTATGTATTGTGCAAAATTTATTAGTCTGTACAGCGTGTCTGTGGACGTCTGGCCTCCACGTTATTTAAAGGTTCAAGGCTGTTGGCCCTAAATAATTGTATTAGAATTTGACAAATTAACATAATAAGCACTGTTGTCATTCCATGCTGACGAGTTATTATGAAAATTAGAAAAAAAATCTGATTTGCGAATCGTTTAATCTTTTAAACATTTTACAAATTTCGTTTTCCTACCATTCGGGGATTACCATTATCGTTTCATTTCCATCTTTAAGTTTCCGGGCCCCGAACAGTGTAGTTACTGATGGTAAAACGCCACTTCCTGTTGTGATGGAAGTACGTCACGTTACAATGCAAACTTTACCGGTTACAGTTAGTTACATAGTGAAATTGACATTCACCTCAATCAAAACCATTCTAAATCGCTCATTCAGCGCTCCAATCATTCATTCCAATCACTCACTCATACCATTCAAAAACGCTCAAACCCATTGAAAAATATGGAACCAACAAGGTCATTCAATGAAAATTTTGATAGATAAAAATCGCGATTTCACTAACATAATTCAAATTACAAACGTCTCATAAGTTCTTGAAGAAATAGGAAGCTATCTATAAAACTTGTTTCTATTTTTTTATTGAAGGGAGGTAATCATTATCGCAAATTTTGTTCATCCTGAACAAAATTTTTCGATATAGGATTACCTCCCATTAAATTCACTCAAAATTCGCTCCACACACTCAATCAATTTCATTCCTTAATCAATCAAAAATCATTAACCTTGTCAATTTAACGATGTTAACTGTATTCACCATCGTTGTTTACGAGAGGCGCGTTGATTAACTCTAAATCGGAATGATAATCTTCAGTGTATTCATGGCTGGGCATAATAAATAGAGTCGACAATGGGAGAACACCTTCCAAAAGGGCGGTGAGGAATATCGTTTTAGTTTTAATGAAATTCTAGTTCTGTTGATAATATTGATTTGCCAATACTCAATACAAATGTTTTTAACGTATACCTATATTTTACATGGCAAGCATTTTGTTCAAAGCTTAGCTCGGATTTACATTTATTAACATCGTGAAATTGACACTCACTGCGATCGAAACAATTCAATATCACTCTCTCAGCGCTCTATTCATTCATTCACAAACACTCAAGTCAAATCGATCAGAAACGCTCCGAAATTATTAGAAAACATTTCTAAACCGTTCAAATCGGTCAACATCTAAATCAAACAGATCAAATTTTCTACGATCTTATAGGCTGGTGTTGATTTTAAAGTGTCTGATTTATCCACGAAGACACACAAACAGAAAAAAAAACTATATTTTATAAAAGGGAGGTAATAAGTATCACTAATTTTGTTTGTCATGAACAAAATTAGCGATACTGGACTACCTCCCTTGATATTCACTCAACACTCGCTCCACACACTCATTCAATTTCATTCCAAAATCATTTCAAAAGCAATTACCTTGTTAATTTCACGATGTTTTTAACTGTATAAGGTATACAAAATGTGCAAAATTCTAAAATTTGTCATGGAAAGCAGTTACAATTCCATAAATTGCTCCAGGAGGCGTGAATTTCCGTCATTTTCCCTGTTGCATCTTACAGGTTTTCTTGAAATATTAGCTTGTGATGGTCATTGTGTAATTTTGAATTGTCTTGAGTTTTCGTAAAATATTGGCGACGATATAGTACGATACTTTCCAAAGTATCTATATACCTTTTTAGCTCACTAAAGCACATAGACATTGAAGAAAGACTTTGAAACTTGGAGCTCACATACTCAGGCGAGCAATATAGGACCGTCAGGTTCCGCTTGAAATTAATCTTTTTGGAAGTTATCTTTTGAATTAAACAAATTTATAAGAAAACCCCTCATTCTATATCGATCAAAAAACATTTACATCCTACTCGTTTTGATCTGACCGACAAAACAATACGCGACACCCTTGAAAAGTACTCTTTAAATCACACAAAAAAGTAAAGACGACCTCTTTACATCTGCCCCGCGTTCAGGATGACAAAAAGGTGCAATCTCTTTGCAAATTTCACCCCCTTTGCGCTCGTACTTAAGTGCATAATTCGTGAACAGTTTTTACCGTTTGTCATCCTTAACGCAGGACTAAAGTCCTATAATATGTTTTACGACCGTGACAAAGTTCATGAGGGCTTTATGTACGTTAACATGGCAATGGTCAATTAGAGACCAAGCTCATGGTCATAACCTTGTCAAACCAAATTACCATGCTATTTCCTGTAGTGTAATGAAAAACCACATCATGTCTATATTGGAAATGGTGGGTTGAATATAAGTAAGTAAGCGAGTAAGTATATTTTAATTATTATAGTGACATGCGTTACACGCATGAATTTCAACAGAAAAAAGATAAAAAAAAAAAAAAAAATTAATGAAATAAAATACCCGGCCCATGGGCCTAGTTGTCACCTTTACTAATCGTATCTTAATTTATGAGTGACGGAATATGCAAAGACAAGAGGACCATGATGGTCCTATATCGCTCACCTGAGTAAGTCAAGCCATAGCTTGTCAACAATGTTATAAATACCAGAGACTGTCTGATGTACATTTAGGGTGGATTTAATTAATTTCCTCCTACTGCATTTTGATTTTATTTTTAATTGCAAACACAGTTATTGATGGAATTGAATTCTTTAAACAAGTTTAGTAGACCTAAACCTTAAGAATACCCATGCCAAGTTTAAGATATGCCCAATAGTTAAGGCGAAGAGTAACCTTCTCTGATATTTTGGACAATATCTTGACATTTCCAATACCATGGAAACCAGAGATTTTATTTAATAAAATAATTGTTACAATTTTGGTAGACCTTCACCCAAAGAACATCCCTACCAAGTTCAGCTTAATTAGCCCAGTGGTTTAGGAGGAGAAGAAGTTTTTCTAAGATTTTCAGCAATTTTCAGCCATTTTTCAGCCTTTCTGTTACCTAGCAAACCAGAGTTTTTGATGAAATTAAATTCTTTTAACAACTTTTGAAGAACTTCACCCATGAAACATCCCTACCAAGTTTCAGCTTGATTGGCCAAGAGGTTTAGGAGGATAAGAATTTTTTGAAAGATTTTCGGCCATTTTTCAACCTTTCCATTTCTATGGAAACCAGAGTTCTTGATGAAACTAAATTCTTTTAAAAACTTTTGAAGAGCTTCACCCCAGAAATATCTCTTCCAAGTTTCAGCTTGATCGGCCTAGTGGTTTAGAAGGAGAAGAATTTTTTCTAACATTTTCGCGATTTTCGACCATTTTTCAAGCTAACTGTTACCATGGAAACCAGAGTTTGTGATGAATTTGTATTCTTCTAACAACTTTTAAAGAGCTTCACCCGAGGAACACCTCTGCCAGGTTTCAGCTTGATTGGCCTTATGGTTTAGGAGGAGAAGAATTTTTTCTAAAATTTTTGCGATTTTCTGCCATTTTTCAAGCTAACTGTTACCATGGAAACCAGAGTTTTAGATGAATTAAATTCTTTTAACAAGGTTTGAAGGGCTTTACCCCAGGAACATCTCTGCCAAGTTTCAGCTTGATTGGCCTAGCGGTTAAGGAGGAGAAGAATTTTTTCTAAGATTTTCGCGATTTTCAAACTTTCTGTTACCATGTCAACCAGAGTTACTTATAGAATTAAATTCTTTTAACAACTTTTGAATAGCTTCACCGAAGGTACATCCCTGTCAAGTTTCAGCTTGATTGGCCCAGTGGTTTAGGAGGAGAAGATGTTTAAAGAAATTGTTGACGGACGGACGGGCGGACGATGGACGGACGACGGACGGTGAGTGATCACAATAGCTCACCTTGAGCACTTTGTGCTCAGGTGAGCTAAAAATATATACTGCTGAAAACAAATAGTCGAAATGAATAGTTCTGAAAATATTTTTCATTTCAATGGAATTTCGAACTCAAACAAGAGATCAAAGAGGACAAGCATCGCTTCACTGGCACTTCATACCTGACAGATTTATGAATTTTCATTAAAATCTTACATCTAAAGTATTAAGCTAAGGAATGATCTATTTATAAGTAGAGAATCATCTAAGGCCAAGGTTGGCCCATGCCTAAAATTATGAAAATCCCAGGTCAACAAACAATCTTACATGAAGGTATTTTTTAATGACACAGAAGTTTAATGAAATCTGTCAATAAATGTACAAGTTGTAGTTTAAAAGAAATTTTTCATCACAAAGGCCCCTTTTTCCATTTCACAGCAACATAATACCAAGAAATATTCTACCGTATGGGGTCCTTCTCGGATAATGCAGCTGCCTGTAACCCCAAGTTATCTTCCCAATCATAATTTAAAAAAGAAAGGTCATGTCCTAAGCATCTTTCCTGTGCAGTTTGGTTGAATTCCGATAGGTAGTTTCAGAGAAGAAGATATTTTCTTTTATTATTTATCTATTTAATTTAACCACATGGGGCCTTTTTTATTCGCCGCCGGAGGCGGACGTATATTGGCGTCATCTTCTCCGTCTGTCCGTCCGTCCGTACGCCCATCCGTCCGTTCGTCCGTCCACTTTTCTTGTCAACGCAACTAAGTTTCTGGCTGGATCTTCTTGAAACTTGGTCAATGTTATCACCTCAATTGGTAGATGTGCATGAAGGAAGGATTTTATGGTTCGTTGATTTTTGCCTGAGATATGCCCCTTAAAAACTTAGTCAACGCAACTCCTCCTAAGTTTCTGGCTGGATCTTCTTGAAACTTGGTCAATGTTATCAACTCAATTGGTAGATGTGCATGAAGGAAGAATTTATGGTTCGTTGATTTTTGCCTGAGTTATGCTTCTTAAAAACTTAGTCTCTGGGGCTTATTGCCTCAGTTATGCCCCCTTAAAATTTAGTCTCTGGGGCTTATTGAAATTGCAGCCTTGTGAATGCAACTCTGCCTTATTTTCTGGCTGGATCTAAATGAAACTTGGTGGATGTTATAACCGAAATTGGTAGATGAGCATGAAGTAAGAATTTTATGGTTCATTAATTTTACCCTAAATTATGCCCCCTTAGAACTTAGTATCTGGGGCTTATTGAAATTGCAGCCTTTTGAACGCAGCTCCTCCTTACTTTTTGTCCTTATTTAAATGAAACTTGGTCAATGTCATCACCATAATTTGTAGAGGTACATGGATCAAGGATTTTATGGCTCATTTATTTCCCTGAATTATGCGCCCTTAAAATTTAGTGTCTGTGGCTTATTGAAATTGCAGCCTTGTGAAGGCTACTCCTCCTAACTTTTTGTCTTGATTTAAATGAAACTTCGTCATTTTGAATTTGGTTCTGTCAAAATAAGTAGTGTCTACAATTATTTTCTTGAAACAGCAGCAAAGTGGCGGCGTATTTTGTGACTATGGCACTCTTGTTGGATGATGCGACAGCCCAAAGCAAACAAGTGATTAGCATGATCAGGATAAAATGAAGAAATCTGAAAAAGTTAGTGCTAAGAATCACCCCTGTGCATTTAGGTTGTATTAGGTAGTTTCAGAGAAGAGATTTTTTTAAAATCTCCAGAGGGGGGCCTTTTTTGTGACTCAAAAGCCCGTAGCGCCAAAGTCATCAGCCTGATCAGGTTTAAAAGAAGGGATCTGAAAGAGAATGTCCTAGGCAACATTCATGTATGTGCTGTTTGGTCTGATTGTGACCTGTAGTTTCAGAGAAGTTTTTTTATATCATCATAAGGGGACCCCATTTTTTGGTGACTCAACAGTCCGTAGCGCCAAAGTTATCAGTCTAATCAGGATTAAAAGATGGATTCTAAAAGAGCATGTCATACGCTTCATTCCTGTGAAATTTAGTTGAGTTCTACCTTGTAGTTTCAGAGGGGATTTTTTTTAATCTTTCAACTGTTACATACGAACTGTCCTCAACCAAAGCATAGCTGAAAAATATCCTTCGTGAGCCGGTGTCGAACCCAGGCGGACAACAATTTTCAAATAATTGGTTTACAAGTCCAATGCGCTAACTACTGAGCCAAAGAAGATCTTCCCTGACGCAGGTATCAGACATTGTATATAAACCTACGAATCTGTGCAGTATAGTGGTGAGAGTTGTCTCCCATAACACACTCCCCCTTAAGAGTCATCCTATATTGGTGGCCATAAGCCTATCTAGGCAGTAATGTGCTTTCTAAACTAACCAAGTCGGGGCAATGCCTACATAAATGGCTCAATTGCCAATCCCGGACAAGCCCCCATGTTACGTACGCTTGATTGATTGAATTGAGTTTTACGCCGCTTTCAACATTTTTGCTTCAGTTATATTGCGGCGGCTTGAGCACCTTACAATGGCTTCCTGGTATTTCTCTCACCAGTACTACCATCGCATCCTTTCTCTAGCCTCCAGCTGCTATCTCACATAAGTCTACGATTATCAACCCATTGGTGAAAGACAAAAAGTCGGAAAGAGTGCCGCCGTGGCAATGAGGCAATGATAGAAGCCCGCTAAACCGGTTTTATTCTTATTTGTATCCGTCTTGTTGTAAAAGCTGAAGACGTTCCTGTTAGACAAAAAATATTTAGGTTTCTTTCTTTTTTTTCAAAGAGGCAAGACTCTTGTCCATTGTCCCTTCCTATTCTTCATCGTATTCATAAGTTGATCAATGCATTCACCCGTAAAAGAATGGAAATTGATGAACAACAGTCCATCAAAGCGTTACATGCTTTCATTGATAACGTTTGTTTGTTTGAATGATTTTTTCGCCGCTTTTAAACAATCTTGCAATGAAATCGCGACAGGCTGGAACACTTATCAATGTATTCCTAGTACAACTTTTTCATCCTTTCCTAGCTGCTATCCCACAATGGTCTGCAATTATCAACCCATTCGAGTTAGACATAGAAAGAGTGTCGCTGTTGGGGATTGAACCCGAGACATTTATATTGACAATCTGACGCACTACCACTTGTGCTTTGACCGCGACTCCAGGTAGCGTATAGATGTGAATTTAAAGTAATCTTTTAAAGTATGACATTTAGTCATCGGTTACAAATCCATCTAAATACGGAAGTTTTTAAGAGATTTCTTAAATGTTACCATCGGAGATGATACGTATCTATCTGAATGTAAAACAATATTTCAAACTTCTATGAATCATCGGCTTCTTTATAAAACTTCTTGAGAAAGAAAAATCAAATTCACAAATCGTACCTGGTGTTTTCATTCATTGTTAAATTCTGCCTTGCATTATCTCATTAGAAGACGATTCCAATGAGATAATGCAAGTAATATTTTTTTATTCAGTTACTACTGTAGAAGCAAAAGTGATTTTTGACTTACGCAAATAGGATCGTAAGATGTTTAGTAAAATAAGCCCCAGGGTATTTTCAAGGGGCATGCGTATTTAATACACGGAAATGTTTTTGAATTGGTAATATGGTTGCATAAGATACATTTCTCGAGCAAAATAAACCCGCTTCATCCAATAAGGCAACTGGAATTGATTACGCGTAATTGGCAGAACGAATCCATCTGCAGAAGTAATTGACGAAACTGCATCTCAAGGTTACGATCGTAACACCAGATTAGCCTAGAATGTAATTGAAATTATTTCAAAACCCATCGATTACCAGCTTCCAGAAAACATTCTATTCAACCGAAACAATGTTTTCCTCTGTGAGCTTCCTCGGTTTAATTTTATTCAGCTTTCAGGATGTATAGAAATATATACTTCAAAAATTTATTTCCTGAAAGCTGAATAAGACGAAACCGAAAAGGTCCATCGTCATTTTAAAGAAAGTTTTTATGGTAAATATATAAACTTAGTTTTCGGAAATTCTTTCATTTCAACGTAATCATAGTAATAGAGGACGGTCATACGGTCTTTTTTTATGAAATCATCAAATGAGAATATAAGGGAATCATCTGGGAGCTTCGTAAAATAAATATTGAAAAAAAGAGATTGGTTTCTAGAACAGGCCAGCCAGGGGTCGTATTTCAAAAATTCTTTCACAGGAAGGTAGATTGATTTTTCTTAATTCAGAAAATTAGTAAAGTGCGAAAAGTTTCGACCCTAGTCAGTCTTCGCAATCCGCACAGTCTGATAAGTGTCGACACTTTACGCACTGTCAAATTGTCCGTTTTCGCGTGACAGGTCACATATAATTTTCAAAAACACTGGTATAAATTTAACAACACTTAAAAAATGATCCTGTATTAACAATGTCACTTTATCAGCCTGAACATCATTTAACGAATAAACCTGATAGATCATGTCCAAATGATCTTTTGTGTTAAATATGGATAATTTCTTATGGGAAGTTCCGAGAATGCAATATTTAAATGAAATGTTTTTAAAACGTTTGAGGAAAAACTGTACAACGTAGCAATAAATTTGTCACAAATTCTTCCATTTGTCTAATACATGTATTTAAAGGCATATAACTGTAAGTAAATGGTTTGTCTTCCTTGACTATAACTTTCCTTTCCATATTTTATACATTTTTGTGAGGTAGAAGCTGTTGGAAGACTGAAAACACTCTATTCTGTGATCTGAATAAAAAATGGAAACTGCTTTCGGTAGCTTTCCCCTAATTCAAATAGCAAATTTGAGAAAAGGTATTGATAAGAAATAAAAAAAAAAGAAAAATAAGAATTGCCTATATCTATATCATTTTCAAAACCATTAAATATTAAAACACGCAAAGTAATACTGATAATAGGTGAATTATTTAAAAGGCTTTCCTTCCTGTGATTGATAGGGAGACACATTTTTGACAATACAAATATCTTAAGTAAGTTTCGGACAACTCGAGCCAAGATTGTGACTAGTTCTCTTGAAGGTCTTCTTAATCAGGTGAGCTAACGTGAGAAATCATCTCACGTGTTCAAGCTCATATGTACCTTTAAGTACACATACAATTTGACCAAGTTCCTTTAGAGGATTTGGTATACTTCTAATACAGAAGGATAGGCTAGCCAACCATTCCATCTTGTAATCCGTTTTCCTGAAATATTTTGATGAATGAATCGCTAAGTAGTTTGTGAAATAAGGCATCTTGGTTCATTAAAGTATGCCCAATAAATCCCCCGAGAAATTACAAGCGAGGAAAATTAGCAAATATATGCAGACGGCGTAAATACAATTAGCATTAACACTTTCTGTTCCACTACATATATTCGTATCAGATCATATCTGATTTTGTCGATTTCTATTGGTCCACAATTATCCGTGGCCTACGTTACTAGTGTCCAAGAGCCCGTTTTACTAAACTTCTTTCTCAAAAATTAATCTTAGGCAAATACACAAATCGTACCTGATGTTTCAGTGATTGTTAGATTCTGACTTGCAATATCTCATTGTAATAGTCTTTGGATGACGATTCCAATGAGATGATGCATGGCAGAATTCCACATTTATTTACTAATGTAGAAGCAACTTTTATTTTTGACTTACGCAAAAAAGGATCGTAAGATGATTCGTAAAGCAGGCCCCTGGCCTCGTGTTATTTGCTTCTCTTTGAAGTAAGATAAAGAGACTAGGGTAAGGCAATCATAAGTGTTCAAATAGCCAAACAAAATCACGGTATGCCTAGAAAGGCATTGTTATAAGATAAGAATTGAAATTTGGGCATAAAATGTAGGGCCATTGATATTTCGAGGTAAAATTAAGTTTATTTGTGTGGGCATGAAAGGCCTAATCAATCCTTTTTGACAGATGTATGATCAATTCTCCCAACTAAATACACCCTATCCCGTATTTTCGGGGACCTTAGTCTACTCCAACACTTAAGTTCCATTAAAAAGTGTAAGATATACTCTTCTTTTCAACCACATTATGTAAAGGCTAATAGAAAAAAAAAAGTTCGATCCCAATTTTGTGACGATCCAAATTAGAAAGGAATATAAAAGAAGCACAAGGTATCGACTGCTTCTGTCGATGATTTGATAAGAAGATCGCCGTTTTCTATTAATGATAATGAGTGTTCATCTGAATGATAATGAGTGTTCATCTGAATGATAATGAGTTTTCATCTGGTTGAAAAGTATACTTAAATAGTTCGAAAATATTTCTATACGTATCTTGAGTTCTACTAAACAGAAAACTCTAAGAAGCATTTATGGTTTACTGATTATTTGTTGGTTGGAAAAAATCAAGAATATAGTATTTAGAAGAAAAAACCTTTATCTATCTTAAACATCTCTCAATCATATCCCACATTAAAAACGTAAAAAGAAATTTCTCAGAATTCCTGATTGTGAGATAAGTGTTGTAATAAATCATACATCATTATTATCTGAGGCGGATAAAACCTTTACAAATTGGAAGTCAAACACAATATGATTTATGTATTGTGCAAAATTTATTAGTCTGTACAGCGTGTCTGTGGACTCTACGTTATTTAAAGGTTCAAGGCTGTTGGCCCTAAATAATTTTATTAGAAATTGACAAAATAAGATAAATAGCACTGTTATCATGCTATGTCGTCACGTTATTATGAAAATAAGAAAAAAATATGATTTTTCGAATCGTTATAATTTTTTATACGTTTAATTTTTTCGGGGGATTACCAATATCGTTTCATTGTCATCTTCAAGTTTCCGGTCACAATCAAAGTGTACACACAGTGTAATAACGTCACTTCCCGCTGTGGTTAACATCACAAGGAACATTTTACTGAAAATTATCGTATATTATTGCATAAAATGTATGTTTTCGGGTCGTTAAAGGCATATGTTAACGGATAAACCCGGGCATTTACGAGAGAAAACGTGGATTAATCAGTAAATTCACGTGCCGTTAACGACCGGCTATTTAACTTAGATATTCTCAGGCTCTGCCTTCAAACTGAATCAATTTCCTTGCCCAAAATTATCATAGAGCATACCTACAGACGTTGCTCTAAATCCCGCGTTAAATTGTGTGACGTCATAAATTAACAAAGCAACGTTGGTATAAACAAGATAGACGGTGTAATGCAAGGTTTGTAACTGGTTTTATATCGTTTCTTTAAAATAAATTTACTTTTATATATTTTTTTTGCAATAATAGCGTCAATTCACGCTTTTTCGTGCGTTAACATTTGCAGAGACCCTCATAATGCTTTAACGCCCTCGTGCTTCCCACTCGGGCGTTAAACCATTTTTCGGGTCTCTGCAAATGTTAAAACCCTCAAAAACATAGATTAATCCTATATTCACCAACGGTCAAGCACTTTTGTTGTTTACGAGAAGCGCGTTGATTAGCTCTAAATCGGAATGATATTTTAAGTGTATTCATGACTGGGCATAATGAATATAGTCGACAATCGGAGAACACCTTCCAAAGGGGCGTTGAGGAATATCGTTTTAGTTTTAATAGAATTCTAATTCTGTCGATAATATTGATTTGCCAATACTAAATACAAATGTTTTTTAACGTATACTCATATTTTACATAGCTAGCATCACCCGGGATAACCCAATACAGGGAAATCGGAGGATACCAGAATTTAGAGGTAAACAAAGAAAGGCAGATGCAACACAGATCTGTATTTTTCACTATTTATCATTAAAAAACAAATACATCAAGATGCTGCAAGTTTGAAACATTGAGTCAAGTTATCTAACGATGTGTTTATGATAGAGATGAAAGATGTCATTTATGCTTAGGTGAGAAAAATTGAATTTGATTTAGAGAATCATGCTAAATTTAATTAAAACTGCACAATATCGTCACCTTAGAATAGAAAGGTTCTTTCTAACATTTTGGTCAAAATTGAGATTTTCATAATTTAAAGATGGTATAAACCAATGCAGCTCCTGTGTAAAAATCAGATCTCCATGGCAATTAATGGCAAAGATATTCAACAAAATGTAAAGGTTCTATGTACCTATCTCAGAATGTGTTAGCGTAGAAAGGTTCTATGAGTATACCAGTTTGTAGAGAAAGGGCCTATTTGACAAATAGGCCCTTTCTATTCCAACATATTATGTTTGAAGCTTGGCATATTATGACGATGAAAGGTTCTATATGACAAATAGAACCTTTCAATTATATAAAACATTGTCTCTTCATGCAACATATGCCCTCTTATCAGTGATAAAGAACAGCGAAAAAGAAATATTACTTGATAATATTTCGCACCTTGCTAGAAAACAAATAACACTATACAGTAAACATACAAATAACTTCATTTTATTGACCAGGTGTTGATGTTCTTGAAAGGATAAGTGAATATTTCAAATAAGTAAGAAAATGCAATCGTTGAAGAATCACGTGAGGAATGTAAATCATGCTAGACTTACAAACCTTAATTCTTACATACAATGACAGACAACTTAAGATAAATGCAGATGGTAATTACTTTTTTTTGCTACAGTTGCTGCATGCATTAGAGATTTTACATTCGATGACGGAGAGTAACTGCTGTAAATAGCATGATTTCTTTGTAAATGAAGTCACTAGTTTGCGACAAAGTGGACTATATAAAACTCGTTTGGCAGATTGTTTGACATAAGCAATTGATGAATATGACATAATAGTACGGATCTACTCAAGCTCTGTCAGTTCTCCCATCATTAGGATTAAGCCAAGTGTCTGGTCCGAGAGCAAATCTCATAAACTTGAATTCCCACATATAGCCATTAGAAAGGAAGAGACTTATATGACTAAGTATCTATCAAAGAACATGTCCAATCAAATTCTTTCATTAATAGACAAAGAAGTTGCTTCTTACCGGAAGACAACAATGATGCGAAAACTCAATACCCCAATTTTAACCACACACAAAGTGGTGGATTATGAATCTCCTGTTTAAAAGAAATCATCCAGGAAAATGGTATGAATGAAAGTAAGTGAAGTTTCTTCTATATGGAAGCAAACCAGGAATCAAAGCAAAATCATATAGTTTGTATTTATTATTTGTTACCAAATTATGAGAGACAGCAAAGAGTCATGTGTTATATTGTAACTCAAAGCATTCCATTATGAAAGAAAATTGGTAAGAAGCAAAGCAAAAATCTTCAATATTATCTACCAGTCACTAATGAAAATTTAATTTTAAAGTATATGTTCTTTAGAAAGACCATGGACATAGGCCACAAACTTTTAAGTAATACACTTGTATGAAAATTACTATGAAAAGATTTTAAGGATAGAAGGAGACAAATCCAGCCTGGTACAAAAATAACGGACAAAACCACAAATTTGTATGTGAGCACATTGGTAGTTTCCAAAGGATGGAGCCACTATATTCAAGGAAAGATACAAAGAAAGATTTTTGGGCTAACAATCAAATATGAAGATGTTGGAACATAATAAAATCTGGTGCAGACACAAAGGACTAGTCCCTGTTAAGGAGAGAAAAAATTTTTTTTCTGTGAGAAGCTTAATCCATCTTTTTTTTTAACTAAAAAAGATCAGTGTTCTACTTGGGATAAGTATCATAGCCATCAAAATGCTGGATCAGTTACAGATGCAATCTATACAGGAGGAATACCCTGTCCAGTAGGAAAAAAGAAAACACAAGCAAAATCAAAGCTTGATTAAAAAAAATGTGTTGCTAGTTTTGATAATACCATGTCCCCTCGTTAGTGAATTGCACAACTTATGCTTCAACCTTGGGTATACAATTTGTATAATAAACAAGTGTTTTGTCATCTGTGGTATGAAACTTATTGAAAAAGAGGTTCTTGTGAGATAGCCACTTGTATTTTTAGAAGTCCTCAGTGATTTTCTCAGGCAGGGGATGTTGAAGAAATTATTTTTTTACTTTGATGCATTCAGAGGGATGAACAGAAATAAGTATGTAAGCGTATCATGCTTGTATTATGTTTCAAAATTAGCCCAGTTAAAGTCAGTTAGTGTTTGCAATCTGGTCATAGTCCAATTGAATGGAACTCTGTTCATCTACAATCGAACAAGCTGGAGTACATTCATTAAGAGCTAGTAGGAAATGTCCATACACTGCAGTGCCATTAAAAGGTGACCATGTAAAAGACTTATATTCTTTTTTTTACAAAATAACATTTTAACCTACAGTCTATTATTGATGGTTGTAGAGTAAATTGGTTGAATATTAAATGGATTTATATTGTGAAAGAAGAACCAAAAATAATATCAATTATTCTTTGAAGAAAAACAAGGAAAAAAGTTTTAGGCTACACTCTACACATGACCGATATATAACTCACAAATGGACAAGTGCTTTCATAAACATCTTCCAGTGTTGAACACAAACATGATTAAGCTTAATTTTGTCAAAAAAAAAAGGAATCGTTCCAAATCAGTTGCAAGGATGAAATACCATGTGGTTCAGAGGATGAAGACTATAATATCTGATTTTTTTATCAAAGAACCTTTTCTGTGAAAGCATGAATATAAAATAGGTTTACAAAACATTAGATAACCACCCTTTGTCGGTACTCATTCTTTGCTTTCTGGTGAAACTGGCCCTTTTAAACCTCATTTTGTGAAAATACATCCATATAAAATGTCTAATTTCAAAAATTCTTTCTAATCTGTTGGTATATAAAGGATCTATTTGTCACATATACCCTAAAATCACCATTAATTACCAAAGTGATTTCTAATAAAAAGGATCTATATGACACATGGAACCTTTCTATTCATACCATAACACCCTCCTCTCTATAAACTAAGTTGGAGGTGAAAGGGCCTATGTACAAAATCGATCATATTGATCAAAGAATTGATCATAAACAATTAAAATATATACAAAATAAAAGATTATATTTAGATACATAATCAATGTATATGTTGTTATTGTGGACAGATTTCCTGATTTATGCCAGAGCTTTGAACCTTTAAACGCGATTTTCTCAAAACTATGAAAATGTTACATAGAACCTTTCTATTCTAAGATGACGATATGCTCAGTATCATTGACAAATCATGCATAAATTTCAAAGAATTAAACCGCATTCAAAATATAGGGTATATTCTAATAGGAAATTGGCTTTTCATGGTAAAATATGTAAAAATATCAATATTTGGGGTAAATTAAAATTGGAAGTGTCACAATTTATGATACGGAATACTCTGAGTCAGGATGTTGGGAGTTAAGAGGAAGACGATTTAATGATACTGGTGAACTAGGACGATAATTGTACTGCAGTCATTTTTTATCTTACATCTTTATAACTAATACAGTTGGTTACATGGTGAAATTGACATTCATCACAATCAAAACCTTTCTAAATCGCTCACTCAGCGCTCGATTCATTCATTCCAAACATTCATTTAAAACCCTGCAAAAATGCTCCAAAATTAATAAAAGTAAAATCAAATTCTTTATGTAAAATAAATAAAGCTAGGGATAAATGCTATTTCACTGACACAAGTGTAATTATATTCTTCTGGTTAGTTCTTAAAGAGAAGGGAAGCTATTTCATCCTGAACAAAATAAGCGATATAGGAATACCTCCCTTATTTTTCAGTCAAAGTAAATTCATCGTACTCATTCAATTTCATTCTTCAATCATTCACCTTGCCAATTTGACGATGCTGTTAACTGCACGACTTGGTTTTTTAATATATTTTGTAGTAATACTTTTGTTTACAAATTAAACGCATTAAAAAAAGATGAACAAAAAAATTAACACATAGCTTGGCACCATAAAGAATTAAAAAAATCAAAGGGGAATTGATACAGTGCTGACAAGAATATCGAATGCCTGGTCTGGACTATGTTGTCATAATTTCCTTTGTTAAATATATATTTATAAATATATATATATATATATATATATATATATATATATATATATATATATATATATATATATATATATATATATATATATATATATATATATATATATATATATATATATATATATTTGTATTGGTTCTCGGGTTCAAAACCGAAGAGACTTTAATCTGCATTTCAGTCTGTCTTTTCGTCCATGAGCCCTTGAAGTCCGTTAACATGTCTTTCCTCGGTTCGTTCCGGTCCGTTGATTGTTTTTGGAAGACATGAATGCTCGACTTCAAGAAAAACTCGGATATGGCAATTTAAGTTACTTTTTTCTGATCGCGTGTACGTACTAACATATTTTTGATACAAGGGTTCGCATTTTAAAGGGTTACAGACTATGTTTTAGTTTAGATCCAGCCAAGTGGTTTTTGGGTAAGATATGGATTGAGAACTTATGTAACTTATTATTCGGCCGGTAGGAGACTTTGTGTTGCAAGAAAAGAGTGCGAAGAGTGTAAGCAACAAATACACCACAATTTTATTGACAATAAAATTTAATCAAAATGTTGATCAATGTTTAATGTGGTCAATACATGATAAATTGTATAGTTAATTCGACAGTATTATTGTAAATAAACATCATTTAAGACTAATTCATAAATTATTGCCAATAGTATTGCCAAATGAAATTGATCGTTTAAGGGCATATTAAAATCCTTACTTTTATCCGCCACAGAAGGTAAACGTATATCAATTTGCGTTGGTCCGTGAAAATGTTTATTCATTTTAAAACTTCCCCTTTCATATATGTACGGAGTTTCGTGAAACTTTCACAGAATGCCCCTCATAATGTGGTGGCAGATCTCTTTGTAAATACAATGATTCCGTCATTTATGAATGGATTGACATTGAATCTGTCAAAGAATGTGTGATATCGTATGGCGAAGTGCATGTTGACACAGTTGGTCGGTATTATATCGAGTCATGGAAAATGGGGATAAAAATGTTAGAAAAAACTTTTTTTTGTTCTACTCCTTCTACATTTATGGATGAATTTGTGTTAAACCTTGAACGGAATGTTCCTTATCACACGGCCATGTGCACTTATAGTGCTTTTGTAATATTATGCCGCGCCGTAGAAAACTGGCCAATCAAAAACTTTGTTAACACAATTCCTCTTAAAAATATGGGAGGATTTACATGAAACTTTCACAGAATGTTCCTGATTTTTAAATCATGAAGTATTGTTGCACTTTGATAATGTTTTGATGCGTGTTGGTTAAATGGGCCTTCCCGTTTTATTTCTCAATTAACACCCTTCTGCATTTACTGATGGATTTCCATTATACTTTTACGGAATATTTCCGATGCGATTTCTAACAATATTTCGACTTACCGATTGTCCATATTCCCCATTAAGAATTTTCCTTGACATCTTGTAATCACATACCAATTACGTTATTCACGTTTTCCGATGAGGCGTTTTTTCTTGACGTCAGTATAATATAACTTGAAATATGTAATATAGCTCATTTTATGATTTTTATCACCGTAATCCATTTATTACAAAAATACACATTGCAATATGAAATGTTATATAAGTATTTAGATCATGTGTAACATGCCTTTAACATAACAGTTACTATGCGTTTAATATAATAACGAATGGCAAATGTAACATAACGAATAAAGGTATAGATGGACAATAGTAACTAAATGTTATTTAAATAGACGGAGGCGCGCGGGCTACGAAAATTATAAATTAATCAAATTATTATAATATTATTACAACTATCCTTCATATCATTCAATAGACGGTCAATCTTATTCACTTTAGAAGATACTTGCATGTATAGCAATAGAGATTTTATTCTACCATATCAACCATATGTGCCTTTTGAATGTACATGCATAACGAACAATTAGTCGGTACACCATTGTTCGGATAAATATCAAATCTGCTTTTTCGATATTTTTGACACAAGACACTTATCTCATTTGATTGTAAATATTGCTTAATATGATAAAATATATCTTAATTTACCCCAAACCAGGATTTGCTCAAAGAATTATCTCCTAATTTTATTGTAAGTGATAGAAATAATTCAATTTTTGTTACTCAATGCACGTTTAAAGATACTTCAGATCTTTATTACATCGTCATCTGCACCTTTTTCAACCTAAATAGAAATGCTACTTCACGAAAATTTCCAGTTCCCAGTATCAATCCTCTAAACTCCCCGCATCATTTATTAAAGTCACTCTTAATTCCTAATATCCAAAAGAAATCATACCTCGAGACGGTTTTCAAACAAAACAAGTAATGCTTTCACACACCAGTGAAAAGGGATAGCGCATAATGAAGAAAACTGACCAAACTTTGTAACTGATCTGTCAATGTATTCGAAATGTTCCAAATTTGGGCAAAACTTGACTGCAAACTGACATGGTCTTGCTAAAAATACGGAAATTCATCTTTAAACATATGACACACTGATTATTCGCTTAAGAACGAGTAGAAATTGATCATATACTGTATCTTAGTTACGGAGGACACACGCCTAAAAAAGTAAATTCATCCGATCTTACCTTTAAATCGAATAATCAATAAGGAAATACAGACCTGTGTTGCATCTGTCCTTCTTTGTTTACCTCTAAATTCTGGTATCCTCCGATTTCCCTGCATCGGGTTACTCCGGGTGAGCATTTGGTTCAAAGCTTAGCACGTTTTTACATTTATAATAAACATCGTGAATTTGACAGTCACGGCTATCAAAACCATTCAATATCTCTCACTCAGCGCTCTTTTCATTCATTCATAAACATTCAGTCAAATCGATCAGAAACGGTCCAAAATTATTAGAAAACATTTCTAAATCGTTCAAATCGATCAACATTAAAACCAAACAGATCAAATTATTCGATTTTATAGGCTTGTCTGGATTTTAAAGTGTCTGATTTATCCACGAAGACACATAAAGAGTAAAGAGTATATATTTACGTATATTTTATGAAAGGCAGGTAAGAACTATCGCCCTTTTTTTCATCATGAACAAAATAAGCGATACTGAATTACCTCCCTTGAATTTCACTCAACACTAGCTACACACACTGATTGGATTTCATTTCAAAATCATTCCAAAAGCATTTACCAAGTCAATTTCATGATGTTTTTAACTGTTTAAGGTATACAAAACGTGCAAAATTCTAAAATTTGTGATGGAAAATCATTACAATTCCATAAATAGCATCAGGAAGAGTGTGGGATTTCCGTCATTCTCCCTGTAGCATCATTCGGAATACCTCTCGGCCAATCTCAAGATCAACCTCGGATGTTAATAGACGGACTATTTTTAAAAATTTCGGGAAAACCAAAATATTGATGACGTCAGTTAAAATGGCGTTAGCCCTCGAAACTTTGAGTGAAAACATTCGACATCGCCAACGCTACTCGTTTAAGTCACTGACGCGAGACCACCGTAGCCTGAAATAAATAGCTTTAGAATCTTAAATATCGGCTGAAAAAAAATCTTAATTTTTGAGAATGATTCGTCATTCTCAATAATTAAGATTTTTCAGCCGTTATTTACTGTAAAAGATATAAATCTACAGTGCTGGTTTTTCTTACACTGTTTCCGCCTAACAAAATGCAATTTTGTTACATACCCATCCGCCGTATATACATCCGAGATCTGTTGCAGTGTACGAAAATGGCCGAGTGATGTTCCGAATGATAGATTTTCCTGGAATATTAGGTGGTGATGGTAATTCGTCATTGTGGTAATAAGAATTGTGTTGAGTTTCTGTGTGAGAAAATGGCGACGATTTGATACGATATGCGAATATCGACTAGCGCCAACTGTATAGGCTGCTAATTTGTATCCCGATATTTATTGAATTTATTTTATAAAAGAAATTGTTCAAACTTTATTTTTATGTGGAGAACTATTTTTAATACACATTGATTATGAAAGTGTATTTCTTTTGTCTTATCTCGTTTCTGCTTTTAGTTTATTTGTATTTGAAACAAACTGTAGAATTTTACAAATTAGGTCATTGTTGTAAATCTACCTGGGTGAACACCTTACTGGGATTAACCGTTATGACTTTACCTACGGGTTCAATTATCCATTATACTGCACGTGAATTGAAGAGTTTTCGTTCACTGTCTAGGCGATATTTAATACCTAATCACGATACACTAGGTAGAATAAAAAGTCTCGGTATATTAGATTATAGAAGTAAACGAGCTGGGACTAAAAAATCCAAAATAAACGTTATTGCTAGAAACCAAACTGGTGTTAATTTTTCAAATTTATTATATCCAAAACGATCTAATATTATCAAAAGTTTTACAGAGAATGTCTGCTGTTTGACCCTTAATTGTAGATCACTTGTTAAAAAAGATGTTCTTGTTGGGCAATTGCTCCGTGATCAGAAAATTGATTTCGCAGTTTTAACCGAAACTTGGTACTCAGATGAGAAACAACATCAATACGAAACAGCTGACTTAAACCAAAATGGATATAAAATAAGTGTTTCAAATCGTCAAAAAAGAATAGGTGGAGGTGTTGCTCTGGCTTGTCGCAGCGATGTTAACATGCGTATACTGTCCTCTGGTCTTACAACAAGTTTTGAACATGGTTTATGGCAGTTGGTCTTTAAAAACGTTACAATACATTGTCTTGGTCTCTATAGACCACCTTCACTTACCACAACTTCTCAATTCAATACAGAATTCTTTCAATTTCTGGAAGATCTAGTCCCAAATTATTCAAATCTTATGATCATGGGCGATTTTAATCTACATGTTGATAAAACTAGTAATGTTATTGATGATTTCAACAATTCTCTGTCTGCCATAGGTCTACGACAGCACGTTGATTTTCCAACTCACATACACGGTCATACGCTTGATCTGATGATCACAGAAATTGACAATGGAGTGATGTGCATTCATGTGAACCGGGCCCTTTTTTGTCCGATCATTGTGTAGTGAAAACCATCACAAAATTAAGAAAAGAAAACATTACCAGCAAGCCTATTTCTTATAGAAACTTCAAAGATATGAATAAAGATGACTTTACTAAAGACTTGTCAAAACTGGACTTGTCTTCAAACTCTGTAAATGAAATGGTCGATTCCTTTGAAAATGAAATTGAAAATTTACTGAACAAACATGCTCCAATCAAAGAGAAAATTCAAATATACAGAACACCAAAACCATGGTTCAATAATGAAATTATGTCATTAAAACGAGTGATGCGCCGAGCTGAAAGACTTTGGCGAAAATATAAACAGCCCCTTGACTACGAAACATATAAATTGGCACTTCGAGATTATCATACTGAACTTAGAACTGAAAAGCAAAATACTTTAAGCAAAAAGGTAATCGACTCAAAAGGTGATTCTAAAAAACTGTATCAGTTTGTGAAAGAAATGACCGGTAGCAAGTCTGAAAATCCTATGCCTCAAGTACAAAATGAAAGCAACGTAGCTGATGAGTTTGCTGACTATTTCATGGACAAGATCAAGAAAATCCGCGAATCTCTGAAGGACTTTGAAACCTACAAACCACTCGCAAAAAGTGTTGAACCATTTGAATCTTTAACATGTTTAAGTGAGGGCGAGGTTGAAAAGCTTATAAATCAATTACAAAATAAATCTTGTGAGTTAGATGTTCTACCAACCAAGATATTAAAATCCTACCTTGGAGATCTTTTACCATCTGTTACACACCTTGTTAACCTGTCATTGACACAGGGCGTCTTTCCATCCAAATGGAAAGAAGCAATTATTAGACCTCTTCTAAAAAAGTCTGGTCTTGAGCTCATATATTCCAATTACAGACCAGTCAGCAACCTGTCTTTCTTGTCCAAACTTATTGAAAAGGCCGCTCTCTACCGTATAAATGACCATGTAAATGAGTTTGATCTTTTACCAAAGAATCAGTCAGCTTACAGACAATATCATTCATGTGAATCTGCTCTTCTAAGGCTCGTAAATGATATACTTGAAGGAATGGAACACCAGGAAGTAACAGGTCTTATTGCCCTTGATCTTAGCGCTGCTTTTGACACGGTTGATCATAGTATACTACTGGATGTACTTAACAGTCAGTATGGAATTTCCGGATCTGCGCTGAAATGGATGGACTCATATTTACGACCACGTAGCTGTAAAGTCAGTGTTAATTCAAATACTTCCTCTGCGCGAGAACTTGACTGCAGTGTCCCCCAGGGTAGCTGTCTTGGGCCATGGCTTTACTTAGCTTACGCAGGAACTATATTTGACATAGTGCCTCCATCCATTTCAGTGTACGGATTCGCAGATGACCACACGGCGAATAGACGTTTTAAACCATCACCAACTGAGGAAGCTATTGCTATCAAAGAGATGGAAGAATGCGCTGTCCTTATAAACGACTGGATGAACAGCAATAAACTTAAGATGAATAATTCAAAAACAGAGTTCATTCTTTTTGGAAGTCGTCAACAGCTCACGAAATGTAGGACAAAACAAATTAATATATGTGGCGATATTGTCAAATCTCAAAAATGCATTAGATATCTCGGTGCCTTTTTAGATGAATCACTTAGCTTCAAGGATCACGTGAACAAAAAGTGTAAAACCGCTATGTTGAATTACTTCAAAATTAAGAGCATTCGAAAATATTTGTCGAAGGAAGCTGCTGAAACTCTGGTTTTATCTTTAGTTATATCCCATTTAGACTATTGTAACATCATTCTCTATGGCATTTCAAAAACAGAATTATCAAAGCTCCAACGTATACAGAATATGTGTGCTAAACTCGTACTTAGTCGCTCCAAGTATGACAGCGCAAAAAAGGCTCTACATGACCTGCATTGGCTTCCGATCAAAGCACGAATTAGCTTTAAGATCCTCACATACATGTACAATTGCTCTGTAGGAAAAGCACCCGCTTACTTAACAGAACTCCTATCCTACAGAGTGCAAAAACGAGCTTTGAGATCTGCCGAATCGTCTGACGGAATCTTCCATGTTCCTTTTAATAAGAGGAAATCATTTTCTGACAGGAGTTTCAGTACGATGGGCCCAAAATTATGGAACGAATTACCAGTCTACATCAGGAAATCAGAAACCATAGATATCTTTAAACGAAAACTCAAATCCTTCTATTTTAAAGACTTTTTCGACCTTTTCTAAATTGAAATTTATTTTTTAAACAAGTATGAGGTAGTTTTACGACTTATTTCTTATACCTTTTATAATTTGAAATTGTTTTACATGAATTATTTGTTTACACACTTTTATGTACAACGCCATTGAATATGTTTTTAACGTAGAAATAGGCGTTTAATCAAATTACCAAGTTTTAAGTTTAAGTTTATATGCTCCCAAAGTATCTGTATAAACTTTTTGCCCACCTGAGTACGAAGAAATTGAAGAAAGACTGTGAAATTTGGAGCTCACATACTCAGGCGAGCAATATAGGGCCATGAGGCTCCTCTGGCTTTAAATGAACTTTTTTGAAATTATCATTGGAATTAAACCAATTCATAAGAAAACCCCTCATTCAAACATCATTGACATCCTACTCGTTTTGAGTTGACCGACAAAACAATACGCGAGACCCTTGAAAAGTACTCTTTAAATCACACAAAAAAGTAAAGACGACCTCTTTACATCAGCCCCACGTTGAGGATGACAAAAGGGTGCAATCTCTTTGCAAATTTCACCCCCTTTGCGCTCGCACTTAAGTGCATAATTCGTGAACAGTTTATACCGTTTGTCACCCTGAACGCAGGACTGATGTCCTATAATATGTTTTACGAAAGTGGCAAAGTTCGTGAGGGTTTTATGTACTTTAACATGACAATGGTCCATTAGAGACCAAGCTCATGGCCATAACCTTGTCAAACCAAATTACCATGCTATTTCCTGTAGTGTAATGAAAAAACTCATAATGTCTTTATTGGAAATGGTGGGTTGAGAATAAGTAAGTGAGTAAGTATATTTTAATTATTATAGTGACATGCGTTTCACGCATGACTTTCAACAGTGAAGAAATATAAAGTACCCGGCCCCATCGGCCTACTTGTCACCTTTACTTTTCGTATATTAAGATATGAGTGACGGAATATGCAAAGAAAATATATACTGACAAAAGAAATAGTCGAAATGAATAGTTCTGAAAATATCTTTTATTGCAATGGAATTTCGAACACTGACAAAGGGTCAAAGAGGGCAAGTATCGCTCCACTGGCATTTCAGACCTAACAAATTTATGAATTTTCAATCTTACATCTTAAGTATAAAGCCAAGGAATGATCTATTATAAGTAGATAATCATCTAAGGCCAAGATTGGCCAATGCCTGAAATTAAAAAGATCTTAAGTCAACAAACAATCTTACATGAGGTATTTTTTAATGACACAGAATTACATTTCAAAGAGGTAAAATGTATGCATATTCACCTGATAAGTAAAATCTTCTGAAAGTTTAATGAAATCTGTCAATAAATGTACAAGTTGTAGTTTAAAGAAATGTTTCATCACAAAGGCCCCTTTTTCTTTTTCACAGCAACATAAATACCAAGAAATATTCTACCGTATGGGGCCCTTCTCGGATAATGCAACTGCCTGTAACTCCAGGTTATCTTCCCAATCATAATTTAAAGAAGGAATCTGAAAGGACATGTTCTAAGCATCATTCCTGTGCAGTTTTGTTGAATTCTGATCGGTAGTTTCAGAGAAGAAGATATTTTTTTCATTATTTATTTATCTATTTTTACCACATGAGGCTATATTTGGATGATGCGACAGCCAATAGCAAACAAGTGATCAACATGATCAGGAAAAAATGAAGAAATCTGAAAAAGCTTGTGCTAAGAATCATCCCTGTGCATTTAGGTTGTATTCTGACTGGTAGTTTCAGATAATAGATTTTTTTTTAATTTCTCCAGATGGGGCCCTTTTTTGTGACTCAAAAGTCCGTAGTGCCAAAGTCATCAGCCTGATCAGGTTTAAAAGAAGGAATCTGAATGAGAATGTCCTAGGCATCATTCAAGTTTTTTTTATATCATCTTAAGGGTCCCTGTCTTTGGTGACTCAACAGTCCGTAGCTCCAAAGTTATCAGTCTAATCAGGATTAAAAGAAGGAATGTAAAAGAGCATGTCCCAAGCTTCATTCCTGTGAAATTTAGTTGAGATCTACCTAGTAGTTTCAGAGGGGAAAATGTTCATCTTTCAACTGTTACATACGAACTGTCCTAAACCAAAGCAAAGCTAAAAATATCCGTCGTGAGCCGGTGTCGAACCCACGCGAACAACAATTTTTAATTAATTGGTTGACAAGTCCAATGCGCTAACCACTGAGCCAAAGAAGGTCTTCCCTGACGCAGGTATCAGACATCGTATACAAACCTACGAACCTATGCAGGATAGTGGTGAGAGTGGTCTCCCATAACACACTCCTCCTTAAGAGCCATCATATATTGATGGCGATAAGCCTATCAAGGCAGTAATGTGCTTTCTAAACTTACCAAGTCGGTGCAATGCCGACATAAATGGCTTAATGGCCAATCCCGAACGAGCCCCCCAAGTTACGTACGATTGATTGAAATAATGGAGTTTTACGCCGCTTTCAACATTTGGAGCGCCTAACAATGGATTCCTGGTATTTCTTTCACCAGTAATACCATCACATCCTTTCCTAGTCTCCAGCGGCTATCTCACATAGGTCTACGATTATCAACCCATTTGTGAAAGACAAATAGTCGGAAAGAATAAATGCCGCCGTCGGGGATCAAATCCGGGACCTCTAGATTGACAGTCCGACGCGCTACCAACTGCGCTATGACGGCGGCATCATGTTACGAACTGACCTAAACCGAGGCATAGCTGAAAAATATCCGTCGTGAGCCGGTGTCGAACCCAGGCGGACAGCAATTTTCAGAAAATGGATTTACAAGTCCAATGCGCTACCCACTGAGCCAAAGAAGATCTTCCTGACGCAGGTATCTATCATACATTGTATTTAAATCTACGAAGCTTTGCAGGACAGTGTTGAGTGTGGTCTCCAATAAAACAACATAAGAGGTCCTTTTTTGATGGCTCGACAGCCCTTAGTGTCCAAGTTATCAGCCCGATCATGATTAAAAGAAGGAATCTGAAAGAGCATGTCCTTAGCATCATTCCAGTGAAATTAAGATGAGTTCTTCCCAGTAGTTTCAGAGAAGAAGATGATCAAAGAAAACGTTTCGCCCGGACGGACGCACGGACGGACGCACAACAGAAAAAAGGCAATGAACGTAGCCCGCTAAACCGGTTTTATTCTTATTTGTAGCCGTCTTGTTGTAAAAGCTGAAGACGTTCCTGTTAGTTAAAAAATATTAAGATTTCTTTTTTTTTTTTTTTTTTTTTTTTTTCAAAGAGGCAAGACTCTTGTCCATTATCCCTTCCTTTTCTTCATCGTTTTCATAAGTTTATCAATGCATTCACCCGTAAAGGAACGGAAATTGATGAACAACAGTCCATCAAAGCGTTACATGTTATCATTGGTAGCGTTTGTTTGTTTGAATGATTTTTTTCGCCGCTTTTAAACAATCTTGCAGTAAAATCGCGGCAGGCTGGAACACTTATCAATGTCTTCCTAGTACTACTTTTTCATCCTTTCCTAGCTGCTTTCCAACAATGGTCTGCAATTATCAACCCATTTGATTTAGACATAGAAAGAGTGCCGCCGTCGGGGATCGAACCCGAGACATTTATATTGACAGTCTGGCGCACTTCCACTTGTGCTTTGACCGCGACTCCAGGTAACGTATAGATGTGAATTTAAAGTAATCTTTTAAAGTATGACATTTAGTCATCGGTTACAAATCCATCTAAATACGGAAGTTTTTAAGACTGAATGCAAAACGATATTTCAAACTTCTATGAATCATCGGCTTCTTTATAAAACTCCTTGAGAAAAAAATCAAATTCACAAATCGTACCTGGTATTTTCATTCATTGTTAAATTCTGCCTTGCATTATCTCATTAGAAGACATTTCCAATGCGATGATGCAAGTTATATTTCTTTTATTTAGAAACTATTGTAGAAGCAAAAATGATTTTTGACTTACGCACAAATGATCGTGAGATGTTTAGTAAAAGGGGAATGTGCATTTAATACACGGAAATGTTTTTGAATTAGTAATATGGTTGCATAAGATACATTTCTCGAGCAAAATAAACCCACTTCATCCAATAAGGCAACTGGAATTGATTACGCGTAATTGGCAGAACGAATCCATCTGCAGAAGTAATTGACGAAACTGCCTCTCAAGGTTACGATCGTAACACCAGATTAGCCTAGAATGTAATTGAAATTATTTCAAAACCAATCGATTACCAGCTTCCAGAAAACATTTTATTCAACCGAAACAATGTTTTCCTCTGTGAGCTTCCTCGGTTAAGTTTTATTCAGCTTTCAGGAAGTAAATTATAGAAGTATATACTTCTCAAATTCAATTCCTGAAAGCTGAATTAGACGAAACCGAAAAGGTTCATCGCCATATAAAAGAAAGTTTTATGGTTAATATATAAACTAAGTTTTCCGAATTTCTTTCATTTCAACGTAATCATAGTAATAGAGGGCAATCATACGATCATTTTTTTTATGAAATGAGAATATATATGGGATTCGTCACGCGAAAGGGAATCATCTGGGAACTTCGTAAAATAAATATTTGAAAAAGAGATTGGTTCTAAAACAGGCCATCCAGAGGTCGTATTTCGAAAATTCTTTCACAGGAAGGTAGATTGATTATTCTAAATTCAGAAAATTAGTAAAGTGCGAAAAGTTTCGACCCTAGCCAGTCTGCGCAATCCGCGCAGTCAGACAAGTGTCGACACTTTACGCACTTCCCAAATGGATCCGTTTTGGTGTGACAGGTCACATATAATTTTCAAAAACACTTTAACGGCCTGAACATCATTTAACGAATAAACCTGATAGATTGTGTCCAAATGATCATTTGCGTTCAATATGGAAAATTTCAAATGGGAAGTTCCGAGAATGCGATGTTTGAAATGTTTACAGTTTAGAACGTCGTGAAATTGACACGATGAAAGATTTTGGAATGATTTTGGAACGAAAATAAATGAATGTGTGGAATGAGTTTATAGTCAAATTAAAGAGAAGTAAGCCAATATCGCTAATTTTGTTCAAGATGAATAAATTAGCGATAATTATTACATCCCTTTTATCAAATTTACGTCTTTTTATGTTTGTTTGTTTTCATGGACCAATCAGGCACTTTTAAAGCCACACCAGCCGACAGAATTGTATAATAATTTGATCGATTTAAATTAAATGTTGGTCGTCTTGGACGATTTCGAGATGATCTTTTTAATTTGTTCGGAGCGAGAATTCGAGTGAGTATTTGGAATGGATGTATGGAACGATTGGTGAACGATTTTTGAATGGTGTTGGTCGGAATGGCAGTCAATTTCACGATGTTAATAACTGTACGCACTTACGGAAGGACGAACAGACGGAAGGACGCACAGCAGACAAAAGACCAACTTGTTTCAAGCGACAAATGTTTGCTGTTTAATCATTCTGGATGATGGCAGTTGGGTGACTAACTTGTAAATTATCAATCTAGTCCCCATGGAATAATGTCCGCTTCCTTTTTCAAAACAAGAGGACAATTGACCCTATAGCACTCACCTGATATATTGTTTACAAAGGTTGAACAAAGCAAAATTTACTAATAGTATTGTGCAAAGTTTTTACCCTATGGTCTAGTTTTGGACCTAATTGGACCAAGTTTTTGAAGTTTGCTTCAGATAAACAAAACCCAAAATATTGATTTATTTTAAAGAAATTTGAGACACATATGTTGCCTCTAGGGTGCACTGGAGTCTTTTTCTTTTTCATTTTTTTCCTGGCTTTTTGACTGCACATGTCCCAAATTTGAGTTCGTCACAAATATCATATTAATAAACATTCTGACCACGTTCAAAGCCATTTTAGCCTTTTGAGTGCACAAAAAAGGATTTTCTAAGCTTTCATCCTTTGACCTACTTCTTGACCCTACTTAAGCCAACTTCAAACTCAACTTGAATATTCTGTAGCCAATTTTGGCCAACGGTGAGTCCTCTAGAGCGCACATAATGGTTATTCTATGATTTGACACCGTGACCTAGTTTTTAGCTAACTTGACCAAGTTTATAACTCGGTATTAGTTAGACAAACATTCTGACCAAGTTTCAAGACATTAGGACCAAAAATAGAGTTTTTAGAGAGCACACAAGATGTCTTCGAGATCTCACCCCATAATTAGTTTGTTGCGCAGTTGCCTTAAATTCGATGTCGACATTTTAATGGACTTTTGCGCAAGAATCCGTCAGTATTTGTTACTTTCACATCGCCACAGCTTTTTTCGTGGTTGACTCAAAACATATTAACCATACATTGATAGTTATCAGCGACAAAGTGTTGTTGCTGTTGTAAAAGAAAATTGTAATTAGAGGATAAATTTCGCGAAAGCCTTTATCATTGGCTTTTTTTCTATCATGTTAATGTTATCCTCATCATAATTTTGTGATAATTTTTTCGCCAACCAGCGAGATTTATTATGTTGCAATGACATTTGCGTGACGAATTGCGACACTAATGTTCATTACTACTAGACTTCCCACAAATCTAGTGTGTAATTTGACATTCTGTAGAACAAAGCCAAATGAAGCAAATATTCCAGACCTGTCTAACAAATATTATCTTTAGCCTGAAAGGATTTGATTACCTATAGCAAGATTATAAGATACTTTTATACTCTACTGAGAAAACTGAAACATCAAACTAAGTATCTCACTATACATTAAATATAGTAAGTAATACAAGAGCAACAATCCTCTATTTTGATGTTTTACTGTTGTATTTCAGCGGAAAAACGACTATGATGTTGACTTGAATTTTGAGTAAACCCCAAGTTGAGTAAGGAAACAGTTTTCTTTTCTTTAATCTTAAGCCTGATGGGGGTCAAGCATATTGGAAGCATAACACTGGACGTATAGCTTATGTTTTGCCCGTGCGAATGTTTGTCGTTTCTTATATGTTAAATAAGTAGTGTTCTGATAATAGAGATTATTCATACTGACTCTCGGTCATTACCTGTAGGTAACGCATGTTTAACCGACCTTTTTTCAATGCTCTGGCTTTCGGTCTCTGTAAATTCTGCACTTTAATAAAAAATTTAGAAGTCATCCTTAAATTTTCGGTACTTTTCCTATTGTAGGATAAACCATGCTTAAAAATTGGAAATAAACTGCCAAAACATTTTTTACACAATGTACTTGTTTTTTTTAAAGCCATTTTAGCCATCTTCGATGCCATCTTGTTTTTCTCAAAATGCTTAAGTATGACAAGGTGTCATCCGGCTGATTCTTAAAGCGGAAGGTGTCAGCTTTCAGAGTATGTCAAACATTTTCTGTCTTTAGTAAACGCGCCATTAATGTAGTTATTTGAGTAAAAGGTATAATTCATAGAACAAAAATGGCATTTGTGTGCGAAAAGGAATATGCTACTAGATATTGTTTGACACAAGTTAATCTTTACCTCTTCTGGAATAGAAACCTCTGGTTGTCCTGTAATAGAACCAATCTCTTTGTCCAATATTTATTTTACGGAGTTACTAGATAGTCCCTTTTTGCATGACGAGTCACATATATTGTAAATCTATTCGAAGGACGCAATTGTCTTAGTAACGAATCGATGAGGGAGGAATTGACAGCCGTACATTCGGGATGTGGACAGCGAGCTAATTACAATAAATTGTCTCGAACGAATGCGCAGAATATCGTATTTACCCCCTGTAAGACAGAGATAACTTCGCTAGGATATCGTCTAGATTGCAGCAGTCATTCCAATGAATATATGGCCACAGTAGGATAGTTCGTGCTCTATTTGTCTTCAGTCCCATTGGCAATAGAATATCATTTCTTCGGTAACATATTGTTTTTTTAAGAATAATAGAATATTTTTTTTTACAAGAATAGTTCTTTTACAAATAATTTCAAGATGTTTTCTATTATTTATCATTATAATAATTATTAGGAGTGGCATTTGCAGTTAGAGTTTTAGATCTAATGCTAACTATTCGAAAGGATTTTTCAGCATTATTTATTGCCACACTATAATGACAAATTATACTCGAATATTGTCTTTGTCACATATCTCCTTAACTATTCGAGGAACTTAACTTTAGAATACTCCCAGAAGTGCTAGTTATTTTTCAAGCTGTAGAATAGAGAGCGGTTAATCTAAATTATTAAAACGTGTATGAATCATACGGCGTTTTATCAAAATGATTCACATTAAACCACTATCTTTGTTTTATACATTTAGCTTTCTTTAAAAGTTATATAGAAGTCATTTACGATTATAGAAAAGATGAAAATAGCAACTGCAAGGAAGTGGTAAATTTAGTGTACTGACTTCTCACTTTTGTAATTACGTTTGTACTTACAGACCTGTGTGTCAAATATGAATGATATATATCCTATACGAACAATAATTGTTCTGGTCTTAATAATACATATGTTTTGTGCAATGACACGACTCGGTGTCAAACAAAATTTTACACGGATTAATGATGTCTAGAGACGTCGGGATTGTAAGAAAGAAATCGGGGCTTGATCGCAAGACTGAAATAAGTTTCTATACACATAGACGCTTTGTAAAGTCTTGTGCTTAATCCTTACATACTGTATAGCCAGCTAGAAAATGAACGCGTTTTCTAGAATTTTGTCTTGTTTTTTTCTTCCTCGATAACGGTAAATCAGGTGATAATAAAAACGTATATTATTCAAAATCTCTGATATCTGATATCAGCAGTCCGACAACCTTTCCCTTGTTTAGGATTCCATGCATTCGTGGGTCCATCTATTTTGATAAACGTACAACATATATGCTTCTCTGTGAATTGCAGGATTGTTTTTCTAGGGGGCATGGCATGTAAGCGCTTTGTTATCCCGAGCCCAACCATTCACATGGCCATTTAAGTAAGTCACATGACTGAAACTAAATATTTCGTTTCCTGTTCCATTCCAATTAGTATCTTCTCAATACTCAATGATGAAGAGAGAAGGAGTGAAAATGCATGTTTATCTCACAGCAGAGAATGACTGACAGAACATAAAATTTCTTAAATTTCAAACAAATCTTTAAAACGCAAAAACAATATTAAGTTAACGGTATTTGCTTAAAATGTTTATGAAAGTTTGAATCCAGGCCAGCTTTTATCTTTTGTGGAATCATTGTCTTTCACGCTTTTGTAATTACAACAAACGAATTCAAAACCTGATAATCATTTTCGTTCAAGGCAGGTATGTCTTGGTCAGAAAATACTATACGACGTACACACAAGTCATATAGAAACGTAGCACATTCTAGAGGCTATACATCAAACTGCTATTGAATGAACTTTTGAATTGCATATATGATAAATATAACAAGAGGACCATGTTGGCCCTATATCGATTACCCGAGAATTCAAATTCTAGATTAAAAAATTCAATAAAATCGGTAAGTCAATGTATTTCCATTCTAATCTAGAGCTATCTATAGTGAATAATCCAAACGAATGGCTTATTTTGATCTCAGAGCAGTTTACAGTACATTGTTTTATGGTAGGAGTCATTTGTCATTTCAACAGTTTGGTGTTTAAAGTAGAAAGGTTGTTTCGCTTCCATACTTTAATGCAAAAAAGGACAATATCAAAGAAAGTACTATTACCTACAATTAGCTTTATAGAAGAAATTGTTTATTATAATTTAATCTGCAAACTTGATCTTTAAAACATGTAAAACAAATGATAAACAGCACTATGTACGCATGTTCTCATACTGTTTCACATATGATGAGCTTGAAGTGTTAAAGGGAATATGCTAATTCGACCATAAAAAGATTAATATAGGAGCCCAAATTGTCCACTCTGCATACAAGCTTATCGAGTTGAAGGAGTACGTCAATTTATTCCCGAACAAAATGTTAGAGATGAGATCTGGAAGAGGTATTTTTTTTATAATTTGACCTTTAATGTGTACTTGACTTTGAAATATGTTTGTTAATGCTGCCCTCTGCACATGGTTCCATTAAGTTGCTAAAACGTGTCTAATTATTGAAAAAAAATCCATTCGGCAGTAATAAAGACATTATCTAGACAATGAGAGAATGATCATTTGATCTTAAGGTAGTGCACCCGTAATAGTTCCGCAACATTTCGGACCACAAATTCTTTCACAATGTTAACCGAGGTTTCCAAGTGAAAATCATTTGGAAACCTCGGTTAACACTGTTAAAGCTCAATGCTTTTTAAATGTTGCAAAACTATTACGGGTCTATTACCTTAAACTGTAACATTGGCCTGGAAGATAGGCCACCCCAACAAGGCGGTCAATTGATATTGATATCCATTCATAAATAATTTAGACATGGACCGAACAAAGTGTTTCATTTTATTAAACCTTGAATCTTGACCTTAACCATGAAAGTATATCACAAACTCTTGCCGTCCTTTAGCTCCTAAAGTTGTAAAGCCTTTGAAGTAAGATCGAAATCCATCCACAAATATAAAGATATCCAAGAAATGTGTTTCTGGTGATTTTACTTTTGCTGTAACCTTGAATAAAGATCGCCAAATCTTAGACTTACCAAGATACACCATTATGCCAAATATCAAGACTGCAAGCCGCTAGGTTTGGGAGGGATTTATTTTCGAAGACATCCTTCTTCATTTCTTAGTAATATCCGCGTTCCAACAACGTGGGACCAAAATTTCCGTGTAAGACGAATATGAATAAGTTTACTCCATATCTGATATCTTGTGAATCCAAGATTTATGTCAACGTCATTGATAACATTAATGGGTGTGCAGGTTTCTCAACAGACTTTTAATTCAAATTTCCGTGACAATGACTTTTTGCCAGGGGATCAGTCAATCTGAGAATATGGATAAGAACTGTTGTCACAAACAAAAAAATAACTTATATGCATTTTTCTTACAAAATGCAAGTGTTTCATATGTGAGAGGTAATTAAAAAGATTTCAGAATGTCGGTATGGAAAAGCTTGGTTGTCCATGCACAATGATTAACAGAAGAGGATTTAGTACAGCGTCATTCTAAATTTGCTCACACGGGGTTTAATTCGTGGGGACTGTAAAAGATTTCGGGAGCAGACCCATTAATCCCAATAAAATGTCTCTGTCGGCGTAAAGCAATCAATCCTCATACAAATCGTCGGATCTTTATGTCACTCTATTAATGAAAGAGTTTTATTACCATTTGTACCATGGTCACAACTAGATATTTTAGGCAATGTGACTTTTGTCTAAATGCGCCAACGATCCGATCATATTCATATCCGATCCGATTCTACTTATATCGTTTATATCATACACCCAATCGAGTAATGAACCAAAAAGCTACCCCAGTTTCAGACCAGGGGAAGCTTTTACTAAACCTCTTACGAAAAAAATAATCGTAGGTCAAAATCACAAATCGCTCCTGGAGTTTTCTTTCATAGTTGGATTTTGCCATGCAATATCTCATTTGAATCGTCTATAGGAGACGATTCCAATGATATTATGCATGACAGAATTCATATTTATTTTCAATTGTAGAAGCAACTTTAACTTTTGACTTACGTAAAAAGGTATCGTAAGATGTCTAGTAAAACTGGCACCAAATCTCTATCATAGTGCTCATCTGAAATTACTATATGAAGTATAGCGTCCATTTGTTACTGTCCAAAGTCTTTGGTGGACTCAATTGATTATTATTGAAAATGAAGATATTAAAGATTGATAAATATACAACGCATAATTGTTGAGATACAAGGCAACGCATATCAAAGAACACTTGAATTTTAATCTGATTCAATTACCGAAATCGTACGAACAAATTAGAAGATGCATTTGATAAACGCTGAACATATTTCAAAATAACTTAATCTGTAAGCCCGTCCGTCCATCTGTCCGTCCGTCAATCAGTCCGTTATTTAAATCAAGCTTGCAAAATCGAAACCCATGGCAACAAAATGATAAAGCAATCTCAGTCCATATGCCCTAGAAAATTCTAAAATTTGCATAGGACATCGCCTTATGGTCCTCTACCAAAGTACTTGAAAAATATCTACAAACTTAAAAACTAGTCATTCTTCGGCGAAATTAGTTTTCATCCAAAGTCCTTAAATATCGATCGTTCCAATCCGGTCTTTGAAAAACGAGTAGATGTTCATTAGTAAATGGCACCCGTTTATCAACCTTTCGTCCTCTCCAAATTCGTTTCAAATTCTTTAATAACCTATTATGATTTTTAAAAGAAATTCTTTAATAATTGAAATGCCAACATCCTAGTTTATTTTTCTTCTTACGAGAACATTACAACGTAATATTGTAGAAAGGGTCACACAACATTCAACAATGGTTGATAGATGTTTGTCATTGATGCCGGCACCATTATTAACACTTGACCCTGACCGTGACCTTCGACCTGCTTTCTTAATATTGAATTATGATGTCTAGGACTGTGTTTAGTCAAAACTAAAGGTTGGTAGTTTATTTTCTTTGACTCTGGCATCATGGTGCACGCTTGTCCAAGTTCTTGACCCTTAACCTTTAAGCTACATTTTTAAATGTTGAATTATTAGAGCTAGGACTGGCTAAAGTTAATAATGAAGGCTGGTAGAATGACTGTATTTGTTTCTTGCATCATGTTGAACCCTCTACCCAGTTCTTGACCTTTGGCCTACTTTCTTGATTATTGAATTATCCGGTCTGGGACTGTATCATGTCAATGATAATGGTAGTCAGATGCTTGTGTTTGATTCTGGCATCATGATGAACCATTGTAACCCTGATCATGGCCTTGACCTACTTTCTTAAAAGATGAATAATCAGGACTATGACTGTTTAAAGTCAATATTAAAGGTCGATAGATGACTGTTTTTAATTTTGGCATCAAGTGGACCCCTTGACCCATTTCTTGACCTTAGACCTACTTTCTTAAATATTGAATTATTAAGTCTAGGACTGTATTGAGTCAACAATAATGGATGGTAGATGAATGTCTTTGATTCTGACATCATATTGAATTTTGATCCCAACCCTGACATTTCATCTTCTTTCTAAAACATTGAATTATCAGGTCAAGAACCATATTTCAGGGATCGACACTAACATCAGTCATCAGGCCCGAGACCTGTGAATTTTAGGGAGTACTTATAAATATTATCATGCTTTAAGTCCTTTTGGCCTGTAAATAATGGCAGTACTTAGTGTCCAGTTCCTGTCCAGTTTTGACAAATAATTGCCTTTCAATACTTGCACCAATTGGAAAACATTGTAGAAAATAAGAAATTGCTTTTCAACAGCAATTTCTTCTTTTCCAACAATGTTTTCCCTGCAATTTATCCCTTAAATTGCTATAATTCAATTATAGTTTTCATGCGGGACCTGTTGTTACAAGCGAGGACCTGTAACACTTTGGGCTTACATGTCCTTTAGGCTGTTGGCAAAAAGTAGTAAGTGTCAAACCCTGTACATTTTCTCACAAGTACGTGTCTTTTATTCTGGTATCCTATTTTAAACCTTGACCCTGACCATGATCTTTGACCTTCTTTCTTAAATTTAGAATAATAGGGTTGAGGACTGTATTAAATGAATGGTAAGATTTACATTTCCACAGACCTTGAACTGCTTTCTAATATCATCATTTACTGAAGTTTGCTTAAAGCAAACTAATGTTTTTTTCTGGTTTCCCTGGCGCAATTCCAGTGGAGCGATACCCGGCCGTCCTGTGCCTCAAGTATTTCTTGTTATATGGATTTTTGGCAAAAACGTTGCAAACGATAATAGGCCTAAAAATGTTTTAATTCAGAGACATAGTCCTAATTGATTGAGTTAATTGGTTTCGGTCATTATGTAATGGTATACATTATTCCCAAATGAGGTTCAGATTTCAATTACATAATAACATGCTAACAAAATTAATATTGGAAAAAAAACAACAAATCTTCCATTTCTACCAACCGTTACCTTTTGCAAGTACTTTTATCCCAACTGTCTAAAGACTAGAGCGTATAATAGTTTCAAATTGATAATGTCATTTCTTAAAGCGAGACTTAATTCAATACAGAATGTACTCTTTCCGTTTTAATTTTCAGAAAGATATTAACTATTAAAGCAATCCGCAAACACAAGCCGCCATGGCCACAAAAGTACGTAACTTAAGCGTTCCTAACTTAACGTGTATTTGTTTGGTGATGTTTTTTATTATTATAATTATTATTGAAAAAGCAAGATTTTCAGAGCAGGACGTCAGTAGATGATTTAGGAATGGAAAAAAGTCATATATCCTTGGCGTGACAAAGACAAAGGTTGGAGAGAGAAAAATATATGAAAATGTGTTCCTGTATAAGTCAATGCCCTGCCGCTTTGGTTCAAATAGCTCTCTCATATTTTAGCGTTTCCTTCTCTAGAAAAAAAACTTTAGAAAACAAAAACGTGTTCAGTCAAAAGAAACAGGAAACAAGTCCTATTCATTGGTGTATCTCACCTGTCAACAGAAGCGGTCTATTTATAAGGTTTGCTTAAGTCAATGTGTTTCTTTTCCATGTTAAAAGGGAGTATTTACCCAATTTTCAATGTGATTCAACATCAGTTTAAATGGTTGTTTTCATCTAGTTGTTTCTTTTTATGGAAGGTTAAACTTGTTTCGTCGGCTTATGAGCACTTTTCAGTAAAAGAGTTGGCAGGTGCATTGTTGACACCAATTCTGTAAAGCCCTTGTTTTTCCAGTCTCTGAAACACTTAAAACTGTAAGCGTCTGATTGGTTTTTGAAGAAATAGGAAGTTATTTAAAGAACTTGTTTGCATATTTCAATAAAGGGAGGTATAAATTTCAATGAAATCTTTTTGAATACAGCTGTTGATCTTTACTGAACCCAATCTGTTCTGCAAATATTTATTTTACGGAGTTCAAAGATGATCCCTTTTCACGTGACTTAATACTCGCGTCGCCCTGAGGTGCGTTTCTTAGATAAATATTCTTAAGAATCTTATTAAGATTTTTAAGATGAAGCGTTTTCTAAGATTTTTAAGCAGGTTAATAAGAATCTTAAGATATCTTGATGAGGAAACGAAGATGCTTTTGCATTGGCTTGAAAAGAGTAGCCTTGACGACGTCGAATATTTTCACTCAAAATATTGAAAATCGTTTCTTATGACATCTTAATAATCTTAATTAGCGGAAATTTTCATCTTAATGTAAAAGACGCACCTCTGATGAGCAGCAGCGAAACCGGTAGGCGCGTTATGAAGGAACTTGATGTAAGCCAAAATAGACCGTTCCGAGTAACTATACCTCCTCGTCAAATATGCTAAGTAACAGTGAAAAAAATGCAATTTTTAAAAAAAAAATGGTAGTTACATGTAAAGACCATCAGGTGACCTTCCTAAAATGAATATTCCGGCGATTAATTGTCTCTTGTATGAAAAATATTGTAAGGTAATTTTGAAACAACATACATGTGTTAATGTATATATTTTCTCTCGGGGTTTCTACAGCCAATACCAAGTTTCTTGTTCTCCCTGTAAGGAATCGCTAATTTCTTTTATTATTTTAAAATATCATCGAATGCAAAATGTGGAATATGGGAGATAATCTCATTCACATAATACATAATTTGGTACCAGTTTATGGCCGAATACTGTCCTGCTTTCATTACATATGGCGGACCCAGGATTTCTGTAAAGGGGGTTCGAACATACAAAAATGTGGTTCGCTTTTTAGAATTACTATTTCAACCATCATTCTGCTGAAAGAAAACATTGTTTAAATACTTCCTAGCTTTTGACTTAAAAAAACGATGCCTAAAAGAGTTTGTCCACAAAAATCAAATTCAAGGCAGGAAGTATACGCTGAGATCAGACTGCACAACTTTGCAGGCTGATTTTAGTCTATACTGTCTGCCAAAGCTTTATTCACAACAGAAATACGTCGTGATAAGCAGATGGGTTAATTGAAATTCTACGTGAAAATGAAATACATGTGTAATTAGGCCTCTGAGGGGGGGTCGTTTCAACCCCCCCCCCCCTCTGGATCTGCAATCATTGGTTTCTTAATCCTCTTTTTGTCATACAAGTTTAATAATTAACTCTCATGGAATAGAATGTACCGGACAAAACTCAAATTATGAAGACGAGCGCGAAACGTTAAATGAACGGGATCCCGCATACCATGCACTTACATGAAAAGAGGGTACCAACTTTGAACGGGTTGAAAATATACAACCTAAAAGCAGGAGTCTGGACTGAACAGATCTGACGGGTCTCCGACACCGACAATTTTGCAACATGATAAGCATGATATGACAATTTCAAACCACTCGCTCTAAAATGTTGACAGTTCGTTACCGTTCTTGATTTGGTTCTGTTTTAATGAAATAGATACATTTCAATGGATCTGGTGTGATCCGCCGCAGAATTCCGCGCATTTTTCTCAGCAAATTGATATTGGCAGTGGTCGCTTAAAAAGGGTCCGAAAGTCTATAGACTGTAGATTGAAAAAAAAAAGAGAGAGAATAATCGGGCCTAAGAAAAATTAATTGTTAAAAGTCAAAACAAAAGTGTGACCAGTTGGAATTCAACGCTCCAGGAAAATATTACCATATAAGCCTTTTTTCTACATAAGTGCATTTTGATCTCGGCCTAAACTGCCTATACTCCATTCTAGACCAACTCGATTATTGTTTGCAAACTTCAGACATATTGGTTGAAATCTTTAAAGAGTGGCATTTTTTGTTTGAATCAAAATTTATATTCATCATGATAGAGTTTATCCGTCACTCCATCCCTTAAAGTTGCCAAGCTTTACGTTCTAGAGCGGTTAAAAGATTTTCTGGTTCGCTTTGCACGTGCACTGCTCAGTCAAGGTGTCGCGTTGCAACTTGATAGTGGGATTCCATTATCAAAGTTCGAGAACCGTGATTCCAAAACTGCGGCACATTAGGTTTCTACACGCGCTTTTTAACTGCAGATAAAACCCAGCAATTCAATCGGATTTCACTTGAATCAAGGGCGTAACTACCATTACGCTCATTACGCAAGTGCGTAATAGATATTAATCCTATTTCAGAAAAATTTCGTTGATGAATAATCACAACATCAAAACTAGAGCTTATTCAAGCTGTAGTCACGATGTTTTGATTATTCACCAACGCTCAAAGTAGCCGAAAAAGGGGAGGCTGGACAGAGGGCATTCGTATTTTGTCATAGTAATACAACATATCCCCTTTATCCTATATTATGCTATGTTGGTCGCCGTATGAGTGCGTTTTCGTTTCAAAATCCTAGTTACGCCTGTGATTTCAAACACAATTTTTCACTGTCCGAGGTTTGTTATGCTGTGGATCATCATTTCTGTATAATGTCATTCTCTTTTAAGAAAGTTCCATAACGATGTTCTGTAGAGTGACAAAAGTAGGTGTTTGTAAATGTAAAACAATTGAAGATAAAGTATCGCATAGAAATTAATTGGAAACAGAAAACGTATTCTAAATCATGAAATAATTGCCAAAGACTTTTTATGTTTTGAAGATGTCAACTTTCCAGTCTAAATTCTAAATAACTCTCGAAGTCATGTGATTTCTGACGTCATGAACTTTGCAAATGGCAGGATTGAATTGGACATTATTACCCAACGTTATCATTGTTGAAATTCTGTCCTACCTTTCGAAAAAAGACAAACTACGAGCGTCACAAACATGTAAAAGATGGAGGTCTTGTTTATTCCAGCCATCGCTTTGGCCGCGCGTTACTCTGAATGCGAGAAGAAATAGACGAGAACAAAACCGATTTCTGCTTGAGGCTTGTGGCCATTTCGTCCGAGAATGTGTGGTGAATTTTGATTCGCTGGACTCGCCAGAAGTCACAGAATGCTTCAGAATATTGGCAGTACTTTCGGAAAATAGAAATCTCCAAGTTCTACAAGTAGAACCTTCAAGTTGTTACATCGAATGGCCGGAAAATCTGTCTTGCATAAGGTAAATATTTTGATTTTACGTCTTGACAATTTCAACCAATGAAATGCCTTGCTGAGATCTAAAAATAGTATGCTGATGTAAACAAAAAAGTCACATGACAACTGTCAAAAGTGAAAAATTGGAAACTTGGCTCTGACTGTTAGCTCATCATGTGTGAAATATTGTTATTGAAATTTTGATGATAATGAAAGCTTTAAAATAATTATAATAAAATGCAATTATGACTGTGTCATGTCAATTTTGGCCTTTTTGTCAAATTGGACCCTTTGAGCTGTCAAAATAAATAAGGCTCTTGTAAGTTTTTTCCTTTATTTCGATGGCATCATACATGTAACAATCTATCTATCTATATATACTGCCTGACTCCCCTTTCGGGTATTACTGGCAGGTGCGCGTCTGTGCTGGAATAATCAAAGTACTGTAAGTACTGATAAGTTGGAATGCGTTCGAGAGGCGGTGACCTCAAGCTACTAGCGACGCTGACGCCTCCCGCCCACCACAGGTGATCACATAATACGTCTCGTCTTTTGACGGGCGTATTTAAATCAATGTATTTCAACAACGAGAGACGCTTAAACCAGTGAATCGCTATACAGGCCTGAATCTGGTGGAAGAAAAATTATACCAAGAGGGACAGAATGGCCCTAAACCGCTCACCTGAATTCGATTGGTCCAGTGGATCTTATCCAAGAAACTTTTTGGCAAAGATTCATTCAAACTTGCCTAATTGTTGAAGAGGAGACATTCCAATTATAAGCAGTCATAATAGACCCTGCCGACCCATTCATTACAGAGGAGACTCAAAATTAGCCCTACCCTGCCACGCCCATATTAATGGGCTAATGAAAATTTTGCCAACAATATTTGGAGAAGGTCATCAAAGGAACATTCTTGCAAAGTTTAATTGAAATCTGCCCAGTGGTTCAGGAGGAGATGTCGTTCAAAGATTTTGGGCTCAAAATAAACCCCGCCCTGCCATACCCATATTTATTGGCCAATTAGAATATAGCGACAATTTTGAAAAGGGTCACCCAGGGAACATTCTGGCAAAATTTCATCGAGCGGTTTAGGAGGAGAAGAAGTTTTAAGAAGGGTGACGACTCACGACGCACTACGGAGTCAGGGTGATCCTAAAGCTCCCCTTTAGCACGTTGTGGTAAGGTGAGCTAAAAAGGAAGAAAATGATACGGACCATACAGCCGACTAATGGACACACAGGCGACCTTATACACTCCAAACAGTTTTTATATTATTTTTTTCAATAAACTTCTGCTACATTTGAGTTATCAATTACATTTTAAATTTGAAGTGTCGCAAATGATTTTTCCATGATGAAAAGCTGTTTTCGCAGGGAAGCCTTTAACTTCATGAGTTGGAATCTCAAGACAATTTTTGGACGAAGTTCAATTGTGATTTCGACCTATGTGACTCCACTATTGGGCACTTTCTTGGGTCATTGACAACAATTGTGTCAAGCTCTATGATTTGGGTCAATTGGTTGTTCACTTAGAGTTGAAACTGTTAACTGTTAAAATTTACTGATGCCCGTGACATCTATGACCCCGAAACAATGGCGCATTTCTTTGGGTCATGGGCAATATTTGTGTAGAGTTTCATTATTGTAGGTCAATTGCTTCTCCGTTTATCTAGCGGAAAGCATAAGGTCAATGGACTGAGAGACAGACATGATGAAATCAATATAATTATGCTCCTCTTCTTCTTAGTTGGGGGTACAGTTAATAACATCGTGAAATTGAAAGGTGAACGATTTTGGAATGATTTAAGCATGATGTTGAATGAGTGAGCGGAGCGAGTTTTGAGTGAAATTTAAGGAAAGGAATCCAATGTCGCTTATTTTGTTCAGGATGAACAAAATTAGCGATATATAAAACCTATATAAAATATGCGTAAAAGTTCAATCAATAGCTTTCTGTTTCGCCAAGAACCAATCAGACGCTTTAAATTTCATATATGTCAGTGAAATCGCGATTTGGTTCTTGCTTAATTCATTTTGAATGTACATGTTGATCTTATTTTTCTAAAAACTTTGAGTGTTTTTTGAATGGTTTGAGTGAGTGTTTGGAATGAATGAATGGAGCGCTGAGTGAGCGATTAAGAATGTTTTCTAATGAGATGAATGTCAATTTCACGATGTAACTAACTGTATGATGGTGCTCTTAAACATGTTGATGTGTAGGAATGTGAAGAAAGCAAGTTGAACTAGATGGTTTGTTTCAAATAGCAAATAGCAATTGTCTTGGTGTTGGAATTCAATTGGGCAATGATATTCATAATTCAATTAAAGATGTGGTGGTAAGGGTTTTATTGGATGAGTATTGGGTTTTTACAATAAAACATTCATGTAGATAACTGCAATATGACGGAAAACAAACGACAATATGTTGCAAAAATATATATTAACTTTAAAAGTGTATCATCACTTTAAAAAAGGTATTTATTTCGTAGCTTAGACAGAAATTTACAATATAATTCCTTGTCAAAAGTTAAATGTGTAATAAGGTCGTTCAGAAAAGAGAAACTAAACCTTTTAAAGAAGCTATAACATAATTCTACGAAAAACAGGTCGCGACCTTACTAAATAAGCAGATCACGTGATTGGTCTGTGCTATTGCCACAATACTGAGAAAACAGATCGCGACATTACCAAATAAGTAGATCACGTGATTGGCTAGTGCTAATTATCAAGTGACTTATCACATGATTTCCAAATATAGTAATGCAAACATGTGATACTAATATATTCGTACGCAACTTTCAATAAATGTCGTTTAAAACATAAATTAGCGTGTTAATAATAATCACGAAGTGATAGTTGTGTAATTGTACAGCATTATTACTTTTTGATGAAATAAACTGTATGTCTTTGTCAAGTTGAGATGTACAAAATAGGCCGAAGTGTATTCACATCCTGTTCATGTGATATGTGTTCTCAAGAAACCCGAAATGAAATTATCTTGTGTTCATTTTGCGGTTTTGTTAAATCTAAGTTGGAATTGCTCCGCATTCCAACTTAAAAACTGTTAGTCATTGGTTAGGGTGCCAAATTTTAAAAGTATTGTGAGTGTTAGATTAAAAGATCTGATAAAACAATTTTGGTTATTCAGGGACGGCTCACTATCTGAAAAGAATCAAGACTCTTCTTGAATGCGGCAATATCAGGTTGCTGTATGATTGTTTCTGGTAGGCTGTTCCAAAGTATCACTGTAAAAGGAAAAAAAGAATATTTAAAGTAGGAAGCATTTGTGTGGATCTGTCTAAAAGATTTTGTGTGCATATGTCGGGTGATCCTAACTGGTCTTTCAAGATAAGTTGGTATGGGTACTGCAACAAAACAATTCACAATTTTATAAAACATAGTGACTCTGGTGATGTCTCGTCTATATTGAAGAGTTTGCCAGCCAAGATCCTTCTGCATGCAGGTGACACTGTCATAATGAGAAAAATTATTTTGAACCCATCTTGCTGCTCTACGTTGTACTTTTTCTACTTTGTTGATATAGGATGTTGTGTAAGGGCTCCAAACAGTTGATGCATATTCTACCTGGGGTCTAACCAGTGTTTTGTATGCTGTTTCTCTGATCTTCTTATTTTTGGTCTGGATGTTTCTGCGGAGAAAACCTAAAGTTTTATTTGCATTAGATGTTTTATTGTCAATATGCTTGTTCCAGGAAAGATCTTCAGATAATAGTAACTCCTAGGTATTTGGCATTATATTTAATATGTATGCTTTGTATGTTTGTCTTATGTGCTCCAGTCGGTGTTAAAAGCTCTACAGAGCTTATGTTAATTGTTATGTGTATCCGACTATGTAAATAAATATTACTTGACTTGACTTGACTTGACTTGTCCACAGTCTCTAGCACTTGTCCGTGTAGCCTGTAATCAAAAGAAATCTTTTTCTTCTTTTTAGTAATATTTAGGACAATGCATTTGCTAGGGTTAAACTCCATTTCCCATTTTTTCTCCCACTGCATTAGCTTGTCTAGATCTTCTTGCAGGGTGATACAGTCTTGCTTGTTATCTATAGCTAAGTAAACGGCAGTGTCATCTGCAAACTAACGAACTTGGGAGGTGATAGTGTTAGGAAGGTCATTAATATATAAGAGAAACAGAAGAGGGCCAAGCACCGATCCCTGAGGTACCCCTGACGTGACTGGTACTTCGGTTGAGCATCCACCGTCTAAGACTACTTTCTGTGTTCTGCCTATAAGAAAAGATTTAATCCACAAAAGGGTAGCATTGTTAACTCCATGTTCCTGCAATTTATACAAAAGTTTAAGGTGGCTAACTTTATCAAAAGCCTTGCTGAAGTCTAACAAAACTAGATCAGTTTGTTTTCCTTCAGTAAGGTTTCTGGCAAGATGGTCGGTCAGTTGCAGTAGCTGTGTTTCACATGAGCGCCGTTCTCTGAAGCCATGTTGTAAATCATAAAGAATATTATTTTTGTCAAAATGTTTAGTTAGATTTGATGCTACAATATGTTCAAGAACTTTACACAATATACATGTTAAGGATATAGGCCTGTAATTTGCAGGATCTTCTTTGTTTCCTTTCTTAAAGACTTTCTCTTTGTCTCCTTGCCACGCTTTGCCACAATTAACTAAACTACATGGATGAAAAAAATATATATGACATTCTTAGTGATCTATCAAGGATACTATCATTGACCGTTGATCAAATTCGCTAAGATAAGTCGAATGTTCCAAGAACTTCAATAAATGACGATAAAAGTTCACTCTGCACCGGCGTGCAGCTTGAACCACATCTACACCGACTGAAGCTCATCCTAATTAAAAGTCAATGCACTGATGCAAGTTTAAAAAGCATGTACTCCATATCTAGAAATGCTTGCAGAAATATGCCTTATTCATTATGGTTTTGAGGGATGCAGGTGTTGTACAGATGAGTCTGCAACTCGCATACCTAAGAAGTCTATATGACCCTCTGGAAATCAACTTCAAAAGGGAAATGACTACTGTTTTAAACTGTCTTCAATTCTCTTCTAAAGTTGAGCCCAAAGGGCATCCATCCCCAAAGGTATACTCGAACCTCACTGATCGATCACGGACTTAGGTATCGGTTACTCCCAGTTACTCCCAGTACCATGACGTCTCAACTAATTGGTATCGGTTCATTTTGAAAGAACCGGTTCTACTTCTGGGACCTACCTATACAATTTAAGAAAATTTCAAAACAGCTTTGCAATATTTGTTAGAAAGTTGTTTGCTCGCAAAATGTCAATGTAACAATGCCCACAATCTTACTGTTTATTCGTGTTCGAGTTCTGTGCAATAGAGAAGGAAAATTATACCAGATGATTGTGTAATGTCAATTATATTCATTGATATTGTTTCTTTTTCATATTGCAAAACGCAGATTTTGGATGAAGAATGAAATCATTTGATTAATAATTGTAAAATAAATGTTTCCTGAGTATCAGAAAATTGAATTACCGGGGGTATTCTATGTTTTCAAGATAATAAAGTCTTGCTTGTCGCGGCTTTGTCACCAAAAGATTGAACGGAGTGCTGATCTAAGCTCCTGCTACAACTTTATGGCAATCAATCGATGAGTTATTAAGACGGAAACTGACAAGAAATAAATCAAGCTCTAATCACAAGTTATAATCACTGTATCAACAATTCATACTGGCATACCCCGCTCGATCGGAAAGGATGAAAAAGATTATTTTACATTGTCTTCACAATTTTTTGGATAAAGTCCTACCTGCTGTGAAAATATAAAATAATCACATTTCCCCATATTAAATCCACCAACAGAGTCAAATAAAGCAATAGATTTATCCTCATGATAGAATGGGTTTGATATCTCACGAGGAGTTACACATGTGCGCTATGTGCCAAGTCAAGATGCAGCCCCAAAAATAGCCAAATACCTGGTGTTGGCGCCTTTGATGACCCATTCTCCCACCTAAACTGTTCTGGAAGCTTTACTCAATAACAAAAAGTTTAGTAGAATTGCCAGATAGCCTTGTGGACTTAATGTCAGATTATTTGAACAAAACATAATTGTTTCTACCATTTTGTGCATTAACATACAGATACTGTCATACAGACAGATTCACTATTTACAGTCAAAACTGTCAATAGCGGCCACCCACGGGCATACGGGAGTTGGCCGCTTAATGGAAAATACGCCCCCCCCCCCCTCCGCCGGCGGCCGCCGAGACGATCAACATTTGGTTAATATCATAACTCCATCGGATGGCACACCGAAAATTTAGTATACGTGTCAAAAAGATTCCATTCAAAATCGGCGATAGGAGACCAAAATAATTAAAATATTTCTTGAATGGCGGTTTTTACGATGTTTTGGTCATTCACGATCAATATGTTCTCACCTGGGGAATGTAAACTGTGTATGTATTGTCACAGGAACCAGAAAAGAATTGAATAAACTTAGTGTGAGAAAGATGATGTTTAAGATTTTGACACCGACAATACATGTATTCCTGATTACTTAAGATATATTATCATTCATTAGAAAAAGTGACAATTTCGAGTTCATTCCATGAAAGTATAAATGCGCTGGAGATACGACGTTTTTAGTGTTCATAGTTTTCATAGAAGCGAGAAGCGGGTTCCTGTGGATTTGGCGGCAATTTGTTTCACGTGCGCGGGGTGTAAACAAAGTCGGGTTTTCCGGTATGCTTGACGACGTTAGTTGACGTAATTTGGAAAATCCCCAGACATTTTCGACAAGCGGCGATTATTCCACGGAATCAACCGATACTATACAAAAATACGGCAATTTTATTAATCTGTTATTTATTTTTTCATCTGTGTATCATTAAATTTTCCAATAGAACACGATTTTTGATGCAAAGAAGAGGAAAAACAAAACGGTTTTTCTCACAAAAAAAAATTAAATACTTCCGGAGCCGACGAAGGGAAATCCCCTCCGAGATCAATCCGTCAAAAAAGCCTTTCCATAGTTCGGACAAACAGCAATGTTTAATAGGCTTACTAATCGGAATATTGATAATCTGCTACCGTTATAAATCAACTAATATGCGGGTCGCTCAGACAACACAAATTAGTAGACTTGTTGATTAGGTAAGCGTCACGGTAAATGCATACGGTAATCCAAACGCGTTATCGATTTTTCGTTAATCAGCGAGTCACCTGTCATAATTTGATGACTCGCGTGACCGCTTAAGGGGATATACAATGAGTGCAATCAAGACAATTACAGGTGACCGCCGGCCACATACGACAGATTGCCGCTATTCACAGTAACTTTAAAGAGTAAATTTGCGCGGGCGGACCTGAGCTGGCTGCATACGACAGTTTGACCGCTATTCTCAGGTGACCGCTCGCACAGTTTTGACTGTACTGAATTTGCATAATTGTAATTACACATTTGAATTGGTCCTAGATCTTGTATTCTCTTTACACATAAATTGCTCTTTGAATTCCAGATTTGTGAAATGCCTTCAGGATATCATTTGTACTAGTCGGCGACTCAAGCATTTTTCAATTGGCTGTTCTGAAGAGCTCCTGGCTCACAGTATAGACCTGGTCAGCTTACTTGCTCAACACCATGCCTCCAGTCTAGAGAGTGTACATCTAGCCAGTGTAAAGGAAGACCCTGACAACTATGGTATTATTGACTTAGATGTCCATCAGTTTGGCATATTTAGAAACTTGGCTCATTTGAGTTTAGACTTTGACTTCCTTGATAATCAATCTTTGCTGGCTCTTTCCACCAACTGTCGAAACAAACTGAAAACCTTAGGCTTGCACATTCATGGTATGTATCCAGACCAGGAGAAAATTCAGAATACAACATGGCGTCAGTTGGTCAATCATTCCCCGGGCCTTGAAGTCACTGTCAACTTGATGCATTCCTATGTTGGCGTCTCAAAATTAGTTGACATTCTACAAGCAGACATGCCTCTAGCACACTTTCGACAGTTCTTCTGTTCCAACTTGAATCTTGCTGCCATCTGGTTGATGTCTGTCCATTACCCAAATACATTGCAATCGATCAACATTATCGACGGCTATAACATGAGTGATGGATATGAGGATGGCATGCCTACAGATTACCATGCTGATACTGATGAAGACCCGTTTGTGATGCTGGCCTGGAAATGTCACAAACTAGAAAGTATATCTATCATAGGTAATGTATCAGAAATTTATACATATTCTTTACTTTAAAATTTTTATTCATAAGAGCTTTTGAGAATTCTAATTCTACCTTTGTCATGCTTATTAAAAACCTTGGTAAATATTGCTGAAAGCACAGGATGCACCAAAAGTGAGTCTATATTATTTTGAAAGTATCATATATAAACTTTCCTGGGTTAAAACTTAAAGGGAAAATCACGTGGTATAGACTTAAGATCAGACTGCACGTATGTGCAGGCTGATCTTTGTCTTTAGCTTCTATCAAAGCAGGAATATTCTGAGTTCAGCATGGCAACTCTTTCAGATTATTTATCTCTCACCAATGGGTTTATAATCGTAGACCTATGTGAGATTGCAGCTGGAGGATAGGAGAGGATGTGCTGGTAGCACTGGTGAGAGAAATACCAGGAATCCATTGTTAGGTACTCCAGCAATATAACTGAAAAAATGTTGAAAGCTGTTTGAAACTCCATTCGATTAAAAGCATGGCAAGAGTTAAGAAAGTCTTCATTGATGGTATACAATCGGTTTATTTCAAGCACATGGATAATACAGATTGAGAATGCTAAAGCTGCAGCAATTTAAACATGATTTGAAATGATTTTTGTAAAATTGTGAAAAAGCAAAGCTTTCTAGACTTTGATTTTATGTGCAATCTTTGATGAATTTTCTGATTGGACCAGTCTAAAATTCTTTAAAACAGGCATGTGATCATCTAACATGTTATTTAACTGTTCACAGGGTATGAGTTAGCTGATGAGGATGTGATAGCCATAGCCAGACTGCGAGGAAAATCTCTGAAGAAACTTCACATACCACAATCTTGTGTCCGATATCTACCAGAAAATGAAGAAATGGAGGTCATTGGTGATGTTGGTCCGGAATTCTCAAATATGGTACTCTACTTAAATTAGACAATTTTTCCTTATGGCATTATGTATAAAACAAACCCCATGTATTGGTACTCATTTTAACTTTTCCTTTCTAAAGGGGATTTTAAAAAATTAGTAATGGAAAGTCGGGTTTGTATACTTACCGTTATTATCCACTGCAGAATGGGCTTAGGGGTTTTGATGTTGTTTTTCTGTCTGTCCATCTATCTGGTAGTCCATCTAGAGTTCATCTGAGATTTTTGTTCAGGGTATTACCTCTACATTTCTGGATATATTTAAAGATGATATGGCACCAATGTTCTCTGTCAATTGTCAATGTGCCATTATAAACAAATATTAGAAAACTTCCAAGTTGAAGATCAAAAGCCAGGATCAAGTATGGTAAAGAGCGTGTCTGTATTATTACTACCATAGTCATGGATAATTTTACTAATGTTTCAACACAGTTATTCCCTGTCAAGCCTGAATGTACAGTTTCTCCATTGAGAGTCAGTGGTTCTGAAATAAGCTGCCGGAGTTGTCCAACTTGTCCATTAAGCTGCACGGACAAGCAGATTTTCATGGCTAGGTTGTTTGTAGACACGTAAAAAAAATCTCTGGAGAAAAACATTTTCTTAAAAAAAAAAGGTTAGCTGTTTTCTGATATACCATGTAATCCCATGTCAACAGTAAGTCTATTTCTTGGACAATTTTAGTTTTTTTTTTAGCAACCTCACTTAAGCTTTCAATATTTTGCAGATTCTTCTAAATTCTGGTGAGTTTGAACAACATAGGATTTATTTATAATATTTTTTTACCAATGATATCCACTTTTAAAGATTCTTTCATTTAAAAATAGGACTTAATATAAAGTGTCGCTTAATAGACGTGGTCGCACGAGCAAGATTGACTCTATGTCATATGATAGGATTGAGCCTTGATAAAGAAACAAAATTAAAAACCATAAATATGAATGTCCAATCAATATTGATTCTCTGCACACAGACTCATGGTTACGGCAGGTAAGTCTTACTTCAACAAACGGGGTTCAAAGGATTCAATAATTGGGATCTCCTTTCTTAAAGTTCCATTGGAGTTTACCAACAATATACACTATATATGTAGAATTTTTTGAAGCACACATACTTATCATGTTTAATGTAATTTGGAGTTATTCCCTGGTTAAACTTAAAGACAGTGAGGGATAATATTGACTATTTTGGGGGGGGGGGGGGATCAAATTGTTTTCTGAAGATGATTTCCATAGGATCCTGCCAACTTACATCAGAATGTTTTGAGGGTCTCGGTTACTTATTTCAGGGTTTTCCCTCTATGTTCAAAACTGGGGGTCATTTTGCCACATTATGACCCCCTTTAAACTAGATAAAGAATGTTTCATTGACAATTTTGGGGGTCATTTAAAAAAGAGGGGGATCCAAATTCAAAGAAACAGGGGATCATGGAAAACTCTGCTTATTTGTTTTTATTGATTGTAACCTTAAAACCCTGGTTACAATAAAATTGTATAAAGTCTACTCAAAACTTGTAATCAAGAGATTGACCTATCCATGAATATTTTATTTACAGATCTCAAGCAGCCTATTGACCTATCCATGAATATTTTGTTTATAGATCTCAAGCAGCCTATGTCGTCAGTGGCGCCCTCTGGAAGATGCTGAATTACCACTGGCTGTGTTTGATGACTGGGCAAACGCTGAACTTGCCTACAAGGACATACTTTTAGATGATCAACGACACCAACCAAAATAGTTGATAAGGTAAACTTGGTGAAAATAAGCCCAGAAACATATTGGGCAAAATTGTCAAAATTTTGTTATGGGTTCATTACTGTTAGGGAAATAAATGAAATTTGAAACAAAATAAGTTAAAATGCAAAGTTCATATATCTAAAATGTCTTTTGTAAATCGTACAATGTTTATTTCTAAATAAAATTATAAGTTTGGCTCTGAAGCTTATCTCAATAAACTCTGTCTTGTTGAAGAATTCCTTCTTAAACCTTGAGGCATTGTATCCGAAATTAATAATGGGCATAGATTTAGTTCAGGAGAAGAAAGATTTGAAAGCTATTTCTGATCTAGATCTACTAGTGAAATATTTTCTGCTCTATCAGTGTATCCTCAATTTATACAGTTTTAGTAATTTGTATAGGTGTATTTTCAAAACTGAGCTCTGACATAGGCGCTGAGGCCATTACCATAGGTAAATCGGGTATGATTAAAAAAAAGCAAATGATGGGAATTTAATCTTATCCCTTCACCGCAATTATGGAAGTACATATTTGAGTGAACCTTACGTTGTAAGACAAGCAATAACGTTGTTGTAACAGGTAAATTTTAAACTTTCTTAAAGCGCTATTTAAACCTATTTTATCTATTTCGAACAAATGGCACGAGAATCTAATGGTAAAAAGTTGATTTTACGGCCCACCGCACAAAATCTACCTATACCTCATCTTTAAATTTCATAAGCTTGCGTACTCTTGGAGAAAACCCCAGGTATTGCTATAGCATTAGTGCGGTTGTCTTTGTCATCATTGTTGTCATGCAAAACCATTCACTTTTAGTGATATTTCGGTTTTACTATAGGCATTCACTTGAAACTTGGCACACATGTTTACTATCAAAAAAGCAACTTATACTATCAAAGGGAACTCCAGATGCATTTTGTGAGAATTATGCCCCTTTTTCAAGTTGGCTCTTCTTATCCACTATCCAGCGCCCAATAGCGGAGCGTAGGCATCCATAGGAGGCATTCGTAACATCACTCGGCCATTTCCCTAAACTGAAATATACCTAGGATGTATGTAAGGCGGATGGGTATGTAACAAAATTGTGCATTTTGTTTGGCGGAAACAGTGTAAGAAAAACAAGCACTGCAGATTTATTAGCTCGGCTGTTTTCAGAGAAAACCCGAGGTATTGCTATAGCCTCCGTGTCGTTGTCGTCGTCGTCGTCGTCGTCGCGCAAAAACTTTGATATTTTGTTATATCTCTGGTTCTACTGAAGGCATTCACTTTAAACTTGGCACACATGTTCACCATCAAAAGAGCAACCTATACTATCAAAGGGGATAACTCTAGATGCAATTTGTGCAAATTATGCCCCTTTTTCGACTTAGATTTTTTCCCACCACCCAGCACTCGACAGCCGAGCGTAGGCACCCGTAGGCGGTGCTCTTGTACCTTTTACAGTAAATGACGGCTGAAAAATCTTAATTTTTGAGAATGACAAATCATTCTCAAAAATTAAGTTTTTTCAGCCGTTATTTAAGAATCTAAAGCTATTTATATAGGGATACGATGGTTTCGCGTCAGTGACTTAAACGAGTAGCGATGACGACGTTGAATGTTTTCATTGAAAGTTTCTAACTAACGCCATTTTAAATGATGTCATCGAGTTTTTTCAATGTTTTCCCGTAATTTTTAAAATAGTCCATTTATGTACATCGGAGGTTGATCGTGAGATTGGCCGAGTGGTGTTCTGAATGCCGTAGGAGGTGCTCTTGTTGTGTATTTAAAGTTTCATTGTGTGTAGAATTTTCTTTAGACATCTGATCAATTTGTTAATAACAAAAGAAATAAAAAAAAATAAGTTATATATCAGTGTAACAGCAGTGTTAAATGTCATCAGAAAGGTCTTGTTAGCAAAGACATAATTCAATTATTTCATAATTTACATAAAGTAAATGTCTGTCTGTCTTTCCATCCTACTACAATAAAAGAATCACCTACAAAACTACTTGTCTAATTGTGATCACATTTAATAGAAATGATCTTATTGTGACGCTCAAATTTTGCATCAGGCCATCAATTATGGCCATATATCAATAAATATGAAATAATTACTATAACAGTAAGATTGATCTTATGTTGTACATTGGCCTTATTTTTTTGTCCAATTGGTATGAAACTTATATGGTCATGAAGATGTGCCTAATTGAAAATAAACGTTTGGATGGCAATGGAAAAGAGACTATGATAATTTTCTTGTCCAGAAATTTAATCAAATTTTATGAATACATTTCAAAACAACTTTTGAATGAAAAAAAAAATAGTCATCAGCACAAGTACCATTCAAAAGAAATTTTAAATAGCTCCAATGCCTCTGCTGAAGGTCAAAATTAATGTTGATACATTTTGTATTAAGCTTATCTGGAGCATATCTCCTACATAGGAGACAATGCATAGATTCGAAAAATAATTTGACACAATTTCGTTCTCAATCCTAAGTAGATGTACCATTTCAAAAGTATTCAATTCTTGACCTATGACAATATCCTTAGAGGTATCTCTAAGGATATTGTCATAGGTCAAGGTCAAAAATGGATCTACACTCTTTGTTTGACTGGAAGCCTGTCTCAATCTGTCGATATTGAGACAGGTAAAACCTAATATTAGCATGGATATCATTGGTTCATTGTATCCTTTCGTTTCATTGGCCAAAATGCATTGATGATTCTGATTGGCCGTTTTGTATATGGGTGTGGCGTGTCGACAAAGGCCGTGTACAAATCGATATAATAACGCAGACAGAATTAAGGGTTTATAACAGTTAAATTCCCGATTTCAATATATAGATGAAAGAGACCGCGGTCGTGGAATCGGGTGTCAAGTATATTCACCGTTGAAACATCTGGGCTCCCTTCTTTCCGAAACATGTATAAAATGAATATTCAAATTCTCTCTTTCTCTTAACTCTATTTTGATTCCCAAGATTTTTTTTAAGATTTTTAAATTTTCAATTGGCCACTAAAATCACGCAAGTGTAGTTAGAATAAAACTGTAGTTACGCGGCTTTGGTAGCACATCGACGATTAATTATCCAAATTCTTTTCTTATGAAAACTGAGCGGTATTTGCACAAGAGAAATTTCACTATCTAAGTTTTCTTAGATTTCAATTTTAATGTTTTTGCATTACAAAAAATGGAACATGAACCTTATTACCAAAAAACATACTTTAATTGTACGTTTAAACGAACATGGAAATTATCTATTGTGTAAATAAAAAGTTTTGACTCGTTTCACTTAGTCATTCGCGTCTCGCGCTGTCTGATAAGTGATTATGAATTTCCCTATATCGTAACACGAAAAACAGAAAACTTCCTCATTGACCATTAAATTTCCGGGTCTATACTACTCTCATTTTTCGACAGTCAGTGAAAAACTCTTTGATGTCACGATAGGTCTGAAATATGTTGTTATTTAAAGATATAATTTACAAAAATTAGCTCTTAATTTTTTTGAAATTATAGAATTTCTATGATTGTTTCTTCTGTGAAAGCCACTGATTTCGCAATTTAAATTACCAAAATAATCACGAAAGATTGATCAATATTAATAGAGAAATAAATAAACAATACATACATGTAGAGAAAATATACAATGTCATGCCGTATAAAAGTAGATAAAAAGTAGATAAGTGTTTGTCGGAAGAAAATACAAGAAAAATACTTTGTTTGGTTTATTTGTAAAAATGTTTAGTGGCGAAGTGTGCATGATAAAGTTTTGTATTTATGAAAATTTTATGTTTTCCATGCAAAATGGATTTCTCACCTTTCGGTGCTTATAAACCACAAACATTACAATCGGAAAAAGAAAAAAAAACTATTTCATGTAACCGAATGCGGGTAACAAAAAATATGCAATCAGTGGTCTAAACGTTTTCCGTTGCAAACGAATGCTAATGTCACATTATAAAGAAATTGTGTAAATAGAAGTTTTTCTTAACACCAACTTTATCATATTTAAATTTTCTCGTCAATGATGAAACAAGATTGATCATCAAAATAAAAAGATCTTTAAGTGAACAAATAGCGGTAGGGTATTATATAATAAAGCCATTTCCTTCCCATCTTCACGAGTCAAGGGATATCAAATCAATAGTAAGTAATACGTTCATAACCCCCGGTTCGACAAGATATTTCCTTCCAATAAACTCCTCCCATCCTTGCGCATACGCAATTGTTACCATGCAGAAACCTGCATGGTAAAAATTAGGTTTTTCCTGTCCCAGTATCGGAGGGTAGCGTAGATTGGGACAGGTTCATTAGTCTACACTCTTTGTGTACTTGACATTAGTTGTCCATAACTTCTCACATACTCGTTATGATTTTATTTAGGTTCATGAAAACTCCAACCACAGTAGATGATGTATATCCAATGTGTCTCTAACTTACAAGAATCACAGGTAACTATTCTGCAAAACTTGTGTACACACAATGGTTAAGTGTGTTATGAATTTCCAACATACATTTGTGGATTGCCAACATAGTTTTTATTTTTGTTACTTAACAATTAAGAGAAAGATGATACTTATTTAGAAAGCTGTGTGGTTTTGTTTGTTCCTATGTTTTAATGTAAAAATCTAGCTCAAAGTTCTATGTGCTTTTAAGATTTTAAATTGTGTATGTCATATTCTGAATAAAATCATGTGATTTAATAAGATCTCAATAGAAAGAAAATTGGAATGTAAAGAAGAGTTTATTTAAATGTTTTATTTTCAAGTTTATTGATATGTAATGGAAACGAAATTAATCATAATAATATCTATAAAAAAGAAGTTTCTTTTGAAAAATGAAAGTCATGAGTGTGAAATCATTTCCATATAATATTTGATTAATTCTAGAGGACCATTGACAATATTATGCCGATCCAAGACAATGACAGAATTAGGAGGCATCATAGATAAAGATCAGATTACATGCAATCTGATTTCTGTCTGTCCGTCATCCTTTAAAATTAAAAAGACGATAGTTAGATTTAGATTTATTTGATCTGAATGCAATTGACTATGATTGATGAAATTCAAATTTTATTAAAAAAAAAAGGGAAAGTAAATTAAATGTATTTGATTTTATTTTTAGCATTGATACTTGAAACCTTGGTAACTTTCTATTCCTTCAGTCACACATGTAGCTAGTCTTTAATACAAGATTAAGAAGTAAATGAAAAAGACTTTACCTCTTTATCAAAGACTATCAACATGGTTGTCATGGTGGTTTGTTTAAAACTATAGATAGTACTTTTCTGTCTTAATATGAAATAGATTTGATTTGTTTAAATGAGGTTTACATCACTTTCAAAAATGTTTCTGTCATAATGTGAAATAGAGAAATTTGATTTACTGAAATGTTTTCCTCATAAAATTGAGATAGGTATCATATCAATGGATCAGTGTGAAACAGTAACTGCCTATATGTTAAGATGCAGTTACAACTGTTTTGCACTGAGCCATCAATATGATAAATCAGAGTTTTTCTACAACCCATTGTCATGTTAGAAACTTTGTCAAGTTACAGAAATCATGTTTCTCAAGTTTCACAAGCAGTCTTGGATGAGATGTTTTAATTTAATCAGCTTTTATAGCCGCCACTATAGAGCAGTTAGTGGTGTGTCATACTGTCAATCTACAGGTCCAAGATTTGATCCTGACACACTCATCCTTTACAACTATTTGTCTCCCACCAATGGGTTGATTATTGAAGACCTAGCAGCTGAAGCCTAGGAAAGGATGTAATGTTAGTACTGGTTTCAGATATATCATGAATCCATTGTAAGGTGCTTCAGCTGCTGCAATATAACTGAAAGAATATGAAAGAAAAAAAAACTATTCAAACAAACAAACTTATCAGATTTTGTGCATCTTTATATTTGTTAGCAGCTCCAATATTGTCCAAACCATTACTGTATTGCTGGGTTTTAAAATGCCAAAGAAAATTAGTCTCCTGTTAAGATAATTAAATAGAATTTCAGGGATTAACTTTGAAATGGTCAAGGGAATGACAACAAGAGGTGTGGTTTAAAAGTGGCACCAAAGTTTTGTACAATGGAATCTCTTTGTTGCAACCAACAATTTTGCAACCTATTGTTTTTTGGTTTGAAACTTAAAATTGACAACAGCCTCTATTTGAGCTATATGATTGAATTTTGATATGGTTTAAAACAGCTTAAAGCAGATATTGAATATTTATCCTTGTTGTGTTGTTTAAATTTTGTTGATTCAGTCAGAACTAGTCAAGTATTGGAATAGTTGTGTTTAAATCTAGCACTGTTTAGTTATTTGTATACACAAGATTAGGTTTATATGCATTTAATGTAAAATCATATCAATAGCATTCAAATAGTGACTATTTGTATCACAAACACCAAGATTTGGTAGCATGTAGTTGAAACTTTAAGAAAATAGAATTTAAAAAGGATTTTGGAAAGATCAAAGGTTTAAAAAAATCATTGATGAATTATGTATTATTGTATGTTAATTTTACAAAAATGTAGCTAAATTATGAATATTTACCATTTTGTGAGTTTGACAATGATGTGTGCCTTTATTAATGTTTGTCCCTGATTTGTGCAAAATTCCTTCCTTTTCAATGATTTTCAACATCTTTGTGTATGTATATTTAGCCTGTAATTGTTACAAGGGAAATGAATTTTTGAAAGATTTCCATGTTGATAAAGTAGTATACAAGAAGTCATGATAATGAAATAATTCATTATGATCAAACCTATATGTGTATCAAAGTTATACAATGATTTTGTTGCCATTTTGATGTCAAATATTTTTTTTGTTTGTGACTTACACCACTACTTGGCTTAAACCCTCTAGATTCCTGGGCTCCTTTTACTAAACATCTTACGAAAGAATTAATCAAAAGTTGAAATCACAAATGGTACCTGGTGTTTTAACTTGTTAGATTCTGCCTTGCAATATTTCATTGGAATTGTCTTTTGAAGATGTCAAAAGACGATCCCAATGAGATGATGCATGGCAGAATTCGATATTTAGTTACAAATGTAGAAGCAACCTGTTTCTTGACTTACGCTAAAAAAGATTGCAAGAAATTTAGTAAAACAGGCCAGAGGTTTGAGCCTTGGGCTAACCAGCTTATAAATTTTATCATCTTAGCGCAGTTGGTAGTGCATCGGACTATCATTCAAAAGGTCCCAGGTTTGATTCTAAATGGCCGCACTCCAGTCAGTCTATGTCTTCCACCAATGGGTTGATAATCATAGACCTATGTGGGATAGCAGTTGGAGGCCAGGAAAAGATGAAATGATGGTACTGCCATGCATTCAAGATGACAAAACGGGGCAAACTATTTGGCAATTGTACCCTACATTGCACATGTGCACCTAAATATCAGGGTAAAATGACAAACAGTTTGCATTGTTTTGTCATCCTGAATGCAGGACTAGTGATAGAAATACTAGAAATCATTTGTTTGGTGTTCCATCTGCCTAGATTTAACTGAAAGATTGTTGAAAGCAGCGTAACCCCATCATTTGAACATCAAATCAGTGGTTACACACTGGACTTTAGAGTTGAAGGTCTCTGGCTGCCCCACTTTTATGTTTTTGGATGAGACTACATAATGAGGCCCTGTTTCAATATAATCTAAGATGTTGAGTGAAATGTCAAATCCCATACAACCAATCTTTTGTCCCTGGTGGTGGCTGATATCCTTACAGTTATTTGTCCCCCAATAATGGAATTAGCAGCTGTAAAACCTGAGGGGATGTCATGGTAGTATTGGTGAGAGAAATACCAGGAATCCATGGTATGGTGCTCCAGCCTTTGCAGCATGACTGAAAAACTGTAAAAAGCAGTGTTAAACCACATTAAAAAAAATCTGATATATTCAAAAAGATACAATATGCAATTTACTTCTGGATTCGGACCTTGGTCTGCCATGACACTGACAGTCATAAGAACTTTTCACAATTATTAAGAATCTCTTCATTTGAATGAAGGGTCTAGCTCATTAAGAAATATCTGTACTGAACCATCTACATGTTCTTTTTGTTTACATTTTGCATAAGGATTTGTTGAAAAACATTTATTCATATTTCTTAGTATACCAGATAATATTGTAACATTAATAAGTTTATTGTTTTCTGTTCACTAAAGATTTATTAGCTTGTTTAAATCCCTCACACAACTCTGTATACCTCCTTTGTTCTAGTGAATTTAAAGTTTATCATATTACTTATTAGCTAAAGATATCACTTGTTGTTTGATATAAAACCTTTAATATCACAGTTTGTACATATAGCTCATAAGAGTAGGAAAAGGTAATATAATGATTAGTTTCATACATCAATGGTATTAAGAAATAGTCTCTTCATTTCTTATAATTTAATATCATGAAGCAAAAATGAAAGAATTTCTCCGTAATTAGAGAGATTTCTTGTGGGAGTTCTTTTCACTAAAGCTCAAGCAATAAGTGTGTACTCAAAGTTGTTTTCATTGAGGAATAAAATGAATTTTTCAACCAATCAGCTTGCACAAAACCTGATGAAAAATAATTTCAAATTATAATTGTGTGTAAATGTGAGGATGAAAACATGTTGTTATGGATGGTTGGTCATATTTTGTGCTGTGTATATATAATGAAAATATTAGGAGCACAGAATGATAATGATACAACAATATTGTGAATTATAAATTGTAGAAGTCAGATAAAACATCTTTACATTTACATTGTATATTTTTGAGTGTTTTTTCATCAACAAGTGTTAAAAAGATTGTCAAAAATTTGTGAGTCAAACAGTGTGATTTTACCACATTTTATGTCATCTCGATAGCTCAGTGTGAACAGTTGTAACTGCCTATTTACACATAGGCAGTTACAACTTTTTTGTGCTGAGCCATCAATCTGTTGTTTATTTTCTTAAATTACCTTCTGTGCATGCATCAAAACTTGTACTATATGTAGGTTTCTAATGTGCTAAATCAGGTCAAAAGATTTGACTGTTGAAATCTCGTTTAATGCACTTTTAAAAAATCAAAGTGCAACAACATTTACAGAAAATTTTGTATAATAAAGCTGGAATATTATCCAATTCATTGAAAATTTTATTCGAAAGAAAACCATACAAGAATCAATACTAAAAAAACATATTCAGCCAAAAGTTCCCTATTTTGGAAAAACATTTAGTGCAGACTTTGACTTACATTGAAGATTATTTCAAAATCTTGCAGTAATCATTTTACATTTGTTGAAGAAATTTTGAATTTCTTTATTTATTAGATGGGTAAAATACTAAGATTTTCTATCTCCAAAGTATTCTGCAAACTTACCAAAAAAAAGCACATATCGATGGCTCAGCGTGAAACAGTTGTAACTCCCTGTAAACCTATAGGGAGTTACAACTGTTTCGTGCTGAGCCATCGATATATTGCATCTTTTCTTTATCATTCAGCATGATGCTTTTAAGAAAAAAAAATAAGTCAGTGGACCCGTAATAGTTCCCCAAAGTTTGGGAAGGCATAAACTTAAACAGTGTAAGCCAAGGTTTCCTTTTGATTGCATAAGGAAACCTCAGTTAACATTGTGAAAGATCATGAGTCCAAAATGTTAGGGAACTATAACAGGTCAACAACCTTTATAATCTTTGTGGAATACCATCTTTGTAAGAAGGAAAAAACTTATCAGGTAACAACATGTTAGTAAGTAAGCAGTTTTGTCAAAAATTTACAGAATAACAATTTCAGTTCTCGATAAAACAGTGCAAACAGTTTGCCAATTATATCCAGCTTTGCGCCTGCACTTTCATTCAAAGGGGGGTTATTTTCAAACTGTTTGCACCATTTTGTCATCCTGAACGAAGGGCAGGTTCAGCCTATTCACATTCAATTAATAATGTACTTTAGACACAAATCAGTCTGATCAATTCTGTTAGCCAAAAGTTTTAATCAATTCAGAGAACAGGATTCTGATCACTATTTTGTAAAAGCAATGTTTTCTGAATTCAGATTTTAGTGAATAAAGGTTTAAGTAAAAATCGATGGAATATTAGTGAAAGGCAAATATTATTTGAAAAACATAAATATTAATGAACTATGTAAGTTGATCTTTTTTTATCACAATTTTTTTTTGGAGGTACAATGATTAGTGCTGTAAATAATTTTAGATAATTTTACCATTTTGATGCCAATTAACATAAAGCAGGTCATTTTAAATGAATGCAAATATGATCATAATTGCATTATAAAGCAAAGAACACCAAAAGTCTTTCAGAAATATGTCTATTTCAAGGAATATGTGTGATACAACATCTCATTGTATTTATTGTGTACCTTATGATGTAATTATTATTAGCAATATATATTTACCAAACCCTTTATCTCACAGACTTGGTTTAACAAGGGTTTTTTTTTTTATCATTTTACATTAACCCTTTCCTGTTTTACAAAATTTTGGACCTGTCCAAATTCAAAGGTTTTGCAGACGGAAATTTAAAGTGGATTTAATTTGAAAAATAACCATTCAGAAGGGTAGAAAATAGTGTGGAAAAAGAAGAAATTGCTTGTCAGAAGCAATTTCTTCATTTTTCACAATGTTTTTCTCAATCATAAAATCACAGACACGTAAAAAGCAAGGATTAAACAGCAAAGGGTTAAGAGGATATTGAATGAGTGGTCATTGAATAACGTATTTATTAAACGAGTAATCTACAAATAGATAAAAAATGAGGCTGCACACAAATTTGATATTAGAGTTGTAATATGACCTGAATTTTTGTGGTAAAAAGAGGAAATTAAGATATTTATTGATTGAAGTCATTCTGCAAAACATACAATGCCGTTTGTGAAACGAAGTCAGCATTTTGTTTATGACGTTATTTTCACAATGAAAATATAATGTTGCTATCAGTTCTTAACTCATTTGAATATTTATTTCACTAGTTTAATCGTAGTTGGTAGCGCATCGGATATTTTGGAAGTTGTGAACTTTAACAATGTTAACTGACGTTACCTAATGGTTTCATTAGGAAACCTTGGTCAACACTGTGAAAGATCATGATTCAGAAATGGTACAGAATTATTACAAGTCCACAATTTTAATTTTATGCCAAGTTTGTGTGACAAGGGGTTTGTTGATAATAAGAAGTTATGTTAGTGTCTTAGTCTATCAAACTCCATGTTTCTTTGTTTGCCACTCCTTTCTCCTCTGGTTTAACTATCCAGTAATCATTGAAAAGAATATGGCGAAAAAAATCTACCTGTAGGTCAATTTCTGATTGGCTATTTGATCAAATAGGATATTTCAATGTTATTAAATTTTAATTTACTTAAAGGAAAATAGTATAATACGGATAATTTAGACAGTATTTATTCTTACATCTATCAGAAAAAATGTGAACAATGGTAAGTTGATAAATTTATATAAGCACAAAAGTATTGAAAATTTTGTGGTCAATAAGGAAAGATGGGGTTTTGACACAGGTGGTTATTTTGAACATCACTTTATATTTAAAAGGGACCATGCAATAATATCATGGTGTGCAAATGACAGAGAGAGACAAACATGAATTTATCTGGTTTTATCATTCCTGATTGCTGCTATTTACAACAAAAAAAACTAACATTGTTATCTGGATTTTTGATGTCATCTTAAGTCATATCAATGAAGAATATGTAATGGAATTTATGAGGAAAGCAAAGGAAACTATCTAAGGGAAATAATCCTCCCTAATCTACAGCAGGAATTTTAGCCGCTGTCAAGAAGCTCAACATTGTTATTTGCACACCAATTTATTTATATTAGATTGAACCATGTGAAACACATGTTCAAAGTTGTTGACAGATCTTAACAGCAAAAATCAAAGATCTGAATTTACATCTTGTTGTCAATCATGTTTGTTAACAATTACACAATGATAATTTTGAGAAATTTTAAGAACAATGAAGTCTTCCATCATATTGGTATCAGAATGAGATAAAAAAAAAAGGGGGGGTATGGTTGTATGAAATTTAATTACAAAGTATAAAGAGTCAATATTACTCGAGCAACCACTACTCTTAAGCGACTATCATAAAAAATCCCATCAGTGTAAGCAAAATCTATGAAAAAGTGAATTTCTTTTCTACTGGATTTGACCACCATATGATTCAGTAAAAATTACAGAACAATTCATATATGCTATTAGGATGCCTGCATTATCTATCATGAAATGTAGTATTAAGCGACCATTTTGATAAGCGAATACTCTTACGACCCTCATTGGTCGCTTAACACAAGTTTTACTGCATTTTCATAAAGAGAGAGGATAAATGTAGTGTAATGTAGTGTGATTCATTTTAATTATTCAACAATTTAAAAAATCTATTCTTTGGACTACTATCAAGTCCTTATAACCCCATCAATAAGTATTCGCATGATTCAAGTGTCTAAATGATTTGGATTTGACATATCAAAAATTCAATTCAATATGAAGACTTGAATTTTTTTTATTCATAAGAGAAATACAAAATTTACAACCAACCTTCTCTCATCGCTCAAAATCTGTTGTTCTTGACATTTCTCAAAGTTACCAGAGAGATAATTTATTTTCATAAAACGGGTCTGTACACTATCAACATTTTTGACCAAGTCATAGGTACATAATTAAAGAAAATTGAGTCCTGCTATGTCATCAATTGTTGAGTACTATTCCAATTTTAATCGAAATAAAGAGCAACTGTGCTCCTGAAAAAAAGATTGTGTTTGTCTTAAATCTCCTCACCTGTTTATATTAGGTGATTATTAGCAGCTGTCCTTATTGAATTATGTAAGCCTTGTCTGTGTCATCCCAATTTTGTAAAGCGATGATAATTATGACCATACAATCATCCTGTGAAAGTTTTAAGAGTTTCAGTCAAACCTGCCATGGTGGCCACTAGTATTCAGCAAGTAACCTGTATTGAGCAAGCGTCCATCGGGTTCCCAATTGAACCTTATGCACTAAAATTAGCCTGTTTGAAGCAAGCACTTTTTCAATGTCCCTTAGGTGCTTGCTTGATACAGGTTTGACACTGTATTTATGGACTTTTTGACGACAAGATTGCATTGAGTAAAATTCCAATGTGAAATTCCATATTGCCCCCTTTCCTGTTTTATTCGACGGCTCGTCCCAAGTTTCGTAAGCGATGATCCTTATGACCATACAATCACCCTGAGAAAATTTCAAGAGCATCCGATAGTATTTGTGGACTTTTTGACGTCAACAATATTGCATTGAATAAAATTCCTAGGTGAAATATCATAAGGCCCGTTTTCCCGTGTTATCAACGAGACCATCCCCATTTTCTAAAGCGACGATCCTTATGACCCTTCAATCTATGCGTAAAATTTTCAAGAGCTTCCAATAATATTTGTGGGCTTTGTCTCGTAACAAGATTGCATTAGGTGAAATACCTAAGTCAAATAACATAAGGCCCCCTTCCCGGGCCGTGTTATCCGATGGATTGTCCCCATTTTCGAAAGTAATAATTGTTCTTATGATCCTAGAATCGTCAGGTAAAACTTTCAAGAGAATCCAATAAAATCTGTTCACTTTATGGCCGGTAACAAGACTGCATCACATTCTAAATCATGTCATCGCTACCTTATCATACGCACGTTTTCGCGGTATTTCTGCCGTCAGAGCATTTTTTAAAATGTGACCCGTCATGCGAAAAGGTACATTTTCGGAACTCCATAAAATAAACATTTGAACCAGAGGTTGGCTCTTGTACAGCGGGCCAGACAATTACTCGAATCGAAAGATACTGTGTATATATATATTTGGCATGATGATAGATGTCGGTGATACGAATGTACGGGTACAATGTTCAATGATGTCCGTAAAGGTCGAACTTCTGACAAATTTTCTGATTCGGGGACATGAATTTGTGTTCCACATCTTGTTTTTGCTTTCAGAATCTTTATATACCTCCTCCCTTACCATAAGGACAATTTCAACGAAACTTTACATGATTATCACTTTGGTCACCCTTTACATAAATTGTTTTAGAAATGTGATTGACGCCTATTAAGGCTGTGATAAAGCGGTGCTCATTTTCACTATAAAATCTGTTAACATATTTTCTTCCCTTACATACCAAAATGAAAAAAAAAAAAACACGCACACAGAAAATCGGCGACGCCGACACTCCTGCAATTCCAATTTCAACGGTCGCCGAAACCAAAGTAAGTGAAAATGTAAAAAAAAAAAGGACAAAAATACGTCTACGATGTGTACAAAAGCGGCCGATCGCTGGCGATAAGACGTCGATATATTATCAACTAGTCTATACGAGGGATGATCCTCACTAGAGGTGAGGAGTATTCAGTTTAAGTTCTATGCAGATTCATTATCGAGTCAACGGTTAGCACAATACTGTTTATATTATATATTTTTCGTTTCAAGTGGCAAACGTTTAAAAACTACCCCGCTTTGCAAGTAATAAAGCATTCTCGGATCCTTGATCTAGTGACTAACATATACCTTATTAAGAATTAGTTAAAAAGGTAACTACTCAAAAATACCATTCTGTAAAAAAATATAATTCCATCTATATATCTATCTATATATACTGCCTAACTTATTTCGGGTTTTACTGGTAGGTGCGCGTCTGTGCTGGAATAAAAACTGTTAGTCATTGGTTAGGGTGCCAAATTTTAAAAGTATTTTGAGTGTTAGGTTAAAAGATCTGATAGAACAAGTTTGGTCATTCAGGGACGGCTCACTATCTGAAAAGAATCAAGCCTCTTCTTGAACGCAGCAATGTCAGGTTGCTGTACGATTGTCTCTGGTAGGCTGTTCAAAGGTATCATTGTGTGGGAAAAAAAGAATGTTTAAAGTAGGAAGCATTTGCGTGAAACTGTCTAAAAGATTCTGTGTGCATATGTCGGGTGATCCTAACTGGTCTTTAAAGATAAGTTGGTATGGGTACTACAACAAAACTATTAACAGTTTTATAAAACATAGTGACTCTGGTGATGTCTCGTCTTTATCGAAGAGTTTGCCAACCAAGCTCCTTCTGCATGCAGGTGACACCGTCATAATAACAAAATATATTATTAACCCATCTTGCTGCTGTACGTTTTGGTTTAAACATATTTTATTCAGATAATTTACATGTTTTGTATATGTATGATTACAATATATATGAAATGGATTAGAACGAAAGCTAGGAGCTTATATTGTTCTTCTCCAAATAACCAGTTATTTTTTCATACGTTGTGATCTAAATTGAATAAATAGTAAGAGTATATGAAAATAAATACAATAAATTTTAGAAGGTCGGTGTAACGCTATAATAGCTATTTTAAATATAGAAAAAGAAAAAGACGAAGCTGAAATAACAAAAAATTTGGGTGGGCGGTGGTGTTGGTGCTGCTGTACGTTGTACTTTTTCTACTTTGTTGACATAGGATGTTGTGTAAGGCTCCAAACAGTTGATGCGTATTCTACCTGGGGTCTAACTAAAGTTCTGTACGCTGTTTCTCTGATCTTCTTATTTTTGGTCTGGATTCCTTTTGAAATTTCATATCTTTTTCAGTACTAGATCTCTCACCGTCAGTAGATAATGCAACTCTTAAAACAGATCTAAGCCATGCGGTTCTATTTTCCCGATATCATGGCAGTAAAAAACATATAAAAAACAAGTATCTTAATTCAAAGACTCTTCTTTTTCAAAAAAAAAACTTTGGTCACGAAGGTCTGGCCAGTTGCGCCGGAAAAATGAAAATATTTTTTTTTCAAATACCCTGACTTGAATTGTATGTACATTTGATAGTCACTAAATTAAGTAAATTGTTAACACGTGAGTATTCAAAATACAAGTGCATTGTGCTGTTCTCACTAACCCCAAAGTATGTCCCACCCTTTAAAATATTTTTCCATTCATTTATTATTATTATTTTAACTGTTACTTGTCTATTTCTTTAGTTACTTTCAATTTGGAGCAACGCGTACATGTATATATTAGGCTGTATTCGTAAATCTGAACAAGTCAATGTCAAATAATCATTCCGGATCCAATACTTGGGTTCGAAAAAATGTAATGGAGGTATAGTAAGAATGTAGTTCCTCTATAGATACATTATGTTCTTTTTTCCTGATAAAAGTCAGGTGACCGAAAATTCGAAAAAAAAAGTGTTTTGAAAATAAAATGGACTTTGAATTTGTTACTTCAAAAAGTCTAGTCTAATACGGGAAAAGTAACGCAAAGCGCCCGAAGGGCGCTTTGTGGCTTTTCCCGCTTCTAGATAACGCGTGCATAACATTCAAATAACCAAAATCAAAATGAAATACATATACCATCAAAGTTTAAATTTGTGTCGTAATGGCGGCCTACATGGAGAATGATGATCTCGCGAGATTTCGCCATTTGTTTTATTATTTATTTTAATTTATCTACTTTTTTGTTTGATTTTACTTCTGTCGATCATTATCAAAATTTAGATTGTAGTGAATGTAAAACTAGGATAAAAATCAGCATTACAGGAAAAAAAGTTGCACATTTTTGCTTAGAATCTCGTGTGGATGCCGTTTTCTTTTTACCCCCCGCAAATGACGTCATTCTACACTTTGGGGAAATAAGACGCTACTTTTTCCCGCCAAAGCAACGTCATTGTTGTTGCGTTTTTACGTCGGGGTAAAAAAGCGGGATAAGAATTGAAAGAGATGAACTCTACAGCAATAATCCCGGTTTAGACCTGAAAAAAGATGAAATCGTTAACATAATTCGCAGTTTGATTTTTAAAATAATGCGAATACAGCTATTTAAGCTAGAGATATGCCAGCCAAACTCTTGTCTGAATCGCATCCTTTAGGACCCAGTTTCTATGATACTTGTGTCCATATTCAAAGTACCCACCTTATATTCTTTGCGAAGAAAAACAAATAAGAATTGTATTGAGTACCTCTCACTCATAGTAGGTTAATTTCTTCCGATGTTAGCACTTATTTAAATTACTGTGACTGAGAAAATCAAACTAGAAATAAATGAGAAAAAGCAAATAGCTATCGATTTGATAAATAGTCTATTTTGGTCTTCGGAAAATTAGTTATTATGTGCATATTCTGTACAGCACTTGGGCAAGTTTATTTCACATTACAACTGCATTTATTTTTGGCGGTGACAATATCTTCGGAGTAGAACAAATATGACTTAAAAATGACACAAGGTGGCTAAAACCCCATTCAAGCGAAAAAAGAAAGAGTGGCCAGAACAGACAGACACTTCAATATTCAATATTGAATTTGATACATCATTCATACGCGTCGATACAGCAAAATGTTGGGGTGCAGTAGCTTTGTTATTAAATTCAGGCTTAAGTTGAGTGAAGGAGTAAATCAAGAATGATTCTTTCTTCAAATTACTTTTCCCGTCTGTAGGTTAAACCTATTGTAATATTAAATTTCAGTCTTATTTGACAAGCTAGCCTGCTTCAATCTATCATTGACTGGCGAGCCTGCCTCAATCCGTCGATATTGAGTAAATCGTCCAGTCTATAATTCAATTTAGTCCTAGTCTAACACGTATTCGGGGTGAATTGGCTTAAACACCTTATTAGTCACAAATTAGACAGATCCTTTAATATAAATCACAAAAATCTTACACTATTGCAAAGTTTGGAACGTTGCAGTAGATAACTTATCGCTGGAAATATTATTTATTTACTGATTGTTTATGTTACAATCTGTGTGAAGCTGCTCCGGTCAACTTGCCCCAAAACAAAAATGGCGTCCTCGCATGAGGAGAAACAGATCTTTTCCATTTTATGTCAAATAAATCACATGCTGCCCTAGAAAAGAATTGCAAACCAAATTTTAAAGACAAACACATCCATTGTGCGTTTAATTTAGACGATATCCGTGTTTGATTTCGTATTGTAAGTTGTTAAATCTGATCATTTGTGGGACTGCAAAAATGGCCGCCAATGACAAATGTAGTATAGAAAATATAGAAAAAAAGTTGATGACATGTAATAGTTCGCAAGACAGCGTACAAGCTCTATCTATGTGGATCATGCACAATAGATCTCATCACCAGAGAATCGTTGACACTTGGCTGAAGGTCTTAAAAAAGAGTAAGTATTTGGTTGTTTGGCTCTGTTGTCAATTGACCTGAATTGATTGATTTATTGAATGTAGTTTAATGCCGCTTTCAACATTTTTATGCCCCTGTTTCAAGAGATCGGGGGCATATTGTTTTACTCATGTCCGTCTGTCTGTCGGTCTGTCTGTCCGAAAACTTAACCTTGCCAATATCTTAAAGCCTATTAAAGATACAAAGCTAAAATTTGGCATGACGATACATTTCAATGATCAGCATCTGCTGATACCAAAGTCAAGGTCATGTGTCCGGTTTGAAAAAAAATGCTGTGACGGGGGCATTAGTGTTTCACAAACACATCTTGTTCAGTTATATTGTGGAGGCTGGAGTACCAAAGTATTCCTGGTAATTCTCTCACCAGTACAACAATATCATCCTTTCCTAGCATCCAGCTGCTATCTTGCATTAGGTCTATGATTATCAACCAATTGGTGAGAGACAAATAATGGGAGAGAAAGAGTAGATAAGTCTAAATCAAACCACAAGGCATTTCAAGAATTTGTCACGGAATGTCCCGGTTGACCATCAATGTATAAGGCTCAAGTCTAATCACATCTCTAGTCTATGAAGACTGAGAACGTTTGTAAAACGTTTTGTTGCCACAATGATATAATTGGAGTATTCCAACTGTTTAAGGTGGTCACGTGACTTCTTTTGGGTATAAAAGGCAGAGTTTTCATAATTCTTTGTCAGTCGCTTGTCTGCTGGCTTCGTGGTAACTAGTCATTTGACGATATACCCACTGCTTTGCTATATAAGCAATAATATTTGTACGCTCTAGTCTTTGTTAAAGCCCGACACTACATAAACCTCATATTTGCAGATCTGGCACGCCAGAACTCATATTTGCAGGTTTTTCAGTATTGTGTCGTGACTCTATCGCGAGTTCCATACGCTTGTCACCTCAGAGTTGCAACCTTGGCCCAAACCTTGGTTCAGAAGTGCAGGTGATCAAACCGTGTGTTAAACTCATTGTTTAGGGTCTGAGCTTTAGACATAGTTCTGGAGTCAGCATTGGTTTGGACCAGCTTGTATCGGCCCAAACCTGTTCTAATCCTTGACGTGTTGGAGTTCTTGTATTGAACAGCTCAACACATACCCTTGACCTATTCCTAAGGACTGGGTCTTTCAGACTAAATCATCACAGGAGTCAGGCTCAACACTTGTTTGGACCATTCTGATTCTTGTGTGATTAAGTCTTATTAATAAACCTGTTTCATACCATACCAGCCCCTTTTTGTCATAGAACATTGTGTTCGTCCCACCAACGTTTCAGGCACTAACCGCTCGGTGCACGTTACAAATTGAAATTGACACATTGATTTTCAAATTGTTACAATTAGGTTTGCAAACTGAAGAGACATGGTCCCATTGAGCCTGAAATCCTTGAACGACATCTCCTCATGAATCACTGGGCAGATTTAAATGAAATGCTTTAACAGAATGTTCTTTGGTTGATCCTCTTCAAAAATTCTTCGTGAAATCTGGATAGATATGGGTGTAGCAGGGTGGGATTATTTTGGGTGCTAAATCTTTAAATATCTTCTCCTCGGTAGCTAATGGGTCTACTTTCACTTTGAATTCTTGGAATAACATCTCCTCTTCAACAACTAGGTAAATTTGATTGAATCTTTGCTAGAAAGTTACTTGGTTGAGATCTACTGCACCAATGAAATTGAGGTGAGCCATTTAGGGCCATTCTGGCCCTCTTGTTATGTATGCAGGGATCTGCCCAGGAATCAAATCAGTTGGGCCAAATGGCCCATTGTGTTTAGAAAAAAATGGGCCATTTCAGAAATTGTGGGGCCTTACCAATAATTACAATAACAAAAAGTTAGCCAGACAGAATTGTGTCATCATTTAAAGATAAGTAAGCGTACTGGACTATTAGGCTTTTTAACCTTTTAATTGACTTGCAGATTAACACATAAGCATACTGATCTGTTGTGTTTACAGGCACCAGATGTAAAAGTATTTCTTTTTTAAGACACATTGGTCATTGGCAGTAGAATAAATATGAATTATAATTATACTTCAAAAATAATGAATAATAATGTGAATTGACTAAAAATAACACTAATTTAGGCTGGGGTTATAATTTGATCGAGTTGCTTATGGCATGTTGACGGGTCACAATTATGTTCAACTTATATTAATTTTCTCTTTGTTGTCTAAGCAGTTACACAAATCTGATCACTGTGTATTGAAAAATCCGGGCCTCTTTATTTTTCTGATTTGCCGAAATATTCAATCCGAGGCGTTTGACTGTTTGCCAAGCAAACTTTTTGCCGAGACGGATTTCAGTCCCAACAGATTTCTCGAGAATCTGCGACATTGGATGGTTATGAAGCTTATCCACGGCGCACTGAGTAGTAAGGACTCGGTCTGGGTTCAGACGAATCAACATCCTCTTAAATTTTCTCTGTTTTGGCCAAATCCATGCAAAAAAGACAAAAATAGTCTTATGACACCTTTTAGTTTGATCCATTGCTCAAAAACATGTAAACAAGGAATGGTCCCTGACTAATTTTTGATTTCCAATGACAAGGTGTCCATTCAACAGTATGGCGTGGGATACCATATTGATTTTTTTTTTTTAAAAAAAGGCTAAATGGCTACGGCATGTACGGGAAGTCGTCTTTCTGTGGACGCTGTATGTAAAAATTTCAGCTCGCTGTTTGGCCCATTTGTTTGATTTTTTGCGCCATCTGCAAATTTTTTGCAGCATTCGAGCAATGGCGCTGCCTGGGCAGAACTCTGTGTATGTCAGCCTCTGATTTTTCAGATGTTTTTTTTTTAAGTTCTTGACATATATTTATTAATCAGATGTCCAGTTATTGAGAGCACTGGATGAAAAATAGGAATCGCTAACATGCCTGTGTCATCAACTATTATGTGGCCTTTGAATTATTCAGTGAAATTAAAATTGACCACCATTTTATTAATTTCAAAATTAATAGATATGAATAAATGGTTTTTCAAAAACAGGTTTTCAACATTTAAATAATTTCATCATTATTGTTAAGAATGGGTTTATCTTTTTGCAAAGAAAATTAGACAACAGTAAGCGTTGTAAAAAGTAATGACAAACATGGCTTTGTTCTTCCCATATTCTTTTGTCAAAGCAAACTTTTATGTATCTTTTTTTGTCTTCACAGGTGAAACAAAACATAAGCTCACCTTGTTTTATCTTTGTAATGATGTTGTCCAACATGCGAAGAGAAAGAAAGCGTTGTATTATCTGGAGAATTTCAAGGATAATTTAAGAGAAGCAATTATGCATGTGAGGTAAGCGCAGTGATAATATTTCAATCATGACTTTAGATACACAGGGTTTGACACTAAGGGGATTCTGAGAGTCTGAGACTCCTTGTTTACCCTTTAGGACTCCTTCATGTTGCAAGTAAGGAGTCTGATGGACTCCCAGGGTCATATTAGAATATTTTGAAAAACAAATGCACAGAGCAGTGTCCTTTATAACACTTGCCAAAACTGTAGATCTTTTTATGCCCCCGATAGGGAGGCATCATAAATTTGACTTGTCCGTCCGTCCGTCTGTCCGTCCGTCCGTCATTCCGTCCAAAAACTTTAACATTGGCCATAACTTCCTTATTACTTAACATATTCGCATCATACTTTACCACAACATTCCTTGGTACATTACCTTTCTGTAGGCACATACTTTGGTGACCTTGACCCCTGGATGACCTTGACCTTCAACATAGATTGGCCATAATTTAAAATCAAAGCGGTGTCGGGGGCATTGTCATCTTACAGTGACAGCTCTTGTTATCTTCAACTTCAAAAGTTGTTGAACAAAACATTTACTTGCATCCTGTAGTGATTTGAGAAAAAAAAATCTTATTTGCAGGCCTCCTAGTGAAACCTTTAAAACCTTTAAAAACCTTTAATTTCAGAGCAAACCTTTAAAACCTTTACATTTCCCCAGAAAACCTTTAAAAAAGCCAAAATAGCCTGTAATTCTCACTCAAAACCTTTATATTTGCTCTGAATGGTTGCTGTGCTAGCTGAAAGCAAGTAATGGCTTTTGTTCTGCATTTTCCATTCTTTTATGTGTAGCTGAAAAATGCTGCTTTTGTTTCTTCCATCTTGAGTTTTTCAGAATGCAGTATTTAACATAAAAAAATGACTTTGATATGACTATGGGTTCAATAAAGAAATAAGAACCTCAACAAAAATAGCCTTTATTTACTCTTAAATTTTTTTCATATTTTACACTAAAAGGCCTTTATTTTCATACATTGGAGCCTTTATAAAAACCTTTATTTTCATTTAGGCCTGCTAGGAGGCCTGTATTTGGATGAACATTGTGGAAAAGAAGAAATTGCGTTTAACAAGCAATTTCTTCTTTTCCACAATGTTCTCCCAGTATGAAAATTCCGACTCCTTACTTTGAGCTTAGACTCCTTGATTTCATGTGTTAGGAGTCAAATTGACTCCTTAATCTCAGGAGTTAGTATCAACCCCTGGATACAGGGAGTTTTTGGGATTTTATGTTGACCCTTGACATGGAACCTGGAATATTCCTGCTTTTGCAGACTTCTGTCTTCAGGAAATACCCCAATCTGCTATAGGACTGGGTCTGTTAAACTTTCGAGCTTTTACCAGATCAGGCTACAGTCAAACCTGTGTTAAGCAAGCACCCAAAGGACATTAAGAAAGCGCTTGCTTAATACAGGTAATTGCAATGCAATTACTACATTTGGGAAGTCAGTGGTTGCTGCTTAATACAGAATGTTTGCTGAATACAGGTGGCTGCTAAAACAGGTTTGACTGTATATTAACTAGCATGAAAAGTAAAAGATATTGTGTATGTGGCTAGATTTTGCAGGTCAATAGGTCCTGTATTTTTCTCATTCATAGCATTGACCTGATTTCTACCAGATATGTCAGTGGGACAGGCATTATTTCATGCAGTCTGCTTTTGCTAGTGGTATAGTTGATGATCAGGCTGCACATAAGTGCAATCTGATCTTAGTCTATACCACCTGATTTTCCTGATCAAACTAGAAAGACTTAGAAACATATGTGTTTAAAATGAAACTTTCTTATATCCTATGTACTTCTATTTCATTGCAATTTTGCCTTGATTTTAATCAACATGACATGAGTTAAGATGCTTCATTTATTCTTACACAATACCTGAATTGTGTTTTCTCATGCGACTTCACTGAATTGTCTGGCCAAGACAATAAACACAAGAACCCTCAATAAAGGCTCCATAAAAAAAACTTGGACTGGTTTCACTCCATTTTAACTGTAACTTTGTTGATGCATTTGATTTCTGATGGAAAGGTGATGAATCAATCATTCTTATTCATATCATCAGGATTTTTAGCATGCCTTTTTATTGGACAAAAAAGATCAGTATATACTATTACGGTATGCTGGACTTATTATCTATGTTAGTGTGGTTGTAACAGGCAGGATGACAGACCTTAAACATACCAATGTCTGTGTCGGTACTGAAAATATTTACGTTTACCGTTAACTTGCATTGTGTGTTAAATATCACTAGAGCAATTCATACCTTAAATGAGCATATCTATGAAATAAAAGTATTTATATAAGACTTGATCCTTTTTCAAATTAGATTACTTCCTTTATCACACGCCTGAAGCTGAGCCATGCTCTTGTGTTTGCTTTGAAACTTAAGTACTATCTTGTAACTTTTTTACTTAGATAATAGATTTTCATAATACATTTTTAGTGCTCAATACAAGACTGTACTAAGTGTGTATACAATGTAAATACAAAGTACAGTCTTGCACTGAACCCTCGATTTGTATTTGCTGATGTATTGGTTTCTATTTAGAAGATTACAGTACTGACTTGATTCCTAAAATTGATCTTCATGTTATTCTATAAACAGGGATGCTGACAAAATCAAGCCTAACATAGAAAGAGTTTTGAATATCTGGGAACAAAGACGAACTTATGATGTGAAGTTTATTCTTGAATTAAGACGCATATTATCTGGAGGTAAGAAGTAAACTGTGAAATGATATAGAGATTCTGTAAAAGGAAGAGAGATAAAGGGTTTAAATGTATGCAGAAGAAAAGCATTTATTTTCATTTAAAGCTACACATGGGCTCAGACTAATCAGAGTCTTCACCAAGTACTCTGAAGGTAGCATTTGAATCAATGTATCTATAGAATATCAGCTTACTCAGGGCTTGAGCTAGTGTTTAAAATTGAGGAGTCATTGAGTCCTGAACCAAGAATTTCTGTGAGTCAAAACTGATTTTAAAGGGGTCCAAATAATAGAACAAGCAAAATAATAGTACAATTTTGTACATTTAAGAGCTAAAATACCTTTTCTTGTAAAGAGATGAAGTTACTAATTAATTTGTTAAACCTAAGTTAGTATATAAGATACATCATTGAACATTTGAGGGTTAAACCATTTTTTGACCCTTGAAATTTTCTCTCAAGGTGGTCAAGATGACCCCCCCCTCGGAGAAATTTCTACAGGTCAAATTAACTTGAGATATTTTATGTTTCAAGATATTGAAAGCAGAGGTTGACACTAACTCCTGAGCTTAAGGAGTCAATTGGACTCATAACACATTAAATCAAGGAGCCCAAAGCTCAAAGTAAGGAGTCCGAATTTTCATAAGGGGAGAATATTGTGGAAAAGAAGAAATTGCTTGTTATAAGCAATTTCTTCTTTTCCACAATGTTCTTCCAAAAAAGTGTTTTTTTCTCAAAACACTGTTTTCTTCAACAACTTTTGTAGTGAAAAGATCTACAAGATCTTTGGCAAGTGTTAGAAAAGACACTACTCTGTGCTTTGTTATTTCAAAATATTCTCATTTGACCCTTGGAGTCCATTGGACTCTTTACATGCAAATGGAAGGAGTCCAACTGGTAAACAAGGAGTATCAGACTCCCGGACTCCCCATAGTGTCGAACCCTGGAAAGCCAATAAATCTTTTGATTTGGTTATAGTGCATTGACTTTTGATAGAGTAATGGCCATCAATGGAAAATATTGTCCAACGGATTCAAACATCTAAGAAGACTCAACTTAAATTTTATAGCAAACACTTCCTGGTACTTTATTATGGACAAAACACTTTTAGTCTTCATTAACCCTTATCATGCTGAATTGAATCCTCTTTCAGACTTGCACTCATATCAAAGTACTGAAAGCCCTAGAATCCAAGGGTGTATATAATCTTTGTTTTTGAAGATTAAATTCTTTAACAACTCTGTCTATAAAGGGGACAAACAGGTGGTTTTTACTAAAATCAGACTGCACCTAAGTGTAGGCTGATCTTTGTCTATGCCTCCTGTCAAAACAGGAATATTCAGGGTTCGGCGTGACAAGGGTTAACTAGTCTTTTCTACAACAAATCTAGTTGACTCTGTTGAGATTATGTGTCTGTGTTAAACAGTTATTATTTTCATGCATTCAGGCCTTTTTTTACGCTGATTTTGGGGCCGAAATTCGGCCCCAATCCCCTCTTAAAAACATATACTTTTTTCCCCTTTTTCATTAAAAAAATCCCCTATCCAAAATTCCACAAAATGCCTTTCCCTGACGAAAAAAATCCTGCAATTTTACGCATTTAAAAAAAAAAAAAAAAAAAACACACACACAAAAAAAATCGTCTGCAACACCGGGACACAATTTAGATGCCATTGATACCATTTTTCATTCTGACATATACAAAAAGAGCAAAACTTGATTTCCAAACCATAAATCTGGTTCATTAGTAGTTACCAATCAGTTAAAATGCCTTTTAAAGCCATAAGACATCTTTTTGGGTTGCTTTTTGACGGGACTGTAATGTTTGGCAAGCCCTCGTCGGCAGTTTTTAAAATACGATTATGGAGCAAAACATCAATACTACAAGGGGAAAAGTATTAAAGAAAATTCTTTGTGGTCTAAAATATACAAGCACCATACTAATTTTGCATTAAATAGTAAAAAATTTACAAAAACAGGTATCAGAGAAATCTGTCTGTCACCAGCTAAACTGTACCAGTTACCGGACATGCATAAAACTCGGATACGCTTTTTTTGGATTTATTCAACAGAACTAATCTATAAGTGCAAGAATATACTAATTTGGGTAAAAAGACTTTTTGATTACATTAGAATAAATATTCTTCAATCAATTTTCATCCTAAGAAGTGACCTAATTTACCAAGTTTGTGTTTGTTTTTAAATGGCTGTTTTCTTGTGTGTGTGTTTGGTTTTTTTTACATACTTATTTGAGTTGATTCAGAGACACTTTCTCTGTTCCTATAACTATTTCAAAATTGATTATTATGAAAAACAAGACCCTTAGAACAAGAAGGCATAAAGAAAGGTTATGAACATGTATTTTAACACAGTAATTTAATTTATTATGAAAAAAAGGTTACTTCAGTTAGATAAAAAAAAATAGGTAAATACAATTTGAGATTTTCAATTACAAAAAAAATAATAATTTGATAACTTATTAGTACTTGTACATACATCATTAATTATGTACAGTCAGTTGTAGAAAAATGTGCTTTGTATCCAAATGAAAATATTCCAATTTTATTTGCTTGACAATTTTTGTGTCTCCCTAAATGAACAACTTACCCCAAATACTGAACTTGGGTGGACATAATGACCCCCTAAATAAAAAGTAAAGGGAAAACCCTGCCATCAAGATGGAAAAAGATTTCTACAATTTATTTAAGCCAAAATAATCATCTAAATGACCTTACATGCCTTGATCATTGATCATAGGTAAAAACACACGAAAGTCATGACTTTTGATTGATATTTTACTATGTGATATGAAAATTCCCCTCTCAGTAAATTTTTCCCCTTCAAAAAGGACCCGCCACCTTTCCCCTTAACCCTAGAAAAAGGCCTGGCATTGTATGATAGGTAATTTTTTTTAAAAATTTTTTATAACGATTCTCCCTCCTTTTTATGACAGACTTTGCTGGTAATTCTAGTAAGGACTCCAGCGCTAAATCAACACCAATGAGCCCGATATCCCCTGTACCGGAAAAAGTTAAGAAGAAAGAAGACAGAAAGAAGAAAAAGAAAGTAGAAGAAATAAAACCAGTAACACCAGAGATAGAAGAGGAGGAACCAGAGGAAGAGGTGGTAGAGGAAATGGTGGAATTTAAGGTAATCTTACTTCAACAGATTATTATGCTCCCCGAATGGAGAGCATATAGCCGCCGCTTCTTCTCTCTGTCCATCCGTAATTCCGTCCGTCCTTCTGTTTCCAGCGATTTCTCCATAACCCTCGGGCCAAATCAAATGAAACTTGCCATGTGAACCCCCTATGATACAATGCTGTTGTGTCTTCCCCGGTTTTTAGATATGTGGCATCGTCACAGGAAAAGGGAACTTTGGGTTACTAGTTTCTCTCATTTCTCCTTGTCTAATGGTCAGAATTTACTGAAATTTCATACTCGATATTTGGCATCCAAGTGGTCCTTTCACAAAATTTGGGAGTCCCTGCTACAGATATGGATTATTTCTTTTAAGCATTAGACCTGTCTTTATATGATTTTAGAGCTATTTCCTGGCTGATGGTAAAGAAAGTATTAATCATATATTGACCATTTTGAGCTCAACTTCAGGAAAGACTTGAAGACTTGTTTCAAACAGTCTTCAATTCTTTTCTGAAGCTGTTCTGAAGGAGGTGTTTGGGACTCACATTAGATAGATTTTAGGGGCCTTGCTACTTATTTGAGAGTTTCAGACTCACAATACCTGCATCCCTTAAAACCCTATAAAGACAAACTTTATAGAGCTTGATCAATTGCCTCTTGTGTGGTGATTTGATCTGAATCTCTTTGTTTTGACCTGTCTGTTGGAATATTTAGGGTGAATATGCTAATTTGTATTCAGATTTGACCATTCATATGAAAATGGACCATCTGGGAATTATGTAGAATAGATACTTGAGAAAGGGTATTGAAACTAGCAGAGGTAGGCTAAAAGGTATATTGAAAAAAAAGGAAAAAATAAAAGAAACAATATGGTAATCTCAGCTGGTTTCATTTCATTTGATTTGTCACATATCTAAATACTTTCATAAATTCTGTGTTATTGTTTATCTTACTGAATTAAAATTGTTTTTAATGAAGAAAATGCTGAAGTCCATTTTCTTCTTTAGAAAAACATGTTTTTTATAAATTGGTTGATTTTTTTCTATCCCTTTCAAGTAGAAAATCATCTTTTACTTGTCCAGGGACTAGTGGAGAATTTCTGTACTTCCACACCTCTGATTTAATGTTCTGAAGCTAAATGTAAAGAATGTTAAGATTTCTACATTAAAAGATAGATGTGTGCAAGCTGACAAAATATCAGCTCACTCAAAATTGTTTCCATATGGTTATGAAATAAAAAATTAAACCAATCACAATGCACAGATATTGACAGACTAAAATTGTTGATATTCAAATGCATTGATATAAATATAAAGGATGTATAGATTCAAAATTAAATTCCCTATCTTTTACAGCCAACTAAATTTATAGAGGAGGTGACATCTCTGAGACAGACAGAAATGGAGGTCACACTGAAGGCCAAACAGCTCACAATGATGAGGATAGATGCAACCAATGTGGACGCTGTCAAACAGTTAAAAGGTATTGTCAGCGATACAACTGTGTCAATATACACTTATTTCATGGTATTTTGTGTAATAGTGGAACTTTTGTCCAGAATCGGAGGGGATGACCTTCTGAACTGTTTGGCAACAGTTCAGAATGTCATCCCCAACATGGAGGGCAATAGTTTTTCACTGTTACAGGAATACCCAAGATATAACTGTTTATTACCTGATCTTTAATGTGTAAATTTGTTATATCATTCAAAAAATGGTGTAAAAGAGACATACTGAGAAGAAACGTTGATCTTTGTGGTTAAATTTCAAAGAGTGTGTCACTCCACACGTTAATTACACATGCAACAAAATAACATAATTTTTAGTTCGGCTGTTTTCAGAGAAAACCCGAGGTATTGCTATAGCCTTCGTGTCGTCTTCGTTGTCATTGCTGTGCGAAAACTTAGACATTTTGTGATATCTCTGGTTCTACTGAAAGCATTTATATATACTATCAAGGGGGATAACTCTAGATGCATTTTGAACAAAATATGCCCCATTTTAGACTTAGATTTTTTCCCACCATCCAGCACTCAACAGCCTAGCATAGGCACCCGTACTTACTGCACATGGATGAAACAGGTCATGTTGGCGCATCCCTTTTAGCTCATCTGAGCACAATGGGTAAAAATAGGAAAACCTTCAATAATCTTCTTCTCTGAAACCAGAAGGCAGACAGCTATCATATTTAGTTTGTAGCATCATGTAGTGGACCTCTACCAACTTTGTTAATATCAAGACCCTGGGTTCAAATTTGGGCTCCACCCGGTGCAACCCTTTTTACATAGAATCAAAGAGCGAAAAAGCATATCTGTCATGCTCTTGGCTGAAAACATTTCATGGTATTGATCTTACGTAGAAATTGTCTCCTTGTTGACATCTGCCTGTTTAATAATGTGATGTCCCATGGATCAAATAGACTCAAGTGAGTGATCTAGGACCATCATGGTCCTCTTGTTAGATTTGTCTTTCAACATAGGACTGGGACAGACGAGCCTTTTCTTCTTTCTTCTTGGCTGAAAAAGCTTCACTGGCTCTGTTCTGAAATACACCAAAATGTGAGATTGCACAGTAATAGATTGTCTAAGCTGATATGATTTAATTTGTGTTTTCTAAACTATTCAGATCGATCTCATGGAGCTGACTTCTGCAAACAGTTTGAGGAATCTTGTATCAAGATAGAGGACTATGTATCTACACTGGAACGAGAAATCAAACAGCGTAAAGTGGTGGTTGCTCACTGTGATCAAGCTGAAAGTTTTTATGAAGAGCAGTTTAAAGAAGCTAAGATAGTGGCAACGGTAAGTATTTGTGATCCGTCACTCGAAAAGGGACCATCTTGGAACTCTGTTAAATAAATTTTTGAAAAAGAGATTGGGACCAGCATAGGTCAACAAGAGGTCTCATCTCAAAATTCTTTCACTGGATGGTAGATTGATCATTGTAGATTCAGAAAATAAGTACATTGTGAAAAATTTCGACCCTAAGTTTAGACAAACCGTTCAATCTGACTAGGGTTGACACTTTACACACTTCCCAGATGGTCCCTTTTTGCGTGACAGGACTCTGTATGAGAGGGTGTGATAGAAACAAATAATACTTTACTATTTTTGCTTGGCGCGTATAGAACAAAAAGACTAGACATTGCCACCACCTTTGTTTTAGCATGACAAACTTGAACTGTGGTCATATCTTTATTATGCCTGTCTTCCAAGAACAGGGGGTATATTGCTTTGCACTTGTAGGTCGGGTCTGTCCATAGACCTTTTTATGCCCCCGTATCGAGAGATCGGGGGCATATTGTTTTACTCGTGTCCGTCTGTCTGTCTGTCCGTCTGTCCGTCTGTCCGAAAACTTAACCCGAAAACTTAACCTTGCCAATATCTTCAAGCCTATTCAAGATACAAAGCTAATATTTGGCATGATGATAGATCTCAATGATCCGCATCCGCTGGTACCAAAGTCAAGGTCATGTGACAAGGTCAAGGTCATTTGTCAAGGTCAAACTTTGAAAAAAAATGCCGTTCCGGGGGCATTCGTGTTTCACAAACACATCTTGTTGGTCTTGAAAATATCTCAACAAGAGTGCCATCGTCACAAAATACGCCGCCACTTTGCTGCTGTTTCAACAAAATAATTGTAGACACTACTTATTTTGAGAGAACCAAATTCAAAATTACCAAGTTTTATTTAAATCAAGACAAAAAATTAGGAGGAGTTGCCTTCACTAGGCTGCAATTTCAATAAGCCCCAGACACTAAGTTTTAAAGGGGGAATAATTCAGGGAAATAAATGAGCCATAAAATCCTTGATCCATGTACATCTACAAATTATGGTGATTACATTGACCAAGTTTCATTTAAATAAAGACAAAAAGTAAGGAGGAGTTTCGTTTCAAAGGCTGCAGTTTCAATAAGCCCTAGATACTAAGTTTTAAGGGGGCATAATTTAGGGTAAAATTAATGACCATAAAATCCTTACTTCATGCTCATCTACCAAATTCGGTTATAACATCCACTAAGTTTCATTTAGATCCAGCCAGAAACTTAGGAAGAGTTGCATTCACAAGGCTGCAATTTCAATAAGTCCCCGAGACTAAATTTTAAGGGGGCATAACTGAGGCAATAAGCCCCAGAGACTAAGTTTATAAGGGGCATAACTCAGGCAAAAATCAATGAACCATAAAATCCTTCCTTCATGCACATCTACCAATTGAGGTGATAACATTGACCAAGTTTCAAGAAGATCCAGCCAGAAACTTAGGAGGAGTTTTGTTGACAAGAAAAGTGGACCCAGAGACTAAGTTTTTAAAGGGCATAACTCGGGCAAAAATAAATGAACCATAAAATCCTTCCTTCATGCACATCTACCAATTAAGGTGATAACATTGACCAAGTTTCAAGAAGATCCAGCCAGAAACTTAGGAGGAGTTTCGTTGACAAGAAAAGTGGACCCAGAGACTAAGAATTAAAAGTGCATAACTCAGGCAAAAATCAATGAACCATAAAATCCTTCCTTCATGCACATCTACCAATTAAGGTGATAACATTGACCAAGTTTCAAGAAGATCCAGCCAGAAACTTAGGAGGAGTTGCGTTGACAAGAAAAGTGGACCCAGAGACTAAGTTTTTAAGGGGCATAACCTAGGCAAAAATCAACGAACCATAAAATCCTTCCTTCATGCACATCTACCAATTGAGGTGATAACACTGACCAAGTTTCAAGAAGATTCAGCCAGAAACTTAGGAGGAGTTTCGTTGACAAGAAAAGAGGACGGATGGACAGACAGACTGAGAAGATGACGCCAATATACGTCTGCCTCTGGCGGTGTATAATAAAAAGTATTCAATCTAGAATCATGCAATTTCACAGGTGGATAGATCTCATTGAGGAGAAGTGCAGTGCACAAGAACCAAAGCTATACTCATCATATTTTGCCCTATGTTGGTTGACAAAGAATAAACCATTTACCTGCTTTTATTGGGGGCATAAATGTTTGGCAAACATCTCTTGTTACTATCCAAGATATTAAATTGAATGCCGGGATGTCTCTAAACTATTACACAAGCTTTCCATATATTAGATTGATAAATTTAAAAACCTGCAAAACATAAACAGTTTAGGGTTTATGGATCTTTGTAAATTGAGAGGGCCGTAGAAAAGAAATCTGAAAAGTAAGCAGTATGGTTGATCTTTCTATAGAATGTTTAAACTGTGACGTAGATATTTGTAATCTCTTTTTGCAATGTGTAGGAGTTCATAATAAACCATTATGAATATATGACTGATCTTTTGTAGGCCTATAAAAACTATGGTGCTAGAATAACTAACATGAAGAAGCGTGTAGACGACATGAAGAAGATTATCCCAGCAACCCCAAGCCCTGTCCCGTCACCGTCAGCTGATGCCCCGTCACCCGGCAACACCCCTGTACTGACAGAGATGGATGATAATGACATGGTGGACATGGAACTAGTGGAAGAAGACAATGACGTGAAAAATAAAGGTAATAATAGATCTGCAGAGAGAGGCTATGATTATAGGATAACAAAGCACCATCAAGTGTCCGAAACTTGAAAAATATACACTAAATATTGTATAAAGGGACGGCTAATGGGAAAGTGAAAAAGTGGTCTTTTTTAAAAATGGTCACTTAATACACTATTATAGTTTTGGATAATAATGCCCTATCAATATGCAGATGTGGCTACTGCTTCATTTGAACTAATTCCTATATTATTTAAACTCATTAGAATCTTCTCACCAAGACAATTCAAGTGAGTTTCAACATTATAGGATTTATTAAAAGTAAAACAAAGGGACAAAAGTATTTGTGTAAGAGATTTTGCTTTTGTCAAAGGGACTTTTAATAATGGTCACTCACTAGAGCCAGTGGCTTAAAAGAGTTGGTCGTTTAAGCAAGATCAACTGTATTAGAATTGCTTGATAATTTAGGGTACCATTTATGGCGGGGGGTCCAGGTAAGAGGGGGTAAACCCAGTCTAAAATTTAATTCTTCATTACCAAACAATATCCTATGTTGTGGGTACTCATTTGAATCATCTTGATGAGAGGTATCAAATGAGTACCAACAGCAATGATTTTAAATGAGGAATAAAATATTTACATTTGAAAACCAAAATACCCCCTCTATCTGTAGCTCTTTATGGGGCATGCCCTTTCACTTTATTATCCTGAACACAGGGCATATTATTTCATATTGAACAGGAAGCAAATTCTATTTATTCCCCAACAACAAAAATTTTCGGGCATATTGTTTTACCTTTGTCTGTCTGTCTGAAAAACTTAACCAAAAAACTTATAGATTGGCAATTACTTCACTGCTATTCAAGATAAAATGCTCATATTTGGTATCATGATGGAAATAGATATTGCCCATCTACAGATACTAAGTTCAAGGTCACATGACAAGGTGAAGATTATTGTTTAAAAAATAAAATTGCAGCTACAAGGGCATTCTTGTTTCACAAACACATCTTGTTACATGAAACTCAATTTCATTGGTACTTACTAGAACTGTCTTTGGAACTGTCTTGTCAAACCAGTTCCTCTGTACAACACATGATTATAATGAGAAATTCATGCTTGGATTATTATCACTCATTCATCATATTAAATACTTGATAACTTTCATTGAAAATATTACAGTGGTAAATGATATTGCAAGAAATATCATTTTGAACTCTCAAAGCATCATTATCACAACTTGACTGATCTGATCTCATCAGAATTTTGATTTTTATTTTCAATTATATCGGGTATTGTTCAAATACATTTTAAATAATGATCATATGCATTGTCTATTGCATTCACCTGGTCTATAACATTTTTTTTGCCCCGGCATCCAAAGATTGGAGGCATATTGTTTTACCTTTGTCTGTCTGTCTGCCTGTCTGTCTGCAAAACTTAACCAAAAAACTTAGCATTGCCAATTAGTTTAGGCTATTCAAGATTAAACCCCATTCAAACAAATAAAAACTACATATGAGACAAATGTAATTGTTTAAGATAACAATTTTATTTCAGATGTTAAAATGGAAGTAGCTTCCTTCCCAATAAATACAGAAGGTGTGTAGATAACACTACTGTAACCTGCTAGCTTCTACTCTCTTATTACTCAGATTGTACCAGAGAAACAGTTAGAGGGGGTTTTTTTTGGATTTCAAATCAAAATATTCTAACAATTCTATTGCAGTTATTCATTGGAATCGTCTTGTGAAGACGATTCAAATGAGTACCCACAACAAAGGGTTTCATAGAGAAACAAAGATTTGAGAATTGCATTACGCCCTCTTATCTGTTCCTTTGTGTACTCAACCTAATGAACATTCTCAAATATTGTAGATTCAACATAGTAAACTTCAATCATTAGTCCACCCTAACTTTATTTTAAGAAATCACAAGGCCACTTTACTTTTAGAAATCATAATTATGGCTTAACTTTATTAAAAAGATATTTTCATCAAATCAATATTACTTTCTTGCTTTGTTAGCATACTATTTAACAAGTTTGCACCCTTTATTTACAAAATTCATTGGACTTACTTGTATATGTACGCTTTAAGGGCTTGTGAACTTAGTATTTGACAATTATCTACTTATTAATAATGCGTACTGAAGTTGCACTTAAAGTTCGGCTGTTTTCAAATTACACCTTAGGTGTTGTCATCACCTTTTTGTCATTCTATTGTCAATGTTGGTGTTGTTGTTGGCAAATGCATTGGCGTTTGTATGACAAATTGAAACCTTGCTCATATCTGTTGTTATTAAAGATATGTACAAGAAACTAGGCATGTGTGTTCACCATTACAAGAGCTAACCAGTCTATTTAGGGGATAACAATGAAAGCATGATGGTATGAATTATGCCCCTTTTTTTACTTTGCTAATTTTGCCTAATCACCTGCAGCCTTGCGTTGGCACCCATAAGGGGTTGTGAATATTGAATTCTCTAAACACTAATAACCTTTACACTTTGCATTTACTAAGTAGTATTTGTTTAAGGCATTCTTATTAATCTGTCAGAAATAATGATAATTTCAGGATGTTGACTCACCACTTACCCTTTATAGTTCACTCTCTCATTTTGATGATAAGCTCTTATCAGACTACTGTATATATTATATCTATGTAGAGTTAATCTTACTCCATGCTTTACCAGCCTTAGTTTTCTTTACAGGGGTGTGGAATGCGAATTTTCTCGACTTGTTCATTGATGAACTTTCTCAACTTCTCCATGAATGAGTTAAAATCAAATTCCTACTTGTCCAGGATCAAAATTAACTTGTCCACAAAAAATGGATTGATGAATATTGAGAAAGCATTGTTTTAAGAAGAAAATGCTTTAAGCAGGCATTTTCTTCATTAAAGACAATGTTTTCTACCCTTTGATACAAACATTACAATGACTTTCATCCTAGATTCTTTTAGTATCAAAATTTTCCCTAGTATTAACTTGTCCTTGGACAAGTGACAAAAAAATGTACTTGTTGGTACAAAAACACGCATTGGACAAGTCGGGCATGGGAATTCTACACCCCTGGATGTGGATAAGGGTAGGTATCCTTCCAAAATGGTTCTTTAATCAGCATACACTGTATATTTACTCAAATGCAATGAAACTATACCAACCACAAAATAGAACACACACTGTTCTAAATGATAAAATTTACAATTACTCCTTTTAAATCGTATTTCAACCTACAAAGGAACATGTTGGCATAACTCACTATAAACCAGTTGACAATATCCTTTATTTGGTGGCTCTTAAAAAGGCCCTTTTGGCTTGCTCATTAAATGCATTTTTGAAACAAGTTCTAAGTTGCATCATTGAAACAACTGTTTCTTAGAGAATGAAAATACAACATTAAATTTCTTATTCTTTTTAAGCAAAAATCATTAAAAGCTGTACTCTCAATAAGCAGACGTCAACATAATATAGGTCCAGAATTTCAGAAATTATGTCTGGAAAATAAGACCTGGATGTAAAAAAAATTCGGAGATTCAAGGACAAATTACCTTATAAAGGATTTAAAATAAGGCCGCACATGCAAAAAATTGATAATCAACATGAGCATACACATTGTAGCTGACCAAAACAAGTCATGAGTAATATGGGTAATAGGCTTTTGCTATAACCACCAGTCTTTAATTACACAGCCGCCCTCATAGCCCAGTTAGTAGCGCATCAGACTGTCAATCTAGATGTCCCTGGTTCATTCTCTGACGATGGCACTCATTCTTTTTGACTATTTGTCTCTCACCAAAGGGTTGATAACTGTTAACCTATGTGAGATAGCAGCTGGAGGCTAGGAAGGGATGTGGTGGTAGTACTGGTGTAAGAAATACCAGGAATTCATTGATAGGTGCTCCAGCTGCTGCAATATGACTAAAATAGTGTTGAAAGCAGCGTAAAACAAACAAAACAAGTTTAATTATCACTTCTGGCATACCCTTTCTTTGTTGGATAAAGATCACGAAGGTCCTTTGAAACAAAAGAAATTCAAATCAGAGGAATATTCGGAAGATCAAATCTCATTAATACAGCTCTGACAGATAAAATTTTGAAAGTATCGTTTTCTAAAATTCTTAGAATAGATCTTTGGGTAAATTATCCAAATTGAAAAAAAAAAGGAAAATTTTTTTGAAAAGTCACTTGACTGTCCTCATTTATAAATGGCATCCTCAGAGAACACGGGGAAATCCCAATGATGTCATTACAGTTGTCTGCATCAACATGTCTGACGAGAGATTTGAAATGACAAGGTTTTTAGCTCCACTGGCTGAAAGCCACTGGGGCTATTGTCATGGCATTGTGTCCGTCCGTGCGTCCGTCCGTCCGGTCGTAAACTTTTCTTTAAAAATCTTCTCCTCAGAAACTACTGGATGTATTTCAACCAAACTTCACAGGAATGATCCTTGGGTGACCCTCTTTCAAAGTTGTTCAAGAAATTTTGATCCAATGAAAAACATGGATTTAATGGGCGTGGCTAATGTCCAAATATGGTAAAAAGTGAGTTTTCTCAGATTCTAATCAATGGATACCCATTAAATTTTACATACATGATCCTTGGGTGACCCTTTATCAGTCTACAAAAAATCATTGTGATCGGATGGAAAATATGCATTTTATGGGCGGAGGTCATTTCTCTATATGTTATATTGTGGAAACTTTGAAAATCATTTTCTCAGAATGTAACAGATGAATATCAACCTTATTTCACTGGAATGTTCCTTAAGTGACCCTTTTTCAGTCTACAAAAAATCATTGTGATCGGATGGAAAATATGCATTTTATGGGCGGAGGTCATTTCTCTATATGTTATATAGTGGAAACTTTGAAAATCATTTTCTCAGAATGTAACTGATGGATATCAACCAAATTTCACTGGAATGATCCTTGAGTGACCCTTTATCAGTCTACAAAAAATCATTGTGATCAGATGAAAAATATGCATTTTATGGGCAGAGGTCATTTCCCAATATGTTAAATAGTGGAAAATTTGCAAATCATTTTCTTGGAATCTAATTTTTTGATATGAACCAAATTTCACTGGAATGATCCTTGAGTGAACCTTTATCAGTGTACCAAAAATTATTTTGATTGGATGAAAAATATGCATTTTATGGGCTGAGGTCATTTCTCAATATGTTAAATAGTGGAATCTATGAAAATCATTTTCTCACAATGTAACTGATGGATATCAATCAAACATTTTTGGTATGATCTTTGGGTGACCCATTATCATGCAGCCAAAAATTATTTTGATTTGATGAAAAATATGTCTTTTAAGAGCGGAGGTCATTTCTCTATCTGTTATATAGTTGAAACTTTGAAAATCATTTTCAATAGAACCCCAAATATCTAAAAATCTAGTCAAAAAATTTATTTGCTTTTACAAGAATTTCAAGCCTGTGGAGCGACTCAAGCCATTCATGGCTTTCTAGTTCTGTCTTATTATGTTTTCAGATAATTCTGCATAAGTTAAAATACAACTGCCAGTACATTTATTTGCACACTACCTAGAAAGTTTGCCACCCTTGGAACGACAGGGCAAGAAAATAAAGCTGTATTAATTTCAGATATATCGCTGCATACCAAAAACATTGCAACTAAAATTTGAGTAAGCCACATTTCCAAGACCCACTGCGCAAGATACAGCCAAGGACCTATTTCAAATTTAAACTCCACAGATTCTCATATAAGTTTCCATAATATATGTAATGAGTTAATAAAAATGATTAGCTTGTTCCTACAACTTAAAGTTAAAGATAGGAAAAACAAAGACAAAAATACCTGATTTGGGCCCTTATTGAGAGCACTATTAAAGTGATCTTAACTAAGGTATGATATGGTATTGAAAAAGAACTGTGTGCATTTTCTTTTTATTTAACTCTAAGTATTATAAATAACCAATTGGTTCTCATGTTTTCGAGTGATTTCTAGCCCAAATGACCCATATAGGTCCATCAGGGGTGTCAAGGGTATAATGGTGTATGCCTGAATATCAATGAATGTTAGCGTTTGCTTGAATTAAATGTCCGTTCTTTGGCAACCATCCTTAAAAGTGGCAGCCAACACATTTTAACATTCTTTTTGGGAGTTGTTATATATAAATAATCCTAATGGTTTTTACCGTGTCTATTTTTAGACTGGGATTTTTCCTATCTCTTGACACTGTTAGGTAATATATACTTAGCAAAAAAAGAAACTTTACATACTTGTTAGTCTTTTTTGAATGACTCACAGTGGCTATAGGCCAACTTTATTTACATGTGTTAGTTTGACTGGCTACAGAGACTACACAGACGCAGGATTTTGCGCTATTGAAGTGAGTCCGAGCTAATGCGTCTGTAACTTCCGGTTTTGGTCACATACTCGTGTTGAGCTACCCAAAGTTCATTTTGAGTGATTTTTGTTACACAGTCACACTCATTCCTAAGCATCGGCACAACAAAACAAAATTTTTTGTACATTTTTATTGAAACAGGTAAGTAACAACAATCGAATAAAGGCAGGAATCAGACTACAGGTATACATAGAGTTTGAATGTCTGTTTATAACGCCACTCTTAAGTTTGGCTACCCGGGACAGGCAATTCACATTTTAACGTCTCAGTTTAGATGTGCCGCGCCAGGTTAGGACAATTGGTTACGCGTCTGGTTTTCATTCATCAGGTCGTGGGTTCGACCTCTGGCTCGGCTGTCTTTCATCTCATATTTGTTAAAAAGTATTGTGATAAGTGTCATTTCTCTCCCACACAATTGGCAAGTGATATGCCTAGGAGAGAATGGAGACTGGTGCCTCAGATGAAAGTTGTAGCAGTACTGTGAGAAATGACAAACTATGGATAGGTGCACCAACCATCGAATTTTAAATGTAAAACTATCGAAAGTGACATTTAAACCCATGTTAATTAACAAAGAAATCAGTTACAACCACATGAAGTGTCGGCCGAGATGAGATAGGCCACTTTTAACGTCATGTAGAGGCCCTGTTACCATTGCATATTTTTCGATTCATTTCATCAAAGGAAGGATAACTGCAAGACAAGTAGCTCAGACATTGGTCTATCATGATATTGGAACAACTCTAATCATGAAAACGTCAAGGACCTATACTCAAAACATCACCGACAATCTTGATTTCATTTCTGTGATTTTTGAAATCGACCCCTTTGTCCTTTGACCATCAATAAAAACCTCATTTTACAAACATCCGGTACTGACCTGTCCATAAACCGACGGATATTGCCTTCAAGTTTCATGTAATAGTAACATCTGTATTCTTTATGGTTTCATAGCGATACTACAGCCCTCAGTAAGTCATGTAAAGTTTCTTTTTTTGCTAAGTATATATGTAGAAGATTTCAGATCTTTCTAGAAAGGACTTTTAGAAAGTAATTCAGACTCCAGAGTCTTCTAATGTTCTATGCTAATCTAGATTGTTCTGTGGTATTATATAAAGGGATTCCTACAGCATACTTGGTTCACTTGGTTTAGACTAATGGTTTCATTTAGTAGTACTGTGTTAAACTAAAAGGGGATTTCTCGTTATCTTAAAAGTGTGTTTAAAAGCGTGTTCAATTTTAAATTTGGATATTATTGGACTTATTATTTGTGGACCAGGAACTTAATTAAATTGGATCTAAAATTAAAAACTTTGGGATTAAACATTCAAGGTGTTGTAATTTGTTTTTGTATTAATTTCATATTGTCAATAATTCTGGTATTATTGTCAATAAATATTATTAATTGTAAAGTTTGTTGCTGGCTTCTTTTTAGCTCCGCTGGTAACCCGAGGTATTGCTATAGCCTCTGTGTCGTCGTCGTTGGCGTTGTCGTCGTCGTGCGAAAACTTTGACATTTTGTTATATCTCTGGTTCTACTGAAGGCATTCACTTGAAACTTGGCACACATGTTCACCATCAAAAGAGCAACCTATACTATCAAGGGGGATAACTCTAGATGCATTTTGTGAAAATTATGCCCCTTTTTCGACTTAGATTTTTTCCCACCATCCAGCACTCGACAGCTGAGCGTAGGCACCCGTAGGCGGTGCTCTTGTTTCTTGTTACATTGGCATGTAACAGAGTGCTGTATTAATTTCTAAGAAAACCATTGTACAATCGATTATTTGTTGATTCATTCTTCTATTTAATAACTGATTATCAAAAGTTGAAAAAGATTGCCCAATACTAGTGTTTAGTGTCCTTGAATCTTTGGAAAATGTTAAAAGTCAATGCATCTGCTCTTAGAATAGAAGTTTAAAGTGTGACAAAGTTGCAAGTTGCAAGTAAATGCTTATACAGGCTTAATCAGGTGATTGAGACACCCCCATTGGATAATATTTTGTAATTGAACAAGTGTGTCCAAATTGGGCTATGTGAAATAAAATGAAAAGTGCAAAAGTTCTGAAAACAACAAATAAAACAATATTACCTGTCACCAAAGTTTTGTGGCATCTTTGTGAAGTGTCCTTTATGAATTATAACATTGATTTTCTACATGAGTTCATCTGAGTTTTGTTAAAGGATTATTATATTGAAGTGGTATTGTTATCAATTATAAAGGCCTTTATTTATACTTATCAAAAATGTATTGGTCTGTAAAGGCATTCAAAAAAAAATAAATAAATAAACTTAATACTATAACATATCTATTTTAAGGTTCTGAAGTTGGTCCGCCAGGACGTGCCTACACAGCCATGGTGAAATCTATACCCCAGCCTATACCTAGTCTCACCAATATAACTATTGGAGATAAAGGTAAATCTATACTCCAGCCTATACCTAGTCTCACCAATATAACTATTGGAAATAAAGGTAAATCTATACTCCAGCCTATACCTAGTCTCACCAATATTACTAGTGGGGAAAAAGGTAAATCTATACTCAAGCCTATACCTAGGCTCACCAATATAACTATTTGGGATAAAGGTAAATCTATATTCAAGCCTATACCTAATCTCACCAATATAACTATTGGGGATAAAGGTAAATCAACACCCAAGCCTATACCTAGTTCCACCAATATAACTATTGGAGATAAAGGTTAATCTACACCCCATCCTTTATCTTGTCTCACCAATATAACCGTCAGAGGTAAAGGTATACCTACACCCCAGCCCATACCTAGTCTTGCCAATATAACTATTGGAGATAACTCTAAATCAAAACCCCAGCCTATACCTTTTCTCACATATATTCTTATCAGGGATAAAGTTAAGCTATACCCAAACCCATACCAAGTCTCGCCAATTTCACTATTAAAGATCAAGGTAAATTTCCAACAGGCCTTTATCCATATTTCACAGATATAACTACCAGTGATAAAGGTAAATTTATACCCCAGCCTATACCTAGTCTCACCAATATAACTACTGGGGATAAAGGTAAATCTATACCCCAGCCTATACCTAGTTTCACCGATATAACTATTTGGGATAAAGGTAAATCTATACTCAAGCCTATACCTAGTCTCGTCAATATATCTATTGGGGATAAAGGTAAATCTATACCCCAGCCTATACCTAGTCTCACCAATATAACTATTGGGGAAAAAGGTAAATTTATACTCAAGCCTATACCTAGTCTCACCAATATAACTATTGGGGATAAAGGTAAATCTATACTCAAGACTATACCTGCTTTCAAAATTGAAAAAATCTTTTTGAAAAGTATTCCAAATCTAAGTGTGAATGATTGCTAAAAGTTGTGAAAACATAATTAATCTTAGTGACTACTTTGAAGACTAAAAAATAGATGTATTTAGTGAAGGTGGGGTTTTTTTTAATCTCAGCTGTTTTCAAAGAAAAGGTATTTTGATCACCTTGACGTTGATCGCGTTGTTGTTGGCTTTGATGTTGGCGTTGGCGTGACAAACTTTAACCTTGATCATAACTTTTGAATTATATGTCATAGGGCCTTCATATTTCTTATGGTGAATGCTTGGGACAAGACTTTTCTGTACGTACCAAGTTCAAGGTCATCACTTAAGGTCAAGGTTATTTTTCAAGGTCAAATTTCTTTAAAAAAATTAAAATTGGTCAAAACTTTTGAATGGCAAGTCATAGAACCTTAATGTTTCACATGATCATTGCTTGGGACAAGATCTCTCTGTACATACCAAGTTCAAGGTCATCACTCAAGGTCAAGGTCATTTTTCAAGGTCAAATTTCTTTGAAAAATTTAACCTTGGTCATAACTTTTGAATGGTAAGTCATAGAGCCTTCATATTTCACACAATCATTGCTTGGGACAAGACCTTTCTGTAGGAACCAAGTTCAAGGTCATCAGTCAAGGTCATTTTTCAAGGTCAAATTTCTTTAAAAAAAAATTTAACCTTGGTCATAACTTTTGAATGGTTACTCATAGAACCTTCATATTTCACATGATCATTGCTTGGGACAAGACCTTTCTGTAGGTACTAAATTCATTTTTTTGCATTTGCCTAAGAAATAATAAACAGCTGAGCATTGGCACCCGCTTGCAGTGCTCTTGTATAAATGTCTGATTTTCATTTTGTTTATCAGAAAATGAACCTGTGAAGAAAGAGACATCATTAAGTCCAGATGTTAAACAGTCATATGATCCAGCTAAAACATTTCAAGGTGGGAGAAAATTTTATTTAATCTAGTCCTTAAGAGAATACATTTACTTTATAGCTAACCTGAGCACAGCGTGGTCAAGGTGAGTTTTTAGCTCACCTGAGCACAACATGCTCAAGGTGAGCTTTTGTGATCATTGAATGTCCTACGTCCGTTGTTCGTCGTGTGTTGTCATTCGTCAACAATTTAAGTGTTTACACTCTTAGAGGCCACAATTATTGTCCAATCTTCATGAAACTTGGACAGAATGTTTGTCAGGTCACAAGGATGAACCCTATTGAAAATAAGAAGGATCCGTACTATTTCACAGGAAAAGGGGCCATAATGACAATTTTCTTGTTTACACTCTAGAGGCAACAAATATGGTCCAATCTTCATGAAACTTAGTCAGAATGTTTGTCAGGTCACAATGATGAACCCTATCGAAAATGGATAGGATCTGTGCCATATCAAGGGAAAAGGGGCCTTAATGACAATTTTCTTGTTAACACTCTAGAGGCCACAAATATGGTCCAATCTTCATGAAATTTGGTCATAATGTTTGTCAGGTCACAATGATGAACCCTATTGAAAATGGGAAGGATCAGTGCCATATCACAGAAAAAATAAAATTATGACCTTTGCTTGAAAATGTGCTTATCATTAAATGAGACAAAGATACGAAGGTGAGAAATATAGGACCATCATGGTCCTCTTGTTATTATTTCTGACCTTTTGTCTGTAGCGCTTTGTTGAATACGCCTACAGTTCCTTGTACGTCTCCTTAGTAACCAATTAGCAGATTTCAATCAAACTTGGCAGAAATATGCACTGGGTGAGCCTTATTAAAACATGTTTGGGAGATATTTATTTCTCTCCCCCCCCTCCCCCCCCCCCCCAAATTATTGGCGTGGAAGGACTTATTTTTACTCTGAAATCTTTAAGACATCCTCTCCTCAGAAATGAATTTGGGGATTTCAACTAAAGGGCATGGTTCGACTTCCTATATAAAGCGGCCCAATTTTTTTGTAAAAAAATAAGTATACCCTTGATAAAAAATGACCTCTGAAATACTTAACTGAATTTCTCAACCGTCCAGAATGGCCAATTTTTCCCATAATTTTTACCCCTTTACATGTGTTTTCGTGACTCAAAGAGGGTGTGGAACAGGCTTTTTGGCCTTTTTCGCCCATTTTGGCGCTCTTCAGATCTACTTTTCTAGTAGAACGACACTCACGACCACAACAAGTTTTATATAATATCATATAAAAGAAAGTTTTAAAGACCTTTAAAGACTAAAAATTCGGGGCGAATCAGACGTTGTATGTTTCATTCGAAAAAAATGTAATTTTCATTCTCATCGTTACCCTCAGCGATGGTTATGGACAGTTTCTGATTTAAAAAAATGGAGGCAAAGAACCGGACATTTTCTCGTATAAAATACCCTATTAAAGTAAACCAGTGAATAAATCGTGAACAAATCGGTAGTTCTGTCCTAGATTAAATAGATTTTGAATGAAATTTATTGAAAACCATTTACATATTGATGCTTGAACGCGAAACTTTTCACTAATCTCGTTGTCAAGTAAACAAATGCACTTTGACGTTACCTACGGTCGACACCCCTATCCTAAAAGTGTGAGGAATTTGTGAAAAATAAAAAAAATAAAAATACCTAATTATTTAAATCTCCGTATATAATAATGAATCGAAAACGGTTCGTTAATGGGCGATAAGGGTATTAGCTATAAAAACACAAAAATATCCTTGTGTTTATACATTTGACGCCGTGGTCTAGTGGATATGTATAATGCCTTCCATCCCAGCGGCGCAGGTTCGAATCCCGGTATGGCTGTTTTAATTTCCAACCCGCAAGTGTTTTTCTCTTAACTTTTTTTTTATTATTATTTTTTTCGGAGTTGTAAGGCATAAAAGTTTTCATATTGGAAAACAGGGTTAAATGCATCTGAATGCAAATAGTAGGCCTACATATTTTTTTTCATCAAAAATTAATTTTCATTTTCTCTTGATAGAAAGTAGAATTGTTAGAAAAATCCAATATTTTTCCATGTTAAATGTTTAATTTGTAACATTGACAAACTTTCAAATATTTGCATACCGTATTTCATATGATACACGCCTCCGCTTCAATGCAAAACGTCATGGAGGCGCTTGGCTTGTTATTTCAAACAACTTTCCAAAATTGCAATATGATTGTTTAGGAGAAGAAATCCTTTTCTAAGATTTTCGGCAATTTTTGGCCTTTCTGTTACCATGGCAACCTGAGTTTTTTCTAGAATTAAATTATCTTTTCTACTTAGGAAGAGCTTCATTTAAGGAACATCCCTGCCAAGTTTCGGCTTGATTGGTCTAATAGTTAAAGAGGAGAAGATGTTTCAAGAAATTGTTAACGGACAGACAGATGGACGAACAGATAGACGGACGATGGATGGTGAGTGATCACAAAAGCTCGGTTTGAGCACTTAGTGCTCAGGTGAGTGCTCAGGGAACTAATAACTCGTTCTCAAACTTCTGTCTACTTTAAATGCTCATATAATAAAAGTTTTTTGTATTGAATGGAAAAAGTCCAAATTTTAGAATTATTACATTATTGACTGGTTGCCATGGTAACCTTGGTCGTCTTGGAGGACTTCTTTTTCATTTTTGTAACAAATAATGGTTAGAGGGATCAAAAACTCAAATTTCGTAGAAAATTGAGTTTTGGCCGTTTTTGGTGGTTAGTGAACCTTGTCCTTTGGCAGAAATATTTCTTAGGTGACCATTATCAAAGCATGTTCACCAAATTTTGATTGACCCCCAAATATGGGCCTGGCATGGTAGGATAGTTTCTGATTTTATATCTTTAAAGGTCTTTTCCTCATTCACCACTTGGCTAATTTCAACTTAATTTGGTGGAAATATTCCTTCGGATGACCCTTCCCAAACTAGTAAGCATATTTTTGTTTGCCCCATTATATGGGCATGGTAGGGTTAGGTACTTTTCGACTTTGAAATCTTTAAACATCTTCTCCACAGTAACCAAAGAGGCTATTTCAACTGAACATGGCAGAAATTTTCCTATGGTGACCTTTCTCAATCCCTTTGAGCGAAATTTTGATTTGGGATGACAGGTTAGGACAGTTATTGACTTTGAAATCTTTTAATGGGTTTTTCTCCCAAGTCAATCAAGCAATTTCAATCAACTCAACATGAATGTCACTAACACTAAATTTTGAAATTCTTTAATGGCCATAAATACGGGTGTGGAAGAGTGATGGCCATTTCTCAATATGAAATTTTTATAAATGCATGCAATCCATGGCCAGTTGCTCCTCTTTCAAAGTTTGACTGAAATGCTGTTCAAGATGCCATGAAAACATATTTAAATTATTTATTCAATCTGTTTTAATTTGAAGCTTTTGAGAAATTTGTGGTACAATTGCCAGTCACCTCTTATCATACTCTTTATCTTTGGTCCTTATTCAAATTGTGTTAACTTTCCATAGTGTAGAATTACAATAGAGACCACAAGACAGGTATGATTAGAACAACCATTCTGTTATAATTAGGGATAGGAGCAATTACTCGATTAATCAAGTTCTCAATTGAATGTCTGGGTATCGATTATCAATCTTACTAATTGATGAATTGGAAAGCAAAATAAAATTACTAGAAAAGTTGTTTTCAAAACTCATCTTTTGAAATATTTTATTCAAAATATTGATTTTCAACACTGAACAAAACAAAGGTAAAGTATACAGCACCTGGTTGTGTACCGTTTATCTAATCGGTTGAGAATTTTCCAAATTAGCAATCAAGTGCCAACAGCTATTGTTTTCGTTTTCACCCTTTCGTAAATTTTCGCACCTTTCACATTTGATACCCTGATTATGGTTTGATGTCCGTTTAATTTACCTTCAAATTGATTAAAGTAGATCTCTCTGGACCAACAAAATGCTGTTATGCCATGACAAAACCTTGTTACTCATGCTTATAGATGTAGTTACTTGGTTTTGGTCTTCCAAAGATGATGTGTAAAAGCAAGAAAAGAAACTAAGTATGTATTGAACAAGTTTCAGTTTCCATAAATTCATTTAGCTACCAAATGTAATCTCAACTATCATTTCCACCAAAGCTATACTGAATATACTGTATATCAATAAATTAAGGTCCATTATCAAAACTTGCCAATTCCATCTGAATACTCAAGTACTAGATCGAAAGGGTGACCCGGTTTTTGATTGGTAAAATTGTTACTCATTGCCATCACTAGTATAAATATTTCATTATACAACTTAATAACCTTGGTGAGTATCATTTGTACAATAAAAACCAAATAGGTACTTTTCTATTTTCAGGGAGTAATATACTAGAGAATCGGATTGCCAACATGTTACCCAATCTGGCAAAGGGAAATAGTAGTATTGGTCTCAATATGCCATCTATGCCTAGCAAGATTCTTGAGGGCTATGTGGCCACTAATAAACCTGATGTGTACACGCCCCCAAGTAAAGCAGACCTGTATACACCAACTCGTAAAGTAGAGTCATATACACCACCTCCAAAAGTAGAGGAGCTAGAACAGACAGACGACCGGGCATCAACTCCTGTGCAAGATGAGCAAGAAGAGAAGGCACCAACTCCTGTTAAAGTCTCTCAACCTCCAGCAACTAAATCTACGTCAAAAATTAAAACAAACCCGATAGATTTCTTAAGTCAGTTATTAACTAAAACTAGCAGTTCATCCAGTAGCTCAAATTTTCTTCATAGTTTATCTTTACTCACAAATACAGTTAAGACAAAGTATGATAAAAAAGAGGAGGTGAATGATAATGTTACACAAACAGACACTAAACCAACTAGTCCAACCCCTGCTGAGGCCCAAGCATATACAGGGGTACCTGCCCCACAACCCATCACACAGACTACTTCATGGCCTGACTGGAAAAATATCACATCCCCGTCTAAAGCCCCTGCCCCTCCTACACCAGAAACCATTTCCCCTCCTGTCATCTCAATGGGTCAACCCCCTTTACCCCAGCACCCTCCCCCTCCTCTTAATGTCCCTCCCCCTCAATCTTTCCCTGTACAGCCCCCTCCTCCCCAGGATTTTAGTATTCCTCCACCTGTATCACAGACTTTTTCACGCACTCCTGTTTCCCAATCATTTTTAGCTCCTCCACATCTATCCCGGGCTTTTAACCAGCGACCTCCCCCTCCTCCTCCCTCTCCTAATGCAGCAATTAATCCTCCCGCCCCCTTACCTATAAATCCAGTATCTCCTACACAAATACCTGTACAGAGACCACAGTTTAATCAAGGCTTCCCCTATGGGATTGCCCAGAACAGTAGTGTTCCCACTTCAGTAGCCCCTATTGCAACCCAGGGTGTCTATCCACCACCCCCTCCCCCTCAATCGGCTGAACCGCCACCTCCACCATGGCAAATTGAGAAACCCCCAGTGGCTGGGCAAATACCAGTGTCTAATTTCAATAATAGAATTGCAACTGTTCCCTCTAGGAGGTCAAATTGGAATCAGGAAAATGACAATGGGTTTAAAGATGAGACTGAAGGGTGGGATAATAAAGGGGATAAGATGAATGGTCAAGATTCAGGTTATGCTCACCCCTGGGACCAGCCCCAAAATTATGAGGAGGAGGAGGAAGAGGAGGAGCTTGCTCCCCAAACCCCTCAAAATATCCCTGTCCCTTCTAGTAGACCCTTAAATACCACACCTAAAAGTATTCTTAGAAACAGTAGGTCCTCCTCATTAAGGGAGGTAATTCTAATTGATGATGATGAAGAAAGTCCTGGTGATCAATTCAATTCAGTTAGTGCCCCTAGTGGACCTCCTGAGGTCAAACCTTCAGGAATCTTAAAGAAACCTCCAACGGATATTCAACCTCCTGGTCATGTAGGTGATGTTGAATCTGAGTTTATAGCAAAATTAAAACAAAAATCTGGAAGTGTTAATGTGCCTACAGGCCCTCCAACAAGCCGAACTCTGACGACTGTTCAAATGGATGACTCATACAGACAGGACAGCCTGTCAGACGGTCATGGTGGGGAGCCAATCAGTACAATAGGTGTGTTAGGAAGTGGTCAGGGACGTGCTAATTCTGTGAAATCTGATGATATGGAGATAGATAATGGACAAGATGAAGGTGATATTGAAGTGAATGAGGAGAATGAGTGGGTGGATCCAAATGAGAACAACGAGGAGTGGCAGGAAGAGAGACAGGGTTATATATCCAGGGACTTTGAGTCTCACCTACCAGGGGGAGTTGATAACCAGTCAAATATGCCTCCAGTACAAGAGAGTGTCATTGCCCCGCCACATCATCCACATCCAACCCCACACAGAGTAGAAATTCCACCAGGAATACCCAGGTTTGAGCAGCATAGACATCCAGTAACTGTAAGGCCTCCAGAACCTCATGTATTAAGGCCGCCGTTTGAGGAACATAAAAGGCCTTTAGAACATCATGTAATAAGGCCTCCAGAACCTCATGTATTAAGGCCACCTTTTGAGGACCATAAAAGGCCTTTAGAACATCATGTTCCGAGGCCCCATTATGAAGACTATCGTCGGCCTCCTGGGCCCCCTGTTCATGAACATTCCCGATTCAGGCCCCCAGGGGGATATCGTCCAAGACATTTTGAGGATCATAACAGGGGACCACCCCCTCCTAAAAGACCTTTTTATCCCCCTCCAGGGGCAAGAATGCCATATTATAGATATTGAATCAGTAACAAATATGAACACCAATTACACCATACAACTGAAGGGTTTGACACTAACTACCGTGAAATCAAAGAGTTCAAGCTAAAAGTAGTCAGTCAGAATTTTTGACTGGGGACAAACAATTGTGGAAAAAAAGAAATAATTGTTTCTTCTATTCCTCAATAGTTCCTAACTAATAAATTATAAGACCACTTTATTTCGAAATTGCAAATGGATCTAAAAAAAATAAACAACAGGCAAGCAAATTTATTTTCAGAAAAACTTTAGAACAGTTTTGAAATTTTGATTTTAGATTGAAAAGGATACCAACATGCTCATTGTTTGTTGAAATATTTATATGTAATAAAGGGGACTATCAGACTCCTTACTTTTGCAATAAAGGAGTCACGTCTAGAAAATTAATGAATCTTGGACTCCCCTTAGTGTCAAACCCTTCAACTGATGTGATTTATGGCTGCAATTTTTGCTTTTCAAATAAATTAACATTTTCAAACTTTTTACCAAATCTTTTTTCCAAGATTATCTTAAGTCTTTATGTTAAAATCTAGGGTTGCTTAGATAAGCCAAGCTAATTGAGATATTCTCTAGGGGGCAATCTTTAGGCCAACATAGCCTTTTGTTAAAAAAATATGAGTTGAACATCATATCACATCACATCATAGCCTTTATGTTTTGGCCTCTATTAACTATTCAGCATTTTTTTTTCTTTAATTTGCTCTTTTTGTTGCTAAATTTCATTAATTTTTAAACGTCCATTGAAAGACCTGACGTATCCTGTTATCACCTGTGGCATCTGGTGGACAGGCGGCGTCCACTTCATGATCCAGAGCATAACTATCATCTTATGCCAGATTGACATAAAACTTGGCAGTTGTGTTCCTCTTGTGATAACGGAGTGCAGTGCTCAAGAACCGTAACATTTAAGCTAGCTTCATTTTGAGTTATTAGTCCCCCACCGATTTGCTCGATTCCGTCCGTCCGTCCGTCTGTCTGTCCGTCACGCTTTTGTCCAGGCTATATCTTCTAAACCATATGTGCTAGCAACTTCAAACTTGGTACACATATAGATCACATTGAGGAGAAGTGTCATGTTCAAGAACCGTTACTCTGCCACGCCCACTTTTCGAGTTATTGCCCTTTGTTGTTTTTACCCTTACATTCTTGTCCGGAACATATCTCCTAAACTATAAGTGCTAGCAACTTCAAACTTTGTACACTAATAGATCTCATTGAGGAGAAGTGTCATGTTCAAGAACCGTAACTCTGCCACTCCCATTTTTTGAGTTATTGCCCTTTGTTGTTTTTACCCTTTCATTCTTGCCCAGATCATATCTCCTAAACTATAAGTGCTAGCAACTTCAAACTTTGTACACTAATAGATCTCACTAAGGCAAAGTGTCATGTTCAAGATCCATAACTCTGCCACACCCACTTTTTGAGTTATTGCCCTTTGTTGGATTTACCCTTACATTCTTGTCCGGATCATATCTCCTAAACTATAAGTGCTAGCAACTTCAAACTTTGTACACTTATAGATCTCATTGAGAAAAAGTGTCATGTTTAAGAACCGTAACTCTGCCATGTCCACTTTTTGAGTTATTGCCCTTTGTTGTTTAATCTTTACATTTTTGTCCGGATCAAATCTCCTAAACCATAAGTGCTAGCAACTTCAAACTTTGTACACTGATAGATCTCATTGAGGACAAGTGTCATGTTCAAGATCCATAACTCTGCCTCACCCACTTTTTGAGTTATTGCCCTTTGTTGTTTTAACCCTTACATTCTTGTCCGGATCATATCTCCTAAACTATGTGTGCTAGCAACTTCAAACTTTGTACACGTATAGACCTTATTAAGGACAAGTGTCATGTTTAAGAACTGTTATTCTGTCACGCCCACTTTTTGAGTTATTGCCCTTTGTTGTTTTTACCCTTACATTTTTGTCCGGATCATATCTCCTAAACCATAAGTGCTAGCAACTTCCAACTTTGTACACTGATAGATCTTATCGAGGACAAGTGTCATGTACAAGAACTGTTACTCTGCCATGTCCACTTTTTGAGTTATTGTCCTTTGATGTTTTTAGTCTTACGTTCTTGTCCGGATCATATCTCCTAAACTATAAGTGCTAGCAACTTTAAACTTTTACAGTTATAGATCTAGTAAGTAGGAGATATATTATAAGAGAGGATTTTTTGTTATCCGGTGGGGGACTCCTGTATTGCATCGCAATACGACATGCACTTGTTTTCCTTTGATTTTTTGCATACTTAGATATCCAGCAGTGTTCTACATGTGTATCTTGTGACAATTTGCCACCCTTTTTTTCAGAAATGAGTAAAACGAAAAATGTTGACTTAAAAAGCATTTGTTCAATTAAATGACAATAATGTAGTGATATCAAACTGTATGTCTAAATGACATTCACTAGAAAGAAATTACTCTGTGATTTCCTTGCTTATATCAACATGTGAAAGATATTTTTACTTGCATTTTCATTTGTATATTTTAAAAGTTAAATGTTGAACATTTTTAGCTCACCTGAGCACGAAGTGCTCAAGGTGAGCTTTTGTGGTTAGGTGGATGTCCGTCGTCCGTCGTCAGTCGTCCGTCGTGCGTCGTGCGTCGTGCGTCGTCCGTCGTCAACATTTGCCTTGTATGCACTCTAGAGGCCACATTTTTTGCCCGATCAACCTGAATTTTGGTCAGAATGATTGTCTTGATGAAATCTCGGACGAGTTCGAAATTGGGTCAACTGGGGTCAAAAACTAGGTCACAGGGTCAAATCATAGAAAAACCTTGTATGCACTGTAGAGGCCACATTTTTTGCCCAATCAAACTGAATTTTGGTCAGAATGATTGTCTTGATAAAATCTCGGACAAGTTCGAAATTAGGTCAACTGGGATCAAAAACTAGGTCACAAGGTCAAATCATAGAAAAACCTTGTATGCACTCTAGAAGCCACATTTTTTGCCCAATCAACCTGAATTTTGGTCAGAATGAATGTCTTGATAAAATCTTAGACGAGTTCGAAATTGGGTCAACTGGGGTCAAAAACTAGGTCACAGGGTCAAATCTTAGAAAAAAAGTGTATGAACTCTAGAGGCCACATTTTTTGCCCAATCAACCTGAAATTTGGTCAGAATGAATGTCTTGATGAAATCTTTGACGAGTTCAAAATTGGGTCAACTTGGGTCAAAAACTAGGTCATGGGGTCAAATCATAGAAAAACCTTGTATGCACTCTAGAGGCCACATTTTTTGCCCAATCAACCTGAATTTTGGTCAGAATGATTGTCTTGGTAAAATCATGAATGAGTTCAAAATTGGGTCAACAGGGGTCAAAAACTAGGTCACAGGGTCAAATAATGGAAAAACCTTGTATGCACTCTAGAGGCCACATATTTTGCCCCAAAAACCTGAATTTTGGTCAGAATGATTGTCTTGATAAAATCTCGGACGAGTTTGAAATTGGGTCACCTTGGGTCAAAAACTAGGTCACAGGATCAAATCTTAGAAAAACCTTGTATGCACTCTAGAGGCCACATATTTTGCCCCAAAAACCTGAATTTTGGTCAGAATGATTGTCTTGATAAAATCTCAGACAAGTTTGAAATTGGGTCAACTGGGGTCAAAAACTAGGTCACAGGATCAAATCTTAGAAAAACCTTGTATGCACTCTAGAGGCCACATTATTTGCCCAAAAAACCTGAATTTTGGTCAGAATGATTGTCTTGATAAAATCTCGGACAAGTTTGAAATTGGGTCAACTGGGGTCAAAAACTAGGTCACGGGGTCATTTCATAGAAAAACCTTGTATGCACTCTAGAGGCCACATTTTTTCCCCAAAAAACCTGAATTTTGGTCAGAATGGTGATCTTGATGCAGTTCTTGATTTATTTAATTGGGTCAACAGGGGTCAAAAACTAGGTCACATGGTCAAATCTTAGAAAAACCTTGTATGCACTCTAGAGGCAACATTTTTTGCTGGATCAACCTGAAATTTGATCAGAATGATTGAATTGATGCAGTTTTTGATGAGTATGAGATTGGGTCAACTGGGGTCAAAAACTAGGTCACGGAGTCAAAAAATGGAAAATCCTTGTAAGTCAATTGTACGTCAACCTGAACATTGTAAAAAAGGTATTATCAAGTTGTACACAGGCAGAAGAATATTGAAAAAAATTAGACAGTTCATTCAGGTGAGCGATTAAGGGCCACTATGGCCCTCTTGTTTTGTAATAATCAGTGCTTGTAACAAGCATGGCAGAAAACAATGTTTGTTGGAGATTTTAAGAATGAATTATGAATAATTGTATGGCTTCAATGGATCATGTTAAGGTGAGCTATTCTTGTTTACCATAAGTTCATGTCTAAATTGTCATTGAAGTTTAACTGTAGTGGGAAATCAAAACTACAAAAGTGAATGTAGTTGTTTTGATACTTAACAAATGCATGGTAAATTTTATTACCCTGAAAACTTGCTTTGTCTAGTTTAAAGGTTTATCTGTCTATCAAAGAAATTGGACCTATGAAATGATAGAAAAATATGAATATCAACTTAATTAATATATAGAGGATAATTGTTTGTTTCAGTGTAAGATCGATTTATATTTCATAGAGTGAACAACAAAAGCTATATTTTCACGAGTGGCGGTGCCACGAGTGAGTGAAAATATAGCTTGTGTTGTTCACGAAATGAAATATTAATCGATCTTACACAAAAAACAGAGATGATTCAATTTCTTTATTGCAAAAATGAGACAAAATGTGAAATTTCTAGGACATATTTTCTTAAAGTGCGTCATTTTGAACGTGATTGCTATGCAACATTCATTGTGACGTCACTTATTTTGCCCAGCATAGATGACGTCAAATAGGATGAAATGCTAAAAAGCAGGGTATAAGTTTTTGATGATTTCACTGCTTTTGCGATGAGATTATCAAGTGATAATCTACCGTTATTTCTCGATAAACCACCGAAAAGCATAAGAGAAAAAAGGTTTCTTAAAACACCCCTGCTATATTGCAACCTGTAACCTCTTTGGCAAACAGTTAAAAACATTGTGAACTTGACTCTCATTCCAATCAAACCCATTCTAAGTCCCTCACTCAACATTTCAACTTCACTCACTCAACGCTCCATTCATTTATTTCAATAACTCACTCAAACCATTAAAAATTTTCAAAAACTACTAAATAAGGCTAGATCAACAATTTTATTAGAAATAACCATTGCTATAAAAAACCAAGATTTCACTGTCTTTTGAAGCATCTGGTTGGTTTTCAAAGACATTATTTCGATTAGAACTTCTATGCATATTTTATTTAAGAGAAGTAATAAACATCACTAATTTGATCATCTATAACAAAATTAGTGATATTAGATTTCCTCCCTTAAATTTCATTCAAAACTCGCTGCTCCCGCTCATCCAGTTTCATTAAAAAATCATTCCAAAATCATTGAGCTTATCAATTTCACAATGCTCTTAACTGTAACACTGGTGTAAAGGTTTATAATTCCTTTCAGTATGTTTTTTGCTGAGCTGAGAATAGTCTGAAATCACCACTATGGTTATCGGAAACCAAAATACATGTATTCTTACTCTATCTCAATTCAGCTGTAGTAAGGATACTTTGGCGACCCATTGACAATGAAATATACCAAGAAAACCACTTTCCTGTTTTACAAAATTTGGACTTGTCCAAATTCAAAGGTTTTGCAGACAAAAATTTAAAGTGGATTTAATTTGAAAAGTAACCGTTCAGTAGGGTAGAAAATTGTGTGGAAAAAGAAGATATTGCTTGTCAGAAGCAATTTCTTCTTTTTTCACAATTTTTTCCCAATCATAAAATCACAGTCACGTAAAAAGCAGGGATTAAACAGCAAAGGGTTGAGAGACCCAGATACAGGGAATGATTATCATCAGTGCTAATTGGTAAAAATTTATCCTTTTGTTAAATTTGAACCGGTCATTTACCATTTACACCAGGGAAGACCTTTGATGGATAGCAGTTGGAGGCTAGGAAAGAATGTAATGGTAGTACTGGTGTGAGAAATACCAGGAATCCATTGTTAGGTGCTCCAGTCGCAGTGATATAACAAAATGTTGAAATCGGTGTAAAACCCCATTCAAACAAACTGACTAGGGTCCATGCTTAAACCCATCAGGATGGTTGTTTCAATTGTCACAACAAACCTGATTGTTTGAAGATAGCTTCTTGTTTGAAGATAGCTTCTAGTCAATAGTTATCTTTTGTACAACTGGAAGCTTGCAGTTTAAGAATCTCATTATTCTATCAAACCCAACACCATAATGGCAATGGCGGATCCAGGATTTCTGAAGAAGGAGTTAGAACATACAGATTCAGATAGGATTCTGCGAATCTGAGACTGACAAAGAAGAAGCCAGGAACCTCAAAAATATCTGATGTATGTCTGCAGGACCCTCTGTGAATCAACTTCAGATAAGAATTGAGGACAGTTTTGAACAGTATTCAATTCTTTTCTGAAGTTGATCCCATCAATTCTTATCTGAAGTTGATCCCAAAGGTACGTATCTGTGCAATACATCAAGTGGCTATGTGAGAATAGTTATAAGTGGAGGACCATTATGGGCATAACTAATTCTTGGGACCCTATTTTGTTGATGACATAAAAGAAATTCGGGTGTTTGTTTGCCTACTATTACCCTATTTTGATTGAATTTCCCTTTGACAATCGAAAATAATGGGCTCCGAACCCCGTCTCGATCCCCCACTGAATAGGTACTATAACAGAATAGGAAAGCAGCTACCTATAATATTGAGTTTTACCATGAAGAACAGTTCAGGGGATCAGGGCAGAATTATTGTAAATGCGGACAGACATTAGGGCATATACAATAGTTATGTCTTGACCACTTGATATAGAAAAAGAATTGTGTCCAGGTCAGCAGATAGCTGGTTCCAGCGTCACGACTCATCTTTGAAACATTATACAATATATTTACCTGCAAGATATAAAATAACACATTATTCAATCAGCAAATTATTAAATGGTGACCTAAACATCGCAACTACTGCTTGATCGAGCTGTAGTTACTGTGTTTAAGTCGCTTATCTAAGAATTATTTTAAACAGAATGAAGAAAATTGGACGAGTTCAACAGTCATCTCTTTAAAATTGAGTTTTTTGATTGGGCACTCGATTTTTTGCTCTACAGAATAAAGGTCAGATAATGTATAGTGACGGAGTGTTTCCCGTTGGTCTTTCTATTCGCCCGTCCATTAATTTTCTCTTGATATCGATAAAGTCGATTGTTTACATCTGTTTTGCATCAAGATTTCACAGAAGAATTGTACCAAAATAAGGAGCGTTCCCTTAAAAAATGTGTCCGGTCGATAAAGTATCACATGAAAATAAATTATCCTCTTTAGTACGCTACAACCCACGCTGTTCATCCGGTTTGATTCAAACTTGCACAAAATCATTGTATCGATCTAAGAATCGTTCCTTCCGAAGATGGGTTAGAATTGCCTTGTACAATGGATGTAATCCTGTTGTTATGAATTTTTTTAAGAGATGCTAAACAAGTTTTGACAACAACATGTCTGTGTCGTATATTGTAGGGAGTGAAAAAGCTAATTTCCATGTAGCAATATAGGTGTATGTGTACATGCACTGGAAAGTTTTTATTGTATGTCCTGTTTAAAACGAAAAGAAACTTTTAAAATCAGTTCATTTCAATAGGAAAGAAAATCAACTTCTAAAATGTTGATATCAAGTGTGTTTTATTGCTAACAGTATCTTTGATCAAACGTGCCCAGCTGCAAAGAAGAGCAATGTCCTCGACGAATAGTTTTCGATACTGGTACTTTATGTAACTGTGTTTAGTTGACCTGCATTACTCCGAAACATGTTTATGCAATTCGATCTACCATTGGAAATAGAACAGACTTGCAACCCTCTCATTGGAGCCCTCTAGATTCTGGGGTAAAACTGCCTTATTTGTATTTGAGGTTAAGTTTTAACCTCCTCTCAGTCATGTGAGCGTGATTGATTCTTGATTCCATCTGGTACTTGCAGGTATTCTTGATATTTCTGAAAAAAAAAAAAAAAAAAAAAACTTTCAATATGTATCGTTCTCACAAATCGGATTCTAGCATTCGACAAGATGTAGGCAGTGTTAAGATTAATTGCGGATTAAATAAATTTCTGCAAAAACGAAAGTCGCATGAGTATATTACACACCGATTTGCACGTGCAATTGCTAGCAAAGCCGGTTAAAAAAGCAAACAGTTTGCAACGTTTTTACATCCGGAACGCAGGATAAGTTCATGTAATCGCTTTGCCACCAGTCACAAATAATGTCTCTTAGATAATATAGTGTGATTTTTAGTCAGGATTTTCATACAAGACGATGGCCCTGTTGGTACATACTTTCCGTTTCATGCAAAACAGAAAGAAAACTGACTAAAAGATTGTCGGCAAGACAACCAAAAGCTTCGCCGGATGAAAATCAGATAGATTTATTCACATTTTACAGCGAGTGGGTATAACAGTCAAACAAAAGAGAAGAAAAGTGACTTTAGACACCGAGATTGCTGTGATATAGGACATCTCAGTTGATCTCTTGGAATGTGCTACAGTTAAAAACATCGTGAAATTGACACTCACTGAGATCAAAACTATTCAATATCACTAACTCAGCGCTCCATCCATTCATTCACCACACCCAGTCAATTCGATCAAAAACGCTCCGAAATTATTAGAAAATATTTCTAAATCGTTCAAATCGATCAACATTTAAGTCAAACAGGTCAATTAATTTTACAATTTATTGGCTGGTGTGGATTTTAAAGTGTCTGATCCTCAAAGAAACACGATCAGAAAACGTATATTTTGTAAAAGGGGGGGGGGGGGGGTAATAAGTATCGCTTATTATGTTCATCACGAACAAAATTAGCTATACTAAATTACCTCCCTTGAATATCACTCAAAACTCGCTCCGCACCCATTCAATTTCATTCCAAAATGTTTTTAACTGTACCAGCCCAACTGATTTTAGCTCACCTGAGCACGAAGTGCTCAAGGTGAGCTATTCTGGTAAGGTGGACGTCCGTCGTCAACATTTGCCTTGTATGCACTCTAGAGGCCACACTTTTTGCCCGATCAACCTGAAATTTGGTGAGAATAATTGTTTTGATGAAATCTTGGACGAGTTTGAAATTTGGTCTCTTGAGGTCAAAAAATAGGTGACAGGGTCAAATCTTAGATAAACATTGTATGCACTCTAGAGGCCACACTTTTTGCCCGTTCAACCTGAATTTTGGTCAGAGTAATTGGCTTAATGAAATCTCCAAAGAGTTTGAAATGAGGTCAACTGGGGTCAAAAACTAGGTCACGGGGTCAAATCTAAGAAAAACCTTGTATGCACTCTAGAGGCCGCACTTTTTGTCCGATCAACCTGAAATTTGGTCAGAATGATTGTCTTGATGAAATCTCAGATGAGTACGAAATTGGGTCAACTGGGGTCAAAAACTAGGTCATGGGGTCTAATCTTGGATAAACTTTATATGCACTCTAGTGGCTACACTTTTTTGCCCGTTCAACCTGAATTTTGGTCAGAATGATTGTCTTGGTGAAATCTCGTAAGTGTTTAAAATTTCGTCAACTGGAGTCAAAAGTAGGTCACAGGGTCAAATCTAAGAAAAACCTTGTATGCACTCTAGAGGCCACCTTTTTCGCCTGATCAACCTGAAATTGGGTCAGAATGATTGTCTTGATGAAATCTCGGATGAGATCGAAATTTGGTCATCTGGGGTCAAAACTAGGTCACGAAATCAATTATAGAAAATCGTTGTTAGTCAACCTTAAAATTGTAAAAAAATAGGATTCTCAAGTTGTATAGAAGCAACAGCTTTGTTTAGCTCAGTCATTCATCTTTCTATTTCTCATACTTCTTTTGAAAGTTTTAGACAGTGCATTCAGGTGAGCGATTAAGGGCCACTATGTCCTCTTGTTTAAAGAAAATCCGAATAAGTGTCAGAGACCAAGAGTCTGCACTTCATTTTCGGCTCTAACCAAATGTGTATGAACCTACGTGTGCATGCAGAACATCACTCGGACCTTTTTGTAAACTGGAAAGTATCTCGGATGTAAGTGTAGTAATTTTGGATCGTTTTAAGCTTGGCTGCCGGAAAACGTCCGAGGTTATCGTCACCTTGGTGTCACTGCCGTGGGCATTGACAAACTGTAATCTTAGTCATATCACTGTTATTGAAGATATCTTCACTTGGCATGTGTATTCACTAGCATAATAGCTATCCAGTCTTTCAATGGGAATTTTGTTTATTGTAAGAATTATGGTCCATTTTCGATTTAGATTCTTTGCATTATCCGGCATCTACAGCCGAGTACTAGCACCCGGAGGCGGTGCTCTTGTTTTTAACTCGCCTGAGCACGAAGTGCTCAAGGTGAGCTATTGGGATCGTAGAATGTGCGTCGTCCACAATTTCTTTAAACATCTTCTCCTAAACCAGTGGGCCAATCTTGATGAAACTTGGCAGGGATGTTCCTTGGGTAAAGCTCTACCAAAGTTGTTCAAATAAATGAAATCCAACCTTAACTTTCCCTTTACACCTAACAAAAAGGGTGAAAATATGAAAATCTTTAAAAATCTTCTTCTCTGAAACCTGAAGGCAGACAGCTTTCATATTTGGTATGTAGCACCATCTAGTAGACCTCTACCAAGTGTGTTCATATCAAGACCCTGGGGTCATATTTGGGCTTTGCCCGGGTTCAACCCTTTTTACATAGAATCGAAGAGCGAAAATCTTTTAAATTAAATCTTCTTTAATCGAAACCAGAGGACACACTGCCTTCATTTTTGGTATGTAGCATCATCTAGTGGGCCCCTACCAAGTTTGTTCATATCAAGACCCTTTGGTCATATTTGGGCTCCAACCGGGCGCATCCCTTTCAGCTCATCTGAGCACAATGGGTGAAAATAGGAAAACCTTCAAAAATCTTCTTCTCTGAAACCAGAAGGCAGACAGCTTATGTATGTAGCATTATCTTATGAACCTCTTTCAAGTTTGTTCATATCAAGACCCTGGGGTCACATTTGGGGTCCACCCGGGTGCATCCCTTTTTACATAGAATCAAAGAGCAAAAAGGCATATCTGTCTTGCTCTTCGCTGAAAACGTTCCATGGTATTGATCTTAGGCAATTATCTTCTTTTTGACATCTGCCTATCTAATTAATGTGATGTCCAAGGGGTCAAAGAGACGCAGGTGAGCGATCTAGGACCATCTTGGCCCTCTTGTTTTATTGATACCTCGCCAATTTTTTATACGCAGCCGAAGGCGGACGTATATTGGCGTCATCTTCTCCGTCTGTCCGTCCGTCCGTACGTCCTTCCACTTTTCTTGTCAACACAACTCCTCCTAAGTTTCTGGCTGGATTTTCTTGAAACTTGGTTAATGTTATCACCTCAATTGGTAGATGTGCATGAAGGAAGGATTTTATGGTTCGTTGATTTTTGCCTGAGTTATGTCCCTTAAAAACTTAGTCTCTGGGTCCACTTTTCTTGTCAACACAACTCCTCCTAAGTTTCTGGCTGGATCTTCTTGAAACTTGGTCAATGTTATCACCTCAATTGGTAGATGTGCTTGAAGGAAGGATTTTATGGTTCGTTGGTTTTTGCCTGAGTTATGACCCTTAAAAACTTAGTCTCTGGGTCCACTTTTCTTGTCAACGCAACTCCTCCTAAGTTTCTGGCTGGATCTTCTTGAAACTTGGTCAAATGTTATCACCTCAATTGGTAGATGTGCATGAAGGAGGATTTTTATGGTTCGTTGATTTTTGCCTGAGTTATGCCCCTTAAAAACTTAGTCTCTGGGGCTTATTGAAATTGCAGCCTTGTGAATGCAACAATCTAAATTTCTGGCTGGATCTAAATGAAACTTGGTGGATGTTATAACCGAAATTGGTAGATGAGCATGAAGTATGGATTTTAACGTTCATTAATTTTACCCTAAATTATGCCCCCTTAAAACTTAGTATCTAGGGTTTATTGAAATTGCGGCCTTTTGAACGCAACTCCTCCTTACTTTTTGTCTTTATTTAAATGAAACTTGGTCAATGTCATCACCATAATTTGTAGATGTACATGGATCAAGGATTTTATGGCTCATTTATTTCCCTGAATTATGTCCCCTTAAAACTTAGTGTCTGGGGCTTATTGAAATTGCAGCCTTGTGAAGGCAACTCCCCTTAAGTTTTTGTCTTGATTTAAATGAAACTTGGTCATTTTGAATTTGGTTCTGTCAAAATAAGTAGTGTCTACAATTATTTTCGTGAAACAGCAGCAAAGTGGCGGCGTATTTTGTGACGATGGCACTCTTGTTGGAAATTGAGGATTAAGAATTTCTTTTAATCCCTTGTGGTAGCACAATTCTTTCCAAGGTTTGTCTTTTTTAAATGGGTGGATAACGTACAGCCCCTTTGGAATCAGAAGCTTTGTGCTTGGAAAGGGTGTCATTGTTTGCTCCACTGGCCGAAGGCCACAGGGGCTATTGTCATGGCGCTGTGTGCGTCCGATCGTAAACTTTTGTCTTCATCAATCGGTATAAACAGTGCAAATAGTTTTCAAATTATACCCCGCTTGGCACGCAAGTGCACGTGCAAAGCGGGGTATAATTGGAAAACTGTTTGCACCGATTTGTCAACCTGAACGCAGGGCTGGTGTTTACCTCCATGATTTTCGCCTCTTTGACACTGATCAATACCCAGGTATATAGGGGTTTAAACTCCAGGGCCATTCTGCTGTATTTAACGGACCTCACGCCGTCAATATCTCTCCTTTGGCTAGATGAATACAATAGTGCTAACCTGGAATACGATATGTGGTTGATCAATAGTGATTATAAACTGAATCAAAGAAATTTACATTTCAGCGTCATAATGTATGTTTATTAGTTATTTTCACAAAATAAATAATAAGTATTTATGTAAAAATAAATATGTTCTTATATACAGAAGAAACAATTCTGAATATAAAATATCTATGGTTTATTTGAGTGAAAAACAACTTACTTGTGAGGATTTACTGGCCTGGATTCTTTATTTTTGTCATGTAAAGCAACATACCCACCAATGGTCTTCTTTGGCCGGGAGAAATGTGAATCTATCGAAATTATCCTGTCAAAAATGATATCACGAATCCTTCAATTTTGGAACAAATTGTTTATGAAAATATTAGAGCGAATATGTGAGAATACAAATGAACCAGATTATGAAGTGACATTTAAGGAAGTCGAAACTAAAAAAATGTCGTTGGGAAAAGGTCGGTATTCAACCAATATACAACTGCGTCCATTGCATTCTATTTGCAAGTTCTAAATATATAGCTAAAAGCAGCCGGAGGCTAGGCAATTACCAAGAACCCGTATTTAGGTGATCTAGCCAACGAGATATAACGGAAAAGTGTTTTTAAATTCCATACAAACACACAAAAAAAAGCTAAGGAAAAATAGCTGCTGTTAAGAACAATAATTCAAACCAAATCTACCGTTGTAGGCCTACAGTTAAATAAATTCCGCTACCTTGAGACCATATCATCATCTTCGCCTCCCCACCCAAAGTAGAGATTTGAGAAGCCATTCACACTCCAGTATTGATCTGTAGTGAATGCGGAGACACCGCCAAAATACGACAAATATGGTATACTGAAACGACACAAAAATTAATTGATTTATATGTGACCCGTTACGAGAAAAGCGAAAGTAAATTGCGTAAAATGTCGATCCTTGTCAGACTGCGCGGATTGCGAAGACTGACTAGGGTCAAAACTTTTCGGCGGCAATGTGTATATTTTCTGAATATTAAATAATCAATCTATCTTGCAGTGAAAGAATTTTTGAAATGCGACCCCTGGTTGACCTATGTTTGACCCAATCTCTTTTTTTGATATTCAATTTCCAGAATGATTAACTTGTTCAAATATGCAACCCTAATGTACTAGAATAATTAAGTACTGCATACTCCATTCAGGTTTCATCAAACGATTAGAGAAATATGTTGTGAAAGTCTAATGGTGATTTTTTTTAAAAAAATGTGATGAAATAATCTGAAATATCGTTTTAAAACTGAAAATATTTCCGGGGATATGAAAAAAAAGAGGAAGGATCAATTACGAAGTAGCTACATACTTGTCATCATATTTACTACTGTATGCCACCAGATGGCGAGTGAAGCGGCCACATCTATACAAATTTCTGTCGTCGACCATGAGTAGATCCACGTCATGGATGACGTAACATGTGTAATCAGTTTTACTGGACGCAGTTAGGAACCCAACGTTAGCCAGTATACCACGGTTAAATTGCGTTGGTAATGCCTGAAATAGCGAAAATGAGGCTTGATCTATACATACATTTATATTCTGAATCAAAGTTATGGAATGCCGTTAGGCCAGATATTGATTTTTAAGTAACAAACAATCATGAATTGTTATGCTGAGTCTTCACAAAAAATAATGATAATGTCACTACAAAAAAAACAATCCTTTGATTTTATTGGAAACCATTGGACTAAAAGCAATTGAGCTGCATACGTAAAAATTACTAGTACCACAATGACCTTAGCCCCAATGTAAAAAGTATCTAAATTTACAAGCTCCACCTTGTGCTGGTCCTGCTAAGGTAGCCAACAATGACAAGTCTAACAAACGCAAACATCAAATATCTTATTTACCATTTCAACAACGTATATTCCATATTGAAGCTGCTGTCTCTGCAATATCGTGTGAAGATGGGCAATAAGAATCTAAATAAAAGAAATATAATTAGATTATGGAAAATGCAGTATTTAATTGTATCCCTACTATTTTTGAAGAACTAATTTAAGGTTATTCAAATTTTCATCGATTATGTTTAATGATAATCTACTCCATTGAATTATCGTCATATTCATATCAATACCGTACCTTCGCGTTCTATTGCCGCCCTTGTGCCGCACCCTTGCGTTCTCACTGTCCTCGTATTGTCATGGTCTCGCTTTCTTACCTTTGTAGCATAAAACATACAACATTTTAATGCATAATAAGGGCACCGGCCCATACACATATAGGTACAAAGCATACCATGGACAAAAAACGTAACTAAACGTAAGCCATGGTCATTGTACCGTACTCGTGTGTTCCAACTGTCTCAATACACTACTAAAGCCTTTCTATCTCTGCCTCAATCTTACGGTTTAAATAGAGGATATGGATTGAGTGGTTTTGGAATACTCAATTTATTATACGAGTCATCTAGTAACAGATAAAAACGAGGCTGCGCCGGGTTTTTAACTGTTTTAGATGACGAGTTTAATTAATTGGGTATAAGATGACCACAAATTTTATATTCAATTTATTATATGAACACAATTTTTGCGAAAAATCGTCGAAATTCTTGAAATTCAACATTTCGATTTTCCGCGTAACTTATAACGCCGTCTAAAAACTGACGTTACAATGTATACAAAATGACGTCTTTTTCGCGGTTACAAAATAGCGTTGATATTCGCTCTGAGCCCATTAGCATAATTATTCCACTAGTGTAATAACACCCGTGTAATTACAAAAATATTCAACGGGGTTATTTCACGCCCACGACGTAGGTCATATTATAAAAGCCAACTTATGCATCCTCACGACAGTTGTGACGCTGACGTTGTACTGTCGTACTTATGAGATCTCGCGACCATTGAGTTGTACTGTCGTTCTTAGAGAACAAATATATACGTGTAATAGAAAAATACCAATGTACTGCTTCTATTTTGTCAGTTGGTCGTATTAGTAGTAAAATAAATTTAGTTCTCTCAAGATTCGAGCATTTTGAATGGCTGAAGAATGGTTTTATTCCACAACGAAAACAATTTTAACGCGCAACTTTTTGTGAGCTTCTTCACAAAGTAGTCCTACAAGAAATCTGATTAATCATTGACAAAATCTTACACTTTTGCTCCATTGAATTAAATTATAAGATATGAAGAAAGTATTTATTGGTCTCTTTGAGGTATGAAACGCAAACCTACCTACACTCATTTATAATCCGTGTGATTAGGTTTAAGGTTTCTTGCCTTCATGACATCAACAATTACTCTCTTAAATGAAGTTGTAATGTGTTATACGGGTACCGTACCTGTAGTTGGGTTTCTTTGTTACGATATGGTATGATTACGGCCACTTTCTCTCGGGGTGTACAGTTGGCAGGACGAAATAACCCTCCTGTGGCTATCAGTTTTTGGTTTTCTCTTGGAATGTCTATAGGTCCCATATCTCCCGAAACCGGCAAATGGCCAACTGAAATAGGGTGTTGCTTAAAAGTGAAAATGTGTCCCTTCTACGGGTAGAAAATGAAAACGCATACCAACCCCTTAATCGAAAATTATCTGAACTTCGAAATCAAGAATGCAGTTATAACCATATCCAGAAAAAAAAAATCCCTTGAAAATTAAGCTTCGAGATTTAAAAAAACACACTGAACAACTTATATGCCTAGTTTACATTTGGCTTACGAAGCCCGCACGACGCCCGTCTCTCGCCGTAGCCATAAAATCGTGCGGTGACCAACGGTGCCCGTGCGATCATCGCACGGTCTTACGGGTACCGCAGACACCTGCAATCTCGTTTAAAAAAATGTTAAACACATCTTTAAAAATCGCAAGCCCGTAGCCTAGTGCGGACACCGCACGGTCGCCACACGGACATCGCACGAACGCCTTGCGATGATCGCGCGGATATCGCACGACATCTTACCTGTCAAACATCAAAAATAAAACCCGTAGAATCGTGCGGTGACCGCACGGCATCTTCTCAATATCCGTAAGGTGGTCGTACGATTACCTTGCTATATCGCACGGGACCCGTGCGGTCTCATCAAGGTAGGTTAACCCTCAAATATTTTAAAAAATCGCACGGTCATCGTGCGGTATTGTTAACACAGATGCCGCAGACTGTAGCTGTCTGCGATGTCTAAAAAATCGTAAGAAAGATAGCAGGGTGCGATATCGTACGGCGACCGTGGAAAATGTAAACTAGGCTTTAAGCCTTGTTTACATTTAGCGCCCGTAACTCGCCGTATTCCCAAAATTGTGCGGTGCCCGTGTGGCGGCACACGTTGCCCGTGCGATCATCGCACGGCTTTACGGGTGCCGTAGACCCTAGCGATTTTGTATAAAAAATACATGTGTAGTTATACAAGTTTTTTAAAAATCACAAGACCGCACGGAGACCGTACCCCGTAGACTCGTCGAAGAGGCATCGTACGATCGCCGCACGGACACTGCACGGCCACCGTGCGATAATTTGCCTTTAAATCTTTAAGGGATCATCCTACGGTCACCGCGCGGGTACCGTATGATAATTGTACGGCGGCCGCAAGGTTAACAGTGTAAATAGTTGACAAATCACAAGGGTTCCGTGTGGGGATCGCACGGTTATGTTAATGATTCTCGTAATAGTTTTATGAAAACCCGTGCGGACACCGCACGATTTTGTGAACACATACGCCGTAGAAAGTAAAATCGTACGATGTCAAAAATAGTATACAAGAAATCGCAGGCTGCGATATCGTACTGTGACCGTGGCAAATGAATAGTAGGCTTTAATTGATCTGGATCGCCTTGGTCTATGTCGCGATTGAAATGTTTTTCGTGATCAAAGAAGAAGCCATGCACATTTTTATTTCTCAAATGTCAATGTCACAGTAGATCATTTTGAAATAGTGTTCATGGTTCAACTTGTAAATTGTTTGAACCAGAAAATACATACACATGACCAACGCATCGTATTTTAGACTTACAGTATCAATTGCTAGCCAAAAGTATGGTGTAATAATATACCTAATTCACTGGGCCAAAGTGGACAGAGTGTGCTGTGGGCTCGCTTCAGATTCTCCAAAGTCCGAATATGTTTCAATGTTTCATTCGCTTTATGGGTTTTAACAATCCATTTTCTTGTGATGTCCCTAAATTTCGTGGTGGCCATTTCATCTTGTGAAATCGTTGTGAAATTTCCCCTTTGTGACATAAGTGTTCGTATCTCCATATCAGTTCGCTGAACACTATAGTTATTCGGTTTCCAACTAGTTGTATTGAAAAACTGGAACTGTCGCACATGTAACGTACCATAGAGCTGATTATTCAATGAGTTTGGTTGCATGCTGAACGTGATGTAATAGATTGGAAAACACGTCACAAACACCAACAATATAAATGATATCACTTTAAAATAGACCTTGTATCTTCGGATCTTCTGAACCTTTGTTGCTGTCATGGTTGTGTGTCTCGAAATCACGTCTGAAATTCATAAAACTCAGTTACACAATGAACAACAAAGAAAATGACATAAATGAGCCGAAGAGTGACATTTCCAACATTTTCAAGAATGTGGAATGGAATATTCATTGGTCGTGAATTGGGGATATAAAGAGGTTAATCGTTTGTTGCAGTATAAGATCGATTTATATATATCATTGAGTGAACAGCCAAAGCTATATTTCCATGAGTGGTGGAGCCAAGAGTGAAAATATAGCTTTTGTTGTTCACATTAAATAAATCGGTATTACTCTAAAAAACAGACTATTATTCTTCTACTTCAATGCAAAAAATGAGACAAAATGGGAACATTTTAGGGTAAATTTTCTTAAAGCCGACATTTTGCTATTCAACGTTCACGATGACGTCACTAATTTGTCTCTGCTTAGATAACATGAGATAATTATATAGGGTAAAATGAAGAAAATCGGGGTATAAGCTTTTGATAATTTCACTGATACGGTGAGTTTATTAAATGATCATCTATCGTTATTTCTCGATAATTCACCGAAAAAAGCTTCTTCAGTAGAATTGCAAAAGTGCAGTCTGATCTAACAGAATTGTTGTTATTTTTAGCTAGTGGCAGTTGCCATAGCACACTAACTGTTGGTTGGTTTCGAATCAGACTCTCACATATTGATGGCTCAGCATGAAATAGTTTCAGCTACCTTTGAAGACTCGGATCACACTGTGATGATACACGGGTTGATCCAGCCCTGTGTCAGGGTAACTTAACGTTTGCAGCTATTGGAAATTATGACCCGCTCTGGAGATACATACACGTACAAAGCGGGCATAATTTCCAAACAATTGCCAGCGTTTTGTTATCCTGAATCTTAGCGTTAGGTAGATAGATTGTTTATTTCTCTGGTACATAACAAATCGTACATTGTGATACATGCAAAGAAACAAAACAAATATTGGTCAACATGTGCGTGGCGTAAATAGCGTCAGGCACATGCTAGTTTGTTGGAAATGTTACGCAGATGCTCATATTTAATTTTCGTCTCTTATTCGTTGCACGATACACATTTTATTGCCTTCCACGTATCATGATACCATGTATTTCATTTCCGTCTACGTACCATGAAACAATGTTTTCCATTTTCTTCAACGAATCATGATACAATGTATTTCATTTCCTTCAACGTATCATGATACAATGTATTTCATTTCCTGTAACGTATCATGATACATGTATACTGTATTTTATTTCCTGTAATGTATCATGATAATTTGTATTTTATTTCCTTCCGCGTATTATGATACTCTGCATTCTATGTCTTTCAACGTATTATGATCCACTGTATTCCATTTCAATAGCAAAATAAATTTGTGTCGAAGGAAATCAAAAGGCCTGTATCATGCAGCAGTTGAGAAACGGTTATAAAATACCCATACCAGGAAATAAGCCTGCGTTTAATGGAAACTTCTTAAGGTCCTCAGATGAAAAACATAAATGCTGTTATTTTGTTAAAGAAATGTCTCGACATAATAGCGTGTATCGTTGATACGAGAAATAAGCTATTTTGTAAGCTTTGCGCAAAGAAAACCCAAAAGAAATCTACCTGAGTATGGTTAATTTCTTTCTTTTTAGCACTGTGTCATTTCATCATAAGAGATGAAGAGAGTATATAATTTTATTTCAAGAATGTTTTAGTCTATAGACCTTAAAACACTTTATATATGAATACGCGAACAATATTATTTTTTTTGATTCCATTCTTCCATGAATTAAAAAAAAATATTCTCTTTGTCTCTTATAACATTTAAACTTCATACCTTTAAGATAAAACAAAATTACGAGTTCTACGTTTGAATATATCCGAGTTAGTGTACATCGTCTATTGTTTAATTGGCTGATACATATATTCTACTTTAATTAAGTGTGACGGATCAATGGATGGTACAATACACAAAATCTACGAGTTATGTCGCAGCGTAGACCTTTTCCAATTTTGGCATCTTTTGAGAAAAAGAGGCCGCGCTGTGTATACTGATTTGATTTCCAAAAATTTTGTTTCTTTTGTCAAGAATGTCGCTTTGAATTCAGAAATGACAGAAACCTTTTTAATCCGTTTTTGGCGTCTTTTACTAATGTATGTATTTCTATTACTTGAATAAAAAAATGCTTACGGTGAACAGGTCAAATTTGCCCTTGATGATTACATGTGTTTTTTTTATTAACTCAAAGGGCTGGAACGTGATAAGACTCCTAATCCAATGTGTTGTTTTTTCGGAACGTCTCGGGTTTGCTTCAATGAAGCACAGGACAACATCGTTGAACGAGTGTCCATCTTCGTTAAATGTTATTTTGAATCTGCCGGTTTTCCAGTCAGATTGGAGCAAATTCGTGCACTTATTGATATGTTGATTGGTTTCGCCGACATTGTTTGTGGCATACCGTACATGCCCTGAGGTATACAGCATTTAAAGTTTGGCAATTGTGTGAACCTCTAATTACGGAAAAGCACCAAGATGAGACTTGAAAGTAAGCATGTCGTGCATGATACTGCACTTTGACACCTGGGTATTTTACACGATCCAGAAATTTCAAGAGAGTCAATGGTTGTTGCATAACATATATTGGCGCTCACAAGAATGTCTCGAAGTGACTTTGGTCTTCGGTATGCGAGGACTGGTTTCTCGGGAAACAATTTGGTGAGTTTACTGGATGATACTTGGACCAGTATTTGTCTATTGTTTAGTTTACATTTAGCAAGTCAGGACGGTACGTTTACGTTTAGCAAGTCAGTATGGTACGTCAAATCGAAAGGGGTTCTGTTTGATTGTTGTACAACTCTGGTACTTGGCAATATCCATCTGTTTATGGATGTCTATCGATTGAGGGTATTATTTGGGTATTATTAGTGGTCAAGGGACAAAGGGCCGATTTCAAAAATCACATACAGGAAAAAAAATGTTTTATTGATGCTGTGAGTATCGATCCTGGAATTTTTCGTGCTAAAAGTCGTCTAATAGCATGTGTGCCAAACGTATGTGCCTACGAATTTCTGTCAGTTATCATTCCTTCGTCTGGCATCTCTTGTGGTTGCGAACCGATATGTTTATATTGGTTTAATCGTTGCTTTCATTAACTTTACATTTAAAATTCGACTGTTCCTGCGCCTATCCATTGTTCCTTGTCGTTTCTCACGGTACGGCTAGAACATTCCATCCCTTAGTCGCCCTTTTCACTGAGGCATATCACTCGTCCATTCTACGGGAGACAAATGACACTAATCACAATTCCCTTTTGTCAAATGTGGGATCAAAGGGGCTGGAGGTCGGACCCTGATCCCGGGCATGATTGAAAGCCAGACTTGTTACCAACCGTGCCAACTGGGCTCGGCAGTTCTAAACCAAAATGTTGAAATGTTCAAATTGCCTGTCCCGAGTAGCCAAAATTAAGAGTGGCGTTTTAGACAGACAAACAAGCTCTACACATACTCGTAGTCTGATATAGATCTGTCTTTTTCTATTTCTGTGGTATACACATTTCAATGATTTCAAATGTGCAAACAATTTTGTTTGTTTTTTCGTACCATTGCTAAGGAATACGTACGACTGTGTAACAAAAATGAGCTTTGGGTTGCTCAACACGAGTATGTGAACAAAACCGGAGGTGACAGACGCACTAGCCGGGCTCGCTTCAATCGCGCAAAATCCTGCGTCTGTGTAGTCTCCGTCGTTTCCATTGTACCAAAACCCACTTAGTGGTATTTTGTACGATAGAAAATGTTTCAAGTGATTAATATTCAAGAACCCCCCCCCCCCCCCCACACACACAAAAAAAAGGCACAAAACAGCCTAATAGTGGAGAAGTGTAATTTCAATCCATTTTTTTAGGAAAATTTGGCCGGACTTGAACCTAATTAAAAATTATAAAAATAATAATAATAATAATAATAATAATAATAATAATAATAATAATAATAATAATAATAATAATAATAAAAATAATAATAATAATAATAATAATAATAATAATAATAATAATAATAATAATAATGATAAAAATTATAATAACACACACAAAAAAAAGCACAAAACAGCCTAATAGTGGAGAAGTGTAATTTCAATCCATTTTTTTAGGAAAATTTGGCCGGACTTGAACCTAATTAAAAATTATAATAATAATAATAATAATAATAATAAAAATAATAATAATAATAATAATAATAATAATAATAATAATGATAAGAATAATAATAATAATTATAATAATAATAATAATAATAATAATAATAATAATAATAATAATAATAATAATAATAATAATGATAATGATAATGATAATGATAATGATAATGATAATGATAATGATAATAATAATAATAATAAAAACATACTCCAGCAGTATATAAAAGACTACTTTTATTTTTAACCGTGGTAGTCTGCTTATCTTATATTGATGGGCTTCTTTTACTGATGAAAGTTGAAACTACTAGGCCTACTGTTCGTGAAACTTTGATCTGGCCTACGTTCTTGATTTTTTTATTTTTTTTTTCATCAGTTCTCTGGCTGATGATAATAATGAAGCTCTACCGCAAACCAAATTTGACTAGCGAGCGTTTAGATCCTAATCTAAATGTACAAACTGAACGCTGTTCAAGTTTACTGGGACAATGCGACCAGTCTATTATCCGAGTGAAAATATTGTCCAGTCTAATGAAATAAACAAAAACAACAATGGCGACCCTCATAGTTTGTGATCGAACAAATTTAGGAGTCTCTACAAAAAGACGTATTCAAGGCGTGAGTTTAAGCATAACAACAAGTGTGTTCAAATCTTCAGTATCTAAAGATATTGGGAAACAAGAAGAGGAATTCGGTAAGGGTAGTTTCCATTGGTGTTGAGCATTTTTCTGTCAGATCTCACTAAAATTGAAAAAGAAAACATGCCAAAGAGATATTAGAAAGTACTTCTTTTCCGTGAGAATTATAGAACCTTGGAAAAGCTTGCATATGTCATTAGTGCACCAACTTTAAACCAATTCAAAAACAGCCTAGACGACCTGATTGGAGAAGAACAATTCAGCACTCCTTCAGAATATTATGCATGGGTGTCAATAATCAAGAGGGGGTTACATTAGTCAACATAGACTTGCGACCTCTCAACGATGGTAAATGGTAGAACAATGGAGTCAAATTTTCTGAGGCAACTGATATCTTATCCCAGACAGGTTTGTTGCCCGGGGTGATAGTAACTTGGGTAAATTACAACTTCGGTTAATTGTTAGTATCCCCAATTTCTATATATCCGTTCTTTTCTACTTTGCCGTCCGCAGCACTCGTGTATTAATTGTAGTGTGTGAAACCTCATTACGTAATCAAACAAATTGCTAACCGGATGTTTACATTCTTACTACTACATGCAGCCGGGAAATTGGAAAATTAGGTCATTTGATGGTGCATTATGGGTATTTTTGTAAGCTGCAAGAATTATTTACGAAACTAATCATTCATGGCTTATTTTTTGGCAGTGTCTTAAAAAAGGTTGAAAGTTAGTCACATGCAAAAAGTATTTTTTGTGTTAAAGTTTTTTTTGATATGCATTATGCAAAGCTAAGTTGCTGCATTGAAGTTGTGACCCAATTAACTGTAGGCAGCTAGCTCAAATGATAAATGACGTCATAAGAACAGGTTTATAGAAAAATGGCGGCCACAGATTTTTGCGTAGGGAGAGTTTAAAATTTAATTGGATTCTCATCAACTGAATTAGTTTACTTAATAAAAGTGCTGTGGCCAGATGGAATAATGATTTTTCTACACTCACATGTACAAAAATAGTAAGTTTAATCTGAATTTAAGCTATTTGATTTTGATGACTCATTAAGAAGAAAGGAGATACAGGAAAAGGGTATATATAGTAAAAAAAATGGAGACTTCGGTAAAAAGGCCATTATAGTGTAATTATCACATTGGACTGGGTGCTGGCACAGGTCATATCAATTAACTGCGCATGTTTGTAGTAATTAGTCAATTAAGTGATTGAGCTTGAGTAAAAAATAGAAAAAACAAGACAAACTTTCATGATTTTTTTTATGAATGCAGAACTGATGTAAACATTTGACAGGTCACATTGTAATGAAAAAACCGTGATCATTGAAAACTTGTTCCAAATCATTCTTTCGATTTATTTTTTCAATTATTTACAATCAATTATACATTGTCAAATTATTGAAGAAAGGCATCCTAAAATTGAGTTATAAGAATCTGTTAAGAAGATATAGAAATTATTTTTATCCATTACAGCTTGAGATGCGTTTTCTCATAGTTAAATACAAAAGAATATGAAAACAATGGAATGGAGATGAATGAAGAGATTATTTACAAGACCAAGAATCACAATTTAATTTGTATCGGAGTATTTTGTTGTTGAGCGACCAAAACATCGAAACTACAGAATGAATACGTCCGTTTGCGTCGCTCTCTGGGCCGTATTCAAAATCTGACACATTTAAACAACAATGTTCACTAAAGTCTATATATCACGATTGTCAATGTCTTCGTCGGCGAGTAAGTGGTTTGGTGTAGTTAAAGGGCTAAGCCCGGTGATTTTGGAGATGAGTCTAAGAAGAGCTGTTGTTGTGATCTCGTCTTCGTACGAACTCCCGGAAGACGCACCGGTTCCATGGCTGCCAGACAGATTCACGGATCCACGTATGGTCCATGTACCTGACGACATTCAGGAATGGTCCGCTAACCTGTTCGGCGACACCCATAATTTTCTTTGACGGATGCTGGACAGTTACATTTCTTGTTGCGCACAGCACAACGCCAGTACGTTCTTTTGCCAGACTTCACCTGAAATGAAAAGTATATAATATGATAAGTAAGAAGTTAAACGATTAGCGATTTAAATAAGTTCTTTTTTATGCTGAAATGATTAATTTTGTTTTAAATTTTAATACTTGAAAGCGACATAATGTTACTCATGTCTTACGTTTAAACAATATATATTACAAGATTCCAAAAGATCCAAAGAATTAGTAGAATATAATAAAATATGAGACTTACCCCTTTTGTGTAGGTGAATCCGTCACTACTGACGAGTTTTGGTGCGCCTCTGACTACCCCACTGGGGACGATTTCGTAGGTTGTAGGTGCTTCTGGTGGAATGTCGTCTGTTAGATCTCTGTCTGGGATTCGTCCAATGGAGCAGGAACAGTATCAAGTTAAAAGAGACGTCAGGGAAAAGTCTCCTCGTGCGTCTTGGGAGAGAGGTGATACGTCCATTTCCATTGGTGGGATGTCGTTGTCGGGTGAGGTCGAGTTGAGTCTTTGATTGTCGCACTTCCACTCGATTTCTAGGTCTCCATGGCGTATTTGTAGGTACTGTTGGTATGAAAATCCTGTAGAAAAAGAAAATAAGTATCGTTAAATGATTATTTTAACGTTAATACTCGATCATTTATACAACTTCCTTTTTTTTCTTTTCTTTCTTTGACCTATATTATTATTAAAATTAAATTTCTAAATTATTTACTATTAGTTATTATTTTTTTTATTATCATTTAAAGATAAATAAAATGACGTTAAAAGGTTTTATGATCGGCACTTATTTCGAATATCTAATATTTTAATATTATCTTATATTTCTTATCTTAGTAAGTCTAATTCACGGAATAGTATTGATATTAAATTTTGTTCCAATTGGATATCAATTAAACCAAACTTATGTTATATCTACATCTCGTTTTTGATTTTTTTTTTTTTATAAAGTTCCTATTTCATTTTCATATATCATTTCATAAATATGTCAAAAACATACATTTACCAACAAATCGTCGATAATTATATATAATTACACTATAATTACCTTTTTTACAGAAGTCTCCATTTCTTTACTATATATTATCAATTTACTGAAGTTGTAATTTACCGAAGTTACCTGAAATCGTTGCCCGTAGTTGTGATAACATAACGCTTATTTGGTAGTCTGATCTGCTACCAGCCAGCATAATAGAAAATGGGTTACATTATTTGCAGCTATGTTGTCTGCTATCTCAGAGATTCTGTCAGAAAGTGGGCTACCAATCAGCTTAAAGAGTAGCCTACAACAAAGAGGCTACTCAGTCTTTCATGTAAGTTGATCATTTTCCAAGTCTACGGTAGACTAACTCTGCTTTCTCCCTACCCTATACTAGAAAGTCCAGTTCTAAGGGACTATCCATACATACCTGTTCAGCTAGCCACTTCCAAAATGATAAACTGGTGCAGACATTAAAAAAAAATTGAGAGGGTCAAACAAGGTGAAGGAGAAAAGAGGTTAAAAATTCTTTTGAGCATGTTTTTTATCCAGTTTGCATACTGCAGCTTTGAATGAGTCAAGGTCTTTTTGCTTTCTGGAAATGAGTTCCACTTGACTATTGTGAGAGTTTAAAAAAAAGTACTTGTAGAAATTTTTAAAGGTGTGAATTTGTCTAAATATCCTAGATTGGTTTGAAACTTTTAAGTGGCAGTGGCACTGCAACAAGTCGGTGGAAACTTTAAAGAAGAGGCAAAGGCATGTGTCAGCATGTCACTGCTCTTTATTTTATTGACAAACACTAAGTGTCTTGTAGGGTGTGTGTGTATTAGTCAGCTTTGTGACAGTCTATGTATTTAGGGTCCATCGCTCTGTAAGCCTGTGAACCTCTTACAGTGAGATCAGTGCTTCCCCTCACCTGTATTCCTGGCAAGATCCAGGGCTCATGTAAGAGTTTGAAATTAAAGAGTCATTGAATCCTGAACCATGATATTCGGGGGGTCATAACTTATTTAAGAGGGGTCAAAACATCAAAAAAGCAAATCATGAGTATAATTTTGCAGTTTAGAGAGTCAATTAAACATTTCTTGTATAGATATGTAGTAAGCAATAAACTTGCAAAACTTAAGATACATACTTTTGGGAGTCGAAACCCAGGTTCAAACCTGAGATCCTCAAACAGCTTAGAGAGCTGCATTTCAAAAGATCTCTTTCTGTGGACCCATGTTGAAGAGGTTTGGTCATGTTTGTCAAATTGCTTCATCACTTGGCAAGGCAAGTAAGCATTTAAGGACCTTGCAAAGGTTCATAGTTTGAACTTACACTAGAGACTACATACTGTAAGTTTTGATTAATATTACAGCAAGTCCTACTGGATTGTTTGAAAAAATACACATTGTAAAATCTTGGCTTTAGATATGAAGTTTTGATCTTCTTCTGATAATACTCACAGATTTCCAAAAATTGATTTAAGATATTTGAATGGGTAAGATATCTATCAGGGAAACGACTAGCAGGGGCCCAGTCATCCCTGACACATAGATTCAGGCTGGGCCCCTAAACTTTTGGAAAAAGCACCTATAGATAGCATTAATTTTGAATACTGATTTTTGCAGTCTGGGTTCCTAGGTTGAAATTGCCTCGGTGGCCTAGTGGTAAATGCACTCGACCCGTGACCTAGAGGTCCGTGGTTCGAGCCCCACTGTCGCCGGGGTGTGTTTATGGGCAAAACACTTAATAGCCAGCCCCAGTTCACCCAGCTGTAAAAATGGGTAGCAGTGGGTTTAAACCACTGCCTCTCTCTCGGGGACGTGAAAACATCAGGGTTTGAGCGTTCGAGAGCGATTCTATAAGCTTAAGCTTTCGTCGCAATCGAACTAAAATAAATTAGTATAAACTAAACTAGGTTGAAATTAATAATCTTTTTCTATGTATCTATTAGTATTCAATTCAGAATAATCTAACTATATTTATTTTTTTTCCAGATCTGATATACTGTGGACAGAGCTTGAAGGATGATACTACACTAGAATCTGTGGGGATTCATTCTGGTTCAACTATCCATGCACTGATAAAACATGCCTCAAGGACATCACCTAAAAAAGGTGCAGTGTCAAAGCCAAACCAACTACAAATTATTCAACACCTTATATATAGAATGTAAATTAAAAGCAGTTCCATGGAATTCACTGAATGAGAATTAATTGAATATTATCATCTCAGAGAAAGTCAGAAAAACTATGGAACAAGTGGGAAAAGAATATTACAGCAGGTGTTTGTTTTTAGCTCCACTAGTTGAAAGCCACTGGGGCTATTGTCATGGCGTTGTGTCCGTAGTGCGTCCGGTCGTAGACTTTTTCTTTAAAAATCTTCTCCTCAGAAACTACTGGATGGATTTCAACCAAACTTCACAGGAATGATCCTTGGGTGACCCTCTTTCAAAGTTGTTCAAGAAATTTTGATCCAATGAAAAACATGGATTTAATGGGTGTGGCTAATTTCCAAATATGGTAAAAAGTGACTTTTCTCATGTTCTAATTGATGGATACCAATTTAATTTTATATGACTGATCGTTGGGTGACCCTTTATCAGTCTACAAAAAAATATTGTGATCAGATGAAAAATATGTATTTTATGGGCGGAGGTCATTTCTCTATAATATGTTATATAGTGGAAACTTTGAAAAGCATTTTCTCAGAAATTAACTGATAGATATCAACCAAATATTACATGAATGATCCTTGGGTGACCCTTTATCAGTTTACCAAAAATTATTGTGATCGGATGAAAAATATGTATTTTATGGGCAGAGGTCATTTCTCTATATGTTATATAGTGGAAACTTTGAAAATCATTTTCTCAGAATGTAAGTGTTGGATATTCACCAAATATCACTGGAATGATCCTTGAATGATTCTTTATCAGTCTACCAAAAATTATTGTGAGCGGATGAAAAATATACATGTATTTTATGGGCAGAGGTCATTTCTCTATATGTTATATAGTGGAAACTTTGACGATCATTTTCTCAAAATGTAAGTGATGGATATCAACCAAATTTCACTTGAATGATCCTTGAGTGATTCTTTATCAGTCTACTAAAAATTATAGTCATTGGATTAAAAATATGTATTTTATGGGCTGAGGTCATTTCTCTATATGTAATATAGTGGAAACTTTTAAAATCATTTTCTCAGAATGTAAAGGATGGATATCAATCAAACTTCATTAGTATGATCATTGGGTGATCCATTATCATGCAGCCAAAAATTATAGTCATTTGATGAAAAATTTGTCTTTTATGGGCAGAGGTCATTTCTCTATATGTTATAATAGTGGAAACTTTTAAAATCATTTCAAAATCAGTAGAACCCAAAATATCTAAAAAATCTAGTCAAAACTTAGATTTTCTATTACAAGAATTTCAAGCCTGTGGAGCGACTCAAGCCATTCATGGCTTTCTAGTGCAAGAATTTTAAGCCTGTGGAGCGACTCAAGCCATTCATGGCTTTCTAGTTTACCTTGTTTTTACCCTTAAAGCAGGGTTTTGACCCCCCAAAACCCAATTTTGACTCTCAAAAAATTTCTGCAAGGGTTCATTTGACCTTCTGAATTTTAATTATTGCAACCAATGTGATACAAAATTATGTAAAATCAATTGTTTTCTTCATATGACTGACTGTAAAGGATAATCTTTCTAGTGATGTACCATAGATGGTTTATCTTTAAAAATCTTCTCCTCTCAAATCAATGAACAACAAATAGCATAAATGTTACTTGGGCAACATAAACTTTTAAAAAATTGGGTGACCATATACTTAAGTTGCTCTTGAATTTTTGATTGGCCTCATTATGGGCTTTTCTGGATGGGGCCAAATTTCACATTGAACTTTTTTCATGTTCAACTGAGATTTTGTTCTCAAGATTAGATTTCAAATTAATGTAAGAGTATAAAAGATAATATTCATAAGTTGTTAATTATAACAGCTAATAAATTTATCATCAGTTATATTCATACAGTTATATAAGTATTAAAACAACTATAACTTAAAATTTTAGAAGATTTTGCGTTGAGAATGGGAAAAGTTCAACAATCTGAGGCCCAGAACTTGACAAAATCTATGATGTAAGAATGTCTCTGGGATGTGACACTGTAAATCAAAAATATAAAAAAGATCAAGGTCAGAATACAGTTGTAAACATACACATGTCGTTAATCTTTATTAACTGAATTTCTAAAAAAGTCCAAGTCCAAGCTTCTAGAATTTCATTCATGTATTTCATAGACTAATTGATCTTTTTCTATTATCTCTGCAGGCAGTGTAAGTAATGCTGATGTTAAACAAATCAGAACCCAGTTACAAGAAGCCTTGTCTAATCCTGCATATAAACAAGTGGTAAGAAAATATGCACGGATAACTATATTTTATCCTCAAACCAAAGTATGAAGTTAATAATTTTGTTGTTACTCTTATGGTAAATAAACAATAATTATTTTAATTAATTTGATGGCTCAGTGCAAAACAATTGTAACTGCCTATATGGTTATAAGTAGTTATAACTGTGTCTCGCTGAGTCAATGGTTTTCTTTACTCATTTATGAAGCTATTTTGTTAGGAGTCAGTTGAGGACACTGTCAGCTTACGAATCAATCAAGTCAAATCAAGTCAAATCAAATCAAATCATTTATTCAAGTTAGAAGGCCTTCGACACATGAACATTTACAATTTTTAACAATGAAATAACAAGAGTGATTCCATCAAGTACAGTAGTTGATATTACATATGACTGCTACAGTGCTAAGTCACAACAATTAATATTCCCCCAAAAGTCATAATTAACCCTTTGCAAGCATGTGGGAGTATTTATGTGACTGGGGCATAATTATGTAGCTATTCTCTGAAATCCTTATAACAACAGATGATAGTAAAACTTGTCAAAATTCAACTTTGCAGACAACAATTTTGACTTCAGCATTTTGAGGGTTAGAACAATACAATTGTAGGTGCCTATAAATATCTAGGCACTTAAAAATGTATTGCACCTACTCCTCAAATTATGCAATAAATCATTAGGCATTTACATTTGTCCTATATTGTAGGTAGAGAATATATTAAGTAATCCAGAAGAACAAAAGGAGTTATATTCTACAATACCAGGGCTGGTTGATGATACTCCCACATTGAGTAAGTCTGATTTATATATGAGAGAATATTTTATCTTCTTTAACAAAAGAAGCTATATTCTATAATACCAGGGCTGGTTGGTGATACACCCACATTGAGTAAGTCTTATTTATATATGAGAGAATATTTTATCCCTAATAACAAAAGGAGTTATATTCTATAATACCAGGGCTAGTTCATGATACACCAACACTGAGTAAGTCTGATTAATATATGAGAGAATATCTTATCTCTAATAACAAAAGGAGTTATATTCTATAATACCAGGGCTAGTTCATGATACACCAACACTGAGTAAGTCTGATTAATATATGAGAGAATATCTTATCCCTAATAACAAAAGGAGTTATATTCTATAATACCAGGGCTAGTTCATGATACACCAACACTGAGTAAGTCTGATTAATATATGAGAGAATATCTTATCCCTAATAACAAAAGGAGTTATATTCTATAATACCAGGGCTAGTTCATGATACACCAACACTGAGTAAGTCTGATTAATATATGAGAGAATATCTTATCCCTAATAACAAAAGGAGTTATATTCTATAATACCAGGGCTAGTTCATGATACACCAACACTGAGTAAGTCTGATTAATATATGAGAGAATATCTTATCCCTAATAACAAAAGGAGTTATATTCTATAATACCAGGGCTAGTTCATGATGCACCAACACTGAGTAAGTCTGATTAATATAAGAGAGAATATCTTATCCCTAATAACAAAAGGAGTTATATTCTATAATACCAGGGCTAGTTCATGATGCACCAACACTGAGTAAGTCTGATTAATATATGAGAGAATATCTTATCCTTAATAACAAAAGGAGTTATATTCTATAATACCAGGGCTAGTTCATGATACACCAACACTGAGTAAGTCTGATTAATATATGAGAGAATATCTTATCCCTAATAACAAAAGGAGTTATATTCTATAATACCAGGGCTAGTTCATGATACACCAACACTGAGTAAGTCTGATTAATATAAGAGAGAATATCTTATCCCTAATAACAAAAGGAGTTATATTCTATAATACCAGGGCTAGTTCATGATGCACCAACACTGAGTAAGTCTGATTAATATATGAGAGAATATCTTATCCCTAATAACAAAAGGAGTTATATTCTATAATACCAGGGCTAGTTCATGATACAACAACACTGAGTAAGTCTGATTAATATATGAGAGGATATCTTATCCCTAATAACAAAAGGAGTTATATTCTATAATACCAGGGCTAGTTCATGATACACCAACACTGAGTAAGTCTGATTAATATATGAGAGAATATCTTATCCCTAATAACAAAAGGAGTTATATTCTATAATACCAGGGCTAGTTCATGATACACCAACACTGAGTAAGTCTGATTAATATATGAGAGAATATCTTATCCCTAATAACAAAAGGAGTTATATTCTATAATACCATGGCTAGTTCATGATACACCAACACTGAGTAAGTCTGATTAATATATGAGAGAATATCTTATCCCTAATAACAAAAGGAGTTGTATTCTACAATACCAAGGCTGGTTGATGATACACCCACATTGAGTAAGTCTGATTTATATATAAGTGAACGCCTTATCATTTATAACAAAAGGAGTTGTATTCTACAATACCAGGGCTAGTTAGTGATTCTCCCTCAATGAGTAAGTCTGATTTATATATAAGAGAATAGCTTATCCTTAATAACATAAACAGATATATTTTCAATACCAGGGCTAGTTGCTGATTCTCCCACACAAAGTAAGCTTGATTTATATATGATAGAATATCTTATTCTAAATAACAAAACTTCTTTGAAAAAACTTAGTGATGAATAAATTCTTTTGAGACAAGAATATTAAATGAGGTTGGGATAACTTCCTGTGCATGATAATATTATAGCCTCAACAAATCTTTACATGCATGATAGAATAAGGCCCCTTAACAGGGCTTGTGATCGGCCAGTAAACCAAGGTTTTCACCTCTCAATACTGTAAACCAAGGTTTTCACCTCTAAATATATGAAAATATCTTATTTTTATCCTTAAAACATGATTTATAGATCTTACTCCTTATGGTGTTTAGACCCCCTCAAAGCCAGTTTTGATCTCAATTTAATGGATAAGGTAGTGAGCCTGTAATAGTTCCACAACATTTCGGGTCTCATAATCTTTTACATTGTTTCCTGAGGTTTCTTAATTAAATCATTAGGAAACCTCAGTGAACGTTTTAAAAGTTCATGACTTAGGAAATGTTTGGAACTGTTAGGGGCCACTACCTTAACGGGTCTTCTATTTCAAACACCAGCATGAGCCATGCTTTCACATTTTCATGGGTTTACATTGCTTTACATTTGAATTGATTCTTGTTGTTATGTTTCCAGCTCTGTTTTATGATACAGACCTCCTAGCTGTGCTGATACATCCAGGAAATATACGCAGGTAGGCATGTACATTTCACATTACCATTATGTTATAATTTACTGGTAGTTTTCGTTGTGTCAGTCTTGATTTGGGAATTCTAAATGGCTGAAAAATTGATTTCACTCGTCAATGAAAACAATTTTAGATTATACTTATTTATTTTAGTTCAATTGCGACAAAAGTTTAAGCCTATAGAATCGTTCTCGAACACTCGATCCTTATGTGTTCATGTCCCTGAGTGAGAGGCAGTGTTTTAACCCAATGCTACCCAACCAGGGCTGGCTTTTAAGTGTTTTGCCCAAAAATACACCCTGGCAACAGATGGGCTCAAACCACAGACCTCCAGGTCACGGGTCAAGTGCATTTTCCACTGGGCAGCCGAGGCAGAAAACAAATTTGAGTATGTAAAATCTTGTAGGCTTTCATACAAAGTAGTTCCTGAAGAAATTTTTCTCATAATGGACAAATCTTTACATTTTATGTTTCATGATACAAAATTATAAAATAAGGGATAGTATTTGTTGATTTCACAGAGGTTTTAAATTGAACACTTATTCATCTCACTAGTGTATGAATTATAACTCTGTATAAAGAAAAATTGTAAAAACTGTGATTAGTGATGGGCAGATTAATTGATTATAATCGATAATCAGTTGGTTTGGGCTTTTGATTGTGATAATCGACTAAGAAATTCCATAATCGATTAATCAGTTCCTAACACATAAATGAAAGCCATTATATATTGTTTCGAAACAAACATCAGTTTGATGGCTCAGTGTGAAACAGGTGTAACTGCCTCTTATGTCTATAAGCAGTTACAACTGTTTCATGCTGATCCATGAAGTTATTAGAAAAATCTGCAGAAAGAGTCTTAAGGTCATTAGTTTTAACTAATTAGTAATTAATTATTGATTTCTAAGAAAACAATTGTACAAATGATTATTAGTTGATATACTCTTCCAACTGAAAACCAATTATCGATTGTGATTTGAAACCGATTGCCCAACATTGTCTGTAATTTTCTGTCCTGACAGAGTGATAGAGAGACACCCATGTTTTCCCGATGTTGCCAAAAAGCTAGCTGAAATGGTGAAGGATGCTGGGAGTAAAGGAGATTTTGTTCGTAGTTCAACAGCAGCATACTCGCTGGACCAGATGTCAGATGATGAAGACACACCAGGACCGGTAGGTTGGCTTTTCACAGATTAACAGAGGTTTGAGACTGGTCCAAACTAGTAGTGGTTGAAAATGACAATGAAAATTTATCACATTTTGAAAAGATACCATCTAATGTGGAAGAAAATATTATGAGGAAAATGTGGAAATAGTTGTGACAAGGAATTTTTTCCTCTTTGACATTTTCAGTTTGGTTGTTTTGGAAATAAAAACACATGAGGTATTGACAATACCTTGGCGTTGTTGGTGTTGGTGTAGGCATTGGCATGACAAACTTAAGTTTACATCATTGTAGCTATCTAGATGCAGGCAGTATGCTTTTTAGCTCCACTGGCCGAAAGGCCAGGGGGCTATTGTCATGGCGTGGTGTCTGTCGTCCGTCTGTCTGTCCGTCCGTCCGTAAACTTTTACTTTAAAAATCTTCTCCTCAGAAACTACTGGATGGATTTCAATCAAACTTCACAGGAATGTTCCTTGAGTGAACCTCTATCAGATTCCTTCAAAGAATTCTAATCTGTTGAAAATCATGGCTGTAGTGGGCGTGGCTAATTTCCATATATGGTAATAGGTGAGTTTTCTGAGATTCTAATTGATGGATACCAATTAAATTTTACATGAATGATCCTTGAGTGACCCTTTATCAGTCTACAAAAAATTATTGTGATCGGATGGAAAATGTGTATTTTATGGGCGGAGGTCATTTCTCTATATGTTATATAGTGGAAACTTTGAAAATTAATTTCTCAGAATGTAATTGATGGATATCAACCAAATTTCACTGGAATGATCCTTGAGTGACCTTTTATCAGTCTACCAAAAATTATTGTGATCAGATGAAAAATGTGTATTTTATGGGCGGAGGTCATTTCTCTATATGTTATATAGTGGAAACTTTGAAAATCATTTTCTCAGAACCTAAATAATGGATAACAACCAAATTTCATTTGAATGATTCTTTAGTGATCCTTTATCAGTCTGCAAAAAATTATTGTGATCAGATGAAAAATAAATGTTTTATGGGCGGAGTTTATTTCTCTATATGTTATATAGTGAATACTTTGAAAATTATTTTCTCAGAATCTAAATGATGGATATTGACTGAATTTCACTAAAATGATTCTTTAGTGATACTTTATCAGTCTGCAAAAAATTATTGTGATCAGATGCAAAATATGTATTTTATTGTCAGAGGTCATTTCTTTTGATATGTTTTATGGTGTAATATCCAATATGGGGTAAAACAAACTTTTTTCAAAGTTCAAACAAATGGATTTCAACTAAACATCATAGGAATTTTATTTCTGTGAAGTTGTATCAGGCTGCAAAAAATATTTGATTAGATGAACAGCATGCTCTATATTGGCAGAGGACATTTCAACATATAAAGTGAATATTTGACCACCCTTTTGGTATCACCTAAATGATGAATTTTTTTAGACTCATTAAATTTAATTGGTGTAAAGATTGTAGGTTAGATGGAACATAAGCTTTGTTAGAATCCAAATGTGTAGAAACATTAGGTGAAATAGGGAGCCTGAGATACCCCCTTAGAATTGGTCAGTTTAGTTGAATGAAGCATGACTCTGCACAAAGAGGTCAGAGTGGGGAAGAAAAAGCCCAGTTGACTGCACTTTAAGGCATTGGGCTGAATAAAAATATTGGATTTAATATTTTATTTCTTATTATCATTAGATAGAATTTTGTTTTGGTGACAAACAATTATTGGGAAGTAACACCCTTATGGTGGTGTTTAATGAAAAGTGGAAAGATCTACAATCAAAATTTTTCGGACAAAATACCAGTATGTAATGCAGTAACATTCTGTTAGTATTGAAATTTTTATTTTTGGATTTCAAACAAATTTTACTGGAATGATCCTTATTTTTAACAGCCTTTTCATCCTCTAATAATCATTATCAGGGTATTCAGGCCTGTGGAGCAAATCAGGCGCTCAAGCGCCTCTAGTTATATGCTGCCATAGGTGGAGGGATATTGGTGACTTTTTCTCTTACCATTTTTGCATTGATTTTCATGAAACTTTCACAGACATGTTCCTCATCATTTTGCAGTTAATGGTACATATATTTCATGAATCTACAACCTTTATGGATATTTCAGAGTCAAACACCAGCACAACCAATTACAGCCAATCAGCTCGCTCTAGCCCTGGCTGCTGCCACAGGTGCTCCTGGACCTTCACATGAGGTAAAATGTTTTGTTTACCCTTCTTACATCAAGGATTGACACTAAATCCTTTTTGCCACCAGCCGTAAGCTCTAAATCTTACAGATCCTCCAAAGCGATAACATGTCCTGCTTGTAAAACTTGAATTATTTTTAAGCAATTCAAGGGGTAAAATGTATGGAAAACAGTGTGGGAAAAGATTCTTCTCTTTTCCTCATTGGTTTTCAAATGCAATAGGAAAAATTGAGTATTGGAAAGGGATCTATTTTTCAAAACAGGATTGATTAAAAAATGATATGCCCATTATCTACAGGCCTGAAGGACCTGCAGCATGGCATCTTCTACTAGTCCTCCTTTGAAATCACAGGTCTTGGGCCCGAGGACTGGTGTTAGTATGGATCCCTGCTTGTATTATGTTGTACATATACTGTCTATATGGCACTATATAATTATTATTAAATCAAGAGGTCCTGTTTATAACTTTATTAGAATTAATCAAGTAGAATCTTGTTTAAAAATTCTTTATGAAGACCTTTTAATATAATAAAAGGTGCACTATTTGGATATTCCTTTCCAAATTAGTGTATCAGTCTAGTGCATAGCATTTCAGCACTTTGATTTGATTTCAGCTTAATTTTGCTGTGTTTTTTTAGCTCATATGAGCACAACATGCTCAACTTGAGCTTTTGTTATCATTTAATGTCTGTTGTCCAGTGACCCTCCTGTGTCATCAGATGTCAACAATTTAAGTGTTTACGCTTTTGAGGCCACAAATATTGTCCAATCTTTATGAAACTTGGTCAGAATGTTTGTCAGGTCACAAGGATGAATCCTATCAAAAATGGAAATGATCCATGCTATATCAAGGGAAATGGCCTTCATGCCAATTTTCTTGTTGACAGTCTAGAGGACACAATAAAGATCCTACATAAAAAAGTCTTCATAAATCTCGGTTAGAATATTTGTTAGGTCAAACTGATAAAGCCTATCGAAAATGGGAAGGATTCTTATGATATCGCTGGAAAAGGGGTCTTAGTGACAATTTTCTTGTTAACACCCTAGAAGCCTCAAAAAAAAGGCCAAATCTTTATTAAACATGGTCAGAATATTTGTCTCATTACAAGGATAAACTTTTTTGAATAATATCACAGGAAAAGGGGCCTTAATGACGATATTCTGGTTAACACTGTAGAGGCCACAAATATGACCCAATATTTATGAAATTTGGGCAGAATATTTGTCAGGCTTTCACTGTAGCAGGAGCTATGAAACGTAGTCAGAATATCTGTCTAGTTACAAGGATGAACACTGTTGAAAATTGTAGTGTTCTATGCAAGGATTATTTATAAGACTATCATAAAAGTACAATTATGACTTCTTCTGAGAAATTTGATAATCATTAATTGAGTCTAAGAGACGAAGGTGAGCAATAAAGGATCATCATGGTCGTCTTGTATTCAGCATTGGAAGGGTATATTACTCAATGTACTGTGAACTGTTTATTCACAGCCACCTGGTAGTCAACCCCTGGGACCTCCTATGATTACTCCAGACTTCTTTCAACAAGCTATTCTACAGGCACAGAGCTCTGCCATGACAGTATGTAATATTTATTGTTGAAATTTAGACAAGTCCAAAGGTGAAAGAAATTGAGCCTGTGCCTGACATTTCCAAAAACTCTCACAGGTGCACAATGATAAGACTCAGATCTGCACAGGCTGATCATAAATCTTCACTAAATGTCAATGGCTCAGGGCAAAACATTTGTAACTGCCTATAAACATATAGGCAGTTACAACTGTTTTGTGCTGAGCCATCTACATGCTTAATAGATGGCTATGGACCTGATGTCACTGTTAACAACTGAAGATTTATTTCTATGCAATGTTTAATTGTCCATTCTTCTCAATTTATCCGTCACAGGCACATGAAATTATTGAATATTTAACACACAGGCTCAATTTCGAATTGGTGTCAATTCTGAAAAGCTTTTTTTTTAAGAAAGAAAACCTTGTGGGAAAAGTAATAAATTGCTTAACTTAAGAGTTTTCTTTACTCTTCACAATGATTTCTTAAGCCTTTATCTCAAGGGGAATAAAAGAGTAGTATTAAATTGGAACTGGTTAAACCTGGTTATGTCCTGTTAATAATCTTAATTGGTTTTAAACTGGAAATGTTTGTGTGATGATAGTCAAGAAACCTTTGGGATAACATTAGATCCACAAGTATATGTCTAAAAAGATTATTTCTTTCAGTTTTCCAAAGGGTGTACCTGATAGAATGATGAGAATACGAAAAAAGTATATAAAAATGTGTAAATAATATCCACTATTATTTTAGCAGCTATTTAACTTATTTTCATTGAAGCAATGTATTTGGAAATTTTGTCAACATTTTAAAGGCCTTGTTATAAGTTTTATGTTTGTTTGTAATTCCAGAATCAGATACAGAGAATGCGAGAGATGGGTATAACAGATGAAAATGTGGCTAGAGAAGCTCTTCAGGCCACACACGGGGATCTACAGGCTGCTATAGATCTTATATTTAGTGGGGGATTCTCATAACTCTTCTTCGGTTAAATTATGTTGTGCTAAATATGTGATAATTGACAAAAACACTTAACAATATTAGGATTGGTTTTTCAATAAAATAAATCACTCTGATAGAATGAAATACCAAGAGATTGTAATTGCCCTTCCATCTTGCAGATTCTATCATAACTACATGCAAAGCTTTTATTTTATATTATAACACATTGGTGTGAAAATTTATATATGAAATAAGAAGAATTACATAGAACTTTATTTAAACTAAAAATCATATTTCATGTGTTTTACTGTAAACAGAAATAGCTCAGCCCATTTATGACGTCAACTTTAGAGGGAATCTTAATGCTTTTGACCATATATAACCCACATGCTAAATGACACACTTCATTTTCTGTGAAATTCTCCCAAGATCAATATCATTACTTTTTTATCAATTTTACATCCAGAAAAATGTAACTTTACTATTTTACACCCTGAAAATGATAATAAAACACACTTCAGAATTGTGATTGTGTTAAAATGGATATAATTTCATCTTCAAATTGATGTGTCCATGAATTAAGTGTGATGGGGGAGGAGTTACATGCAAAGCGTCCGCCATCAGATTTTACTTTTGCATATAACTTTTCACCCCATTAGACTTTATTCATAAACACATCAATGCAAAAATGAAATTATGGATGAAATATCAAAATGATTGTCATCAACATTAGATGTGTCAAAGGGTGTTTCTAATTCAAGGTCAAAGTTCAAGGTCAAAAGTCCAAAAGAAGCTTGAGCAGCTGACTTATAGATGGGTTTCTAGTAACAGTTCAAAGTTTAGTTCCTGATCTGCATCATTCATGCAGCCTCAAAAGTATCAGTAGTTTCCACTATTTCTTTCAATACAATGTGAGTTTTTATTAATCAATAAAATCAGGAGGCGTGTTTGACCCTTAAACCAGGGTTTTGACCCCCAAAAATCTGATACATGTATCTTATTTTGTCCCTTTGAAATTTCTTCAAATGGGGTCATTGTGACCCTCTTGTGAAAAATTTGTTAGGGTCAAAACCTTTTAAGATGCACCAGATATACAATCTTAAATTTTACAAATCAACTGCTTGCTTCTTTAAAAGAAAAGGTCAAATGACTTTTAAACCTGTAAAATTCTTACTTTTGATTAGCTCTTTCTTGTTGCTTGAAGCCTTTAAATTCCGTTTTGACACCCTGAATTTAATGGTTAAGGGGTCAATGACTCCCTAATTACATACACTAGCACGAGCCCTGATAACATGGTGGGTATTCAGACAATTGACATATATTTACTGTTCACCCTTACATAGACAGATACTGTGCTGCATGTGATTTCTACATAACTTTAAACTGTAACTCTCATGAAACTTATGCTTGTCATTTTCTTATGAAATTTAGTAATGAAATTATTCTATTGACAAATATTTTGTTTGTCTGCATATTCATTACCCGGCCAACTTTGCATTGAGAAAGGTTTATTCATCACAGCTACCCTTCATCAGTGTGTGTGTGTATTTTTTACTTTTCCCAAGGTGATTCATACTTAAATTGGCTGTTTACATCTTATTTCACACTTAAAATGTGCCATTTTCAATGTTGTTTTGTGTAATATTTATCTATCTAAGATCAATATCACACTCAAGTTATTGTCAATTTTTAGCTCCACTGGCCGAAGGCTATTGTCATGGTGTTGTGTCCGTTGTGCGTCCGGTCGTAAACGTTTTCTTTAAAAATCTTCTCCTCAGAAACTACTGGATAGATTTCAACCAAACTTCACAGGAATGATTCTTTGGTTACTCTCTTTTAAAATTGTTCAAGAAATTTTGATCCAATGAAAAACATGGATTTAATGGGCGTGGCTAATTTCCGTATATAGTCAAAAGTGAGTTTTCTCAGATTGTTATTGATGGATACCAATTAAATTTTACATGAATGATCCTTTGGTGACCCTTTATCAGTCTAGAAAAAAAATCATTGTGATCAGATGAAAAATATGTATTTTATGGAAGGAGGTCATGGTCTATATGTTATATAAAGGAAACTTTGAAAATCATTTTCTCAGAATGTAATTGATGGATATCAACCAGAGTTCACTGGAATGATCCTTGAGTGACTCTTTATCAGTCTACTAAAAATTACTGTGATCAGATACAAAATATGTATTGTATGAGCGGAGGTCATTTGTCTATATGTTATATAGTGGAAACTTTGAAAATCATTTTCAACATCAGTAGAACCCAAAGTATCTTAAAATCTGGTTAAAATTGATTTGCTATAACAGGAATTTCTAGCCTGTGGAGATACTCAAGCCATTCACAGTTTTCTAGATTTATTGGCTGATGACTTCTTTGTGTATTGAGCCACTTTCATAGAGCAGTGGTAGCGTGTTGGACTACCATTCAAAAGGTCCTAGATTCAATATCCAAAAGCGGCATTCTTCCTTTGCGACTTTTGTCTTCCACATGTAGGTTGATAATCATAGACCTATATGGGATAGCAGCTGGAGGCTAGAAAAGGGCGTTATGGTAGTACTGGTGTGGAAAAACCTGAAATATATGGTTAGGTGTTCTACCCACCGCAATATAACTGAAAGGAAAGATTGATATTATGTCATGAATCCCTTGCGGAAAATTCTTCTAGTCATCACATATGTTTAATTGCGTAATGACCACTGCGCATAATATGCTTGTGCGTAATGCAAAAAAATAACCTCTTTAAATACATTAGTTGGGAATCATCAAAACATCGTAAATACAGCTTGATCAAGCTGTAGATACAATGTTTTGATTGTTCAGCAACATCTGAACCATCAATATTGATATCTTTGGGGTAACTTTCCCTTTCCCACATTCGTGGATGCGCATAGTGGTTAACATATCTCTGATGCCAATCAAAAAATCAATTGCCTAATCAAAACACTAATTATAATGAGATCGCTGTTTAACTCCTATATTTTTTCATTTTTTTTCAAATAATCACATTGCCGCCGTCATAGCTCAGTCGGTAGCGTGTCGGACTGTCAATCTAGATGTCTCGGGTTCGATACCCGACGGCGGCACTCATTCTTTCCAACTATAAGTCTCCTATAGACCTGCAATTTCAAGTGAGTGATCAAAGATCAATTTTACATTGAAAATGATAGGAGATAACGGTTTCTCGGACCTCACTCTTTCTTGCGGAACTATACCAATTGGTCGATAATCGTAATCCTATGTGGGATAGCAGCTGCAGGGTAAGAAAGGGTGTGATGGTAGTACTGGTGTGAGAAACACCAGTAATCCATTATTAGGTGCTCCAGCCGCCGCAATATAACTGAAAGATTGTTGAAAGCGTCGGAAAACCCCATCCAAACAAACAAGATTCAAATATTCACGTGAAGACTTAAACGTATTAACTACATCTTGAACAAGCAGCTGTTGTCATGTTTAGGTCTCCCTCGAATGATCTGTTTGTTTCGTGTATATTTCTATATATTTTGCAGATAATTTTAAAATGTTTAATGTGTGTCATGACGGCGGTCATGGGACGGGGTCAGCGTTCCTTCAATTGGGGTATTGTGTTTGTCACGCCCGTATGTTCTTTATTTTTCGCCTTCTCTATGCGTATTAATTTTGATATTCTGGTTACGCCTGTAAAGTTATCTAACTTGCCTTTTTCTTGCGTTTTTTTACCGACCTCAACTTGAAAAAAAAGTTTCGAGATTACATGGATTTCAATTTTCGAAATCGCGGATACTAATGTCAGTTTATGCAAGTGTAATTGAAACGGCGCACGAAAACAAGAGCACCGCCTACGGGTGCCTACGCTCGGCTGTCGAGTGCTGGATGGTGGGAAAAAAAACTAAGTAAAAAAAGAGGCATAATTTGAACAAAATGCATCTAGAGTTATCCCTCTTGATAGTATATGTTGCTCTTTTGATGGTGAACATGTGTGCCAAGTTTCAAGTGAATGCATTCACTAGAACCAGAGATATAACAAAATGTCAAAAGTTTTCGCACGACGACGACAACGATGACACAGAGGCTATCATTCGGAACATCGCTCGGACATTTCCGTAAATTGGAAAGTACCTCAGACGTAAGTGTAGTAATTTTTGGTCATTTTTCGGTAATTCGGTTCCTGGTGGTAATTCGGTTTATACGCTTGAAGAATAGTATATTCCTTTAAAGTTTTCCAAGAGTCTGTAAAGATCATTTTAGCATGTTATAATGTGAAATCAAAACGCAGTAAGCCACTGCGTTTTGTTTTCAAATCATAACATGTCCAATTTTGACCTTACGTTGACTTTATTTTTCGCAACGTCATCCTCAGTTATGTTTGTGACGTCATATAAACGTGTGAGATGACGCGCTTTCATGTCTGCGCCCGTATTATTCCCGAGGTCTATTCCGTAGAATCGCCGAGGGTTCCCGATTGAGAGGCTATAGCGATACCTCGGGTTTTCTCCGAAAACAGCCGAGCTAAAAACGTACGTCTAGCGGAAATCGAGAACGTACGTAAATCTTTTGCGTACGCAAACAAAAATTAGTGAAACGGCCCCCAGATCCTTTTAAGTTTTATCCTTGTCACGCTGAATAAAACTCTCGACATAATAACATTAAAACCAACATATTAAAAACACTGGATGAATCAGTTTTTATTCTGAAAAAATAAATAAATAATAATTCTTCCAAGTTTCCTCTTTGAAATAGAAAAATCAGATGGTAAAGTCTGAGATCAGACTGCACGTACGAGTATGTGCTGTCTGATATTCGTCTTTACCTCCTGGAATGAAAAACAACAACAAAAAAAAAGAGAAATATATCCCGGTCTCAGCATGGCAAGGGTTTCAGAACAAACAGAATAAATTGAGAAGTGATGGAACTTCAGTGTGCTGCTCTCTGACCCGAATGTCAATTAAACAGTTCAGATTTATTATTCCTGTCTGAAGGCGAGACACATTTGCATAGTCTCCCTTTCACTGTTACATGTGAAGGATAAATAACAAATGCCGCTAGGTTTAGGATGTACAGTCAATCTTGCTCGAGCGACCAAGTCTTTTAAGCGACCGTTTGTATAAAGCGACCGGTTTCAAAATTCCCGTCTTTAAATTGAAATATCTTTTGAATTAGACATAATTCGTCTAAAAAATATTGTAAATAAATCATATATTTTTAAAACTCAGAAGAATCGTCACTTTGAAGATTCTATCGAGTTTTAAAAACAAAGGATTATTGAGAAATTTGACCTTAATACATACATATTCAATTGAAATTATGTTTTCTTATGTGTAAACAAAACGTGTTCTAAGCGACCATTCTCTTTAACGACCGGTTTTTGATGGTCCCATGAGTGGTCGCTTAATACAAGGTTTATTGTACAGAATTTAATCATTTATGTTCTTAATATCAATTGTCTTGTAACTGGAAAGTACCTTAGGTATGAGCGTGGTAGTTTGACAGTTAAAAACATCGTGAAATTGACAAGGTAAATGCTTTTGGATTGATTTTCGAATGGAATTTAATGAGTGTGTGGAACGGGTTTTAGGTGAAATTCAAGAGAGGTGTTCATGATGAACAAAATTAGAGATACTTATTACCTCCCTTTTGTAAAACACATTCTTTTCTGGTTGTGTGTCTTCGAGGATCAATCAAACACTTTAAGATCCACACCAGCCAATAAAAATCGAATCATTTGATTTAAATGTTGATCGATTTGTATCTAATAATTTCGGAGCGTTTTTGGTCGATTTGACTGAGTATTGTGAATGAATGAATGGAGCGCTGAGTGAGTGAGTGGTTTTGATCGCAGTGAGTGATAATTTCACGATATTTTAACTAAAGGTCATCATCAAGGTATTTTGGCTTCTGGCGTTACTTCGGTAAATAAGCTGTAATGCTTTCCTATTATCTGTGGTGATCTTTTCGGCATATAATAATTTGATGATAAAACGCAGTTTGAACCTTTTTCGTTGACTTTGCTATGTCAAATACCAGCTTCCACGTGCGAAACGACGCGCTTGCATGTCTGCGCCCTTATTGTTCCCGGGGTCTATTTTGTAGATTCGCCGTGGATGCCCGATTAGCCTTATGATGTTGTCGTTCTGGGTAAATTTTGATATTCTCTGTTATTTTAAAGGGTTTCACTTGAAACACGGAATGTAATATAACTATGTTCTTTATCAAAGAACAGTAACTAAATGTTTTTTGCACAAATAATGTCCTGTTTTCAACCTAATGACTTTTTCATCGATTAGAAAATAAGTCAATCTTTTATCAATTCTTCTCGAGTCTGCTGCCATAATTCACAATTTAAGTACCTGCGCTAAATGTGTGTTTATTCATTAAATATGCCCCTGTCCACAAACATACTCTATATGACTCCAGTATTTGTCAAGGCCGCGGTGCTCTATTTCAAAAGAGCTAGAAAGGAAAGTCCAAAAATAAAGAAAATTTGTTTCCGCTTAAGCTAGATTTATCTTTCATAGAGTGAACTACAAAAGGTATATTTTGAGTGAAAATAGAGCTTTTGTTGTTCACGTAATGAAAGGTTAATCAATCTTACATGAAAAACAACCGGCTATTCTTTTTCATTATTGAAAAACAAGACGAAATGTGAATAATGCAGAGCAAATTCTCTTAAGTGCGTAATTCTGCTCGTGATTACTATAGCAACGCCATGACGACATTATCTTAATTTGTCCGGATCAGATGCCAAATATGGGTGTATGAACGAAAGCAGATTTATTTTTCAATTTTGCTGGTTTAGCGATCAGAATATCACTTGACAATCTACCAATGTTTCTCGATGATCCTCCGAAAGGCCCATTTTACTAAAGATCTTACGATCATTTTTTGCGTAAGACAAAAATTTAAGTTGCTTATAGATGAATAACTAAACAAAGAATTCTTCCTTGCATTATCTCAATGGGATCGTCTTCTAAAGACGATTCCAATGAGATATTGCAAGAGAGAATCTAACAGTGAATTAAAACACCAGGTACGATTTTAGATTTCGACTAACGATCATTTTTTTCGTAAGAAGTTTAGGGAAGTTCAGGGAAGCTTATGTGCCTTCGTTCATATGTGACCTGTCACGCGAATAAGGGTCATTTGGAAACACCGTTAAATAAATATTTGTTAAAAGGAGAGATAAATATGAATTGTATATGAATTTTTTTGTTTTATATATCCATTTTACATATCCTATAAGCTTATTTCCTATTTCATCCTTATGTTATAAATGAGTATGCGGAATCCGTTTGATTATATCTTAGTGATTTGCTTCTTACGTAAGTTTTACGTGTAACAAATTAGGGAGGGAACCCTTTTAATGAATGTACTTAATTTCACTGAGGGTCTATTTCTGGTGGTAGTAGTATCTGACTATTACTACCCAAGGATAGTGAAGGGAACTGTTGGTTTTTCCCCCCTTTTTTAGATTTGATTTAAATATAACATTGTATATTATTTTTTAACATTTTTACATAAATCATAGTCTGTTGTAGTTCTTTTAAAGATTGGTGGTAAACAATTTGTAAATAAGTTCTTTTGCTCTGTAGATATGTATTGTTTGTATATGGGTAAGGCCAAAAATAAACTATTAAACCTAAACCTGACGCTAAAACTTGTTTGAATGTCAGCCAATCAGGAATGTTGTCGTCGGGTAAAGGTTAATATTTAAGACAAAACATCACGAATTAATGATGTTTCCGAATATCAATTAAGGCAAGGAAAATTGAGCTTGTAGTGTATATTTTAGTAATCAGGATGGTTAGAAAGACCAGAGGCTTTCTCAATGAACTATAATAGACACAAATTACCATTGATTCGTCAATTATTGTAATAGAGACAGAGAGAAACGCCGCCAGTCTGTAATGAATAACGGGCTATTTTGGAACTTTTTACCTTATAAGGATACGCCCTTCTTCTACAAAGACATATAAACAAAGAAGATTAGTGACGGTCACAAAATTACAATCGTTCCCGATCTTCAATATCTGAGACTAGTACAAAGCGAAACAACCTGTCGACCACAATGAAATACAGTTAGTAACATCGTAAAATTGACTGTCATTCCGATCAAAACCATTCTAAATCGTTCACTTATCGATCTATCTATTCCTTCCAAACACTCACTCAAATCGATCAAACACGTTTCGAAAACATTTCGAAACCATCCAAGACAATCAACATTTAATTCAAATCGATAAAATCATTCTACGATTCTGTTGGCTGGTGTGGATTTTAAGTGGCTGATTGGTCCATGAAGCCACGCAAACAGAAAATGCCAAAATCATCCAAGACGAACAAAATTAGCGATATGTATTACCCCCCCCCCCTTTCAATTAAATATACATAACATTTTTTTTTATAAATAGTTTCCTAAACCTTCCCGAACGAAATAGAAGCAAACAAATTAAATAATGCCAGTGAAATCGTTCTTGCTTCCATGTAATTTTTTTCGAATGTACAGGTAATTGTTGGTCTTGTTTTCTCAGTGATGTTCGAACGCTTTTTGAATGATTTGAGTGAATGTTTTGAGTGAATGAATGGAGCGCTGGTTGAGCAATTACAATAGTTTTGATCAGAATGAGAGCCAAATTCACAATGGTACTAACTGTATATTCTACCGTTTAAGGAATAATCGGTGTTTGAATGACCCGAGAAATACAATCAACTGAAACGTATCCAAATGAAATGGAAATGCATACATCCCGTCGATTTACGGCAAAAAACTTAGACCACCAGTTTTTTATACCTGCAGTTACGAGGCTTTGATCACCAGCGACGACAAATATGGTAAGAATATGCTAAATGAAATATAATAGACTGTTAAAACTTCATAAAGGAATAATTATTGAAAAAAGTAAGAACTGCCACCGGGGAAATAACATTAAAGCAAGTTTTGATTCTCAATCTACGATGCGCCGTCGCCGTCATAGCGCAGTTGGTTGTGCGTCGGACTGTCAATATAGAGGTTCCTGGTTCGATCCCCGACGGCGGCACTCATTATCCCGACTACTTGTCTCTCACCAATGGGTTGATAATCGTAGACCTATGTGAGATAGCAGCTGGAGGCTAGCAAAGGATGTTGTGGTTGTACTGGTGAGAGAAATACCAGGAAACCATTGTTAGGTGAATTCAAACAGCCCCCCCCCCCCCCACACACACACAAAATCCTGTAGAAACAATTTTCAAAAAAATAACATTTGGAATAAATCACAATAGATAAATCATGCAACATGTTGGGAAAATGACAACTATGGGAAATTGACAACTATCTTGTTTAATTCTTTACTTTATATGAATTATAACAATATTAAAACATTTGTTCGTATAGCTGATTTTGTCCGGTATTTGCTAAAGAATAGGATCGCTATTTACCTCAAGCATTATATTATATACGCCTGATGATTCTTTTTACCACGACAGCCTTTATGTCAGAAATGATACCGTAGTTTGGAAGAGGAAAAGATTTAATTATGTTACTTGGCAATCAGCACCATTGTTTCAAGTTTTATAGTTTGTGTATAATTTGTATGGCATTTGTCCAAATTGTTCAAGCTAAAAGATACGCGATTTATTCCAAAGGAAATGAACAATAAAGAGGGGTGATCCAGATTTAATATGTGACCCGTCACGCGAAAAAGGACCATCTGGCATAGGCGAAAAAAGTAAAAGTGACAGGCAGACTGGTACTACTGCTGAAAGTTTGAAGGAAAGACAACTGTCCTGTGTTCAGAATGTAGAAGCGTTTCGCAAGCGCTTTGAGATGATACCCCGCTTTTCACGTGCACATACGTGCAAAGCGAGGTATCATTTTGAGAGCGCTTCGCTAACGTTTTCATCCTGAACACAGGGCAGATCTTCTCATTTAAAACGCCAACGGAAGGAGGAAACAAAAGCAGTTCAATAGGAATGGTTTATAAACTCGTCAATTCATAAATTCGCCATGAAAATGTTTCATACTCTGGCTACTTCTTGTCTGGCTCGTTAGCCGGGTGTTTGGCTGCGGCTGTGGGTTCGAGCCCAACTGGAGGCGATAGTGTATTTGGGCAGGACACTTTACAGAAAGAGACACAGTCCACCCAGCTGTCAAAGCGGCAAGCAGTGGTCAGAATCCGATGCCTTTCTATATTTTTGCTTCGTAACATCCGGTATGAGTTAGAACCACAATAGAAATAAGAGTTTTTCGATCGTTCATCTTGTTATACTCGTCTAAAAATAAATATAGACTTCATGAGCATCAATTTAGCACGCAGCTAATTTATAGTTTATAGATCGCTGCTGTCAATAAAGAAATAAACTTATCAATCAAAATCGAAAAATCGAACATCTATTATTTGCCTGACTTTTGAACTCCGATATTGTCCAACGTTTTGTTTCAAACATTTTTGATTACGGGCTACTTTGACACCCTTCAACAATTTGCAGTTCTTCTACGTGACCATATTTAACAAATGTCGTTTTAAACGTGCCGTGATCAGGGGCGGGTTATTAATCTTTATAGACAGGACCAGTTTTGATTGATTGATTGAATGGAGTTTTACGCTGCTTTAAACATTTTTTACGTTATATCGCGGCGGCCTTAGCACCCAACAATGAATTCCTAAGATTTCTCTCACTAATACAACCATCACATCCTTTCCTAGCCTCCAGCTGCTATCTCACATAGGTCTACGGTTATCAACCCATTGGTGAGAGACAAAAAGTCGGAAAGAATAAGTGCCGTCGTCAGGCATCGAACTCCAGTATTTGAACACAATAATTATGTGTCGCGACGGAGGTCACGGAGCGGCGCCACCTATTTATTAAATCTGCGTACGGAAAAACGTACGACTAGCGTTAATCGAGATCGTACGTTAATCTTTCGCGTACGCAAACGCAGTTAAGTGAAACGGCCCCAAGATTCTTTAAAGATTTATCCTTGACACTTTGAATAAAAACCTAGACATTATAACATTAAAATCTACGTATTGAAAACACCGGATGAGTCAAAGTGAGTCAGTTTTTTTTCTAAAAAAAAAAAAAAATCTTAAACTTTTCTCTTTCAAAAAATAAGAAAATAAGGTGGTAAAATCTAAGATCAGACTGCACATTCGAGAATGTGCAGTCTGATTTTCGCCTTTACCTCCTGGAATAAAAAAAAAAAAAAAAAAAAAAAAAACCCAAAAAAGTATCCGGATTCAACATGGCAAGGGTTTCAGAACCAACAGAATAAATTGAGAATTGATGGAACTTCAGTGTGCTGCTCTCTAACCCGAATGTCAATTAAACAGTTCAGATTGATCATTTCTGTCTGAAGGCGAGACGCATTTGCATAGTCTCCCTTTCACTGTTAAATGTGAAGGATAAATAATAAATGCCGCTAGGTTTAGGATGAACAGTTTTTAATTAATTATGTTCTTGACATCAATGGTCTTTTAAACTTGAAATTACCTCAGTTGTAAGCGTAGTAGTTTAAGGTCATTTTCAAGGTATTTTGACTTCTAGCGTTACATAAGCTGTAATGCTTTCCTATTGTCTGTGGTGATCATTTCGGCATACTATAATTTGATTAAACGCAGTTTGGTCATTTTTTAAGTTGGAATGCGAAGCAATTCCAACTTAGATTTAACAAAACCGCAAAATGAACACAAGATAATTTCATTTCGGGTTTTTTGATAACACATATCACGTGAACAGGATGTGAATACACTTCGGCCTATTTTGTATATCTCAGCTTGACATAGACATACAGTTCATTTCATCGAAAAAAGTAATAATGCTGTACAATTACAAAACTATCACTTCATGTAAATTATTAACACGCTAAATTATGTTTTAAACGAAATTTATTGAAACTTGCGTACGAATTTACTAATAGCAAATGTTTGCATTACTATATTTGGAAATCAGGTGATAAGTCAAGTCCAGGTAAGTAAGCTATTGACAACAGCACTGTCCAATCACGTGATCTGCTTATTAGGTAGTACGCGACCTGTTTTTCGTAGAATTGTGGCAATAGCACAAGCCAACCACGTGATCTGCTTATTTGGTAACGTCGCGACCTGTTTTTATAGTTATAGCTTCTTTTATAGGTCTAGTTTCTCTTTCTGAACGAACTTTTTATTCACTTCAACAAAATACCGTAGTTCAAATGTTGTTGTTTTTATCTAATTGTTTCGTAGCCCATTATTAGAAACGCGCAAAATCTGTAGATCATTTATCTGTATTAACAACCCGATCCAGCAAATGTTCTCTTTTTATTACTTCTCTCAAAAAAACGGAACACTATTTCCAAATCGAGCGACTATTTAACTTAATGGTGGACGCAGCAAGGATCAATAAAGGTATAGATCCATAAGTTTAAGTGATAGATCAAAGGTCAATTTTGTCTAAACCTGTATAGACAAAATTTACCTTTGATCTCTCACTCTAGATTGCGGGTCTTTAGGCAAACATTTATCTTCTCTTTCTGCTTTTGTCCATTTTCTTTAAAATTGCTTAGACATAAATTCACTTGTGCAATAATACGCACGTTCGCAGTCCGTTAAAGATTATTGAAGATTATCACAAGTTAACTAAAGCCTTTGTTTTTATCAAATATCTTAACGAGTTTACCAACCCAACGTGTTTTGCCTTCAGAGGCCACGTTCAAGAAAATTCCTACGACCGAAATTTGATCGTATCGCAATCGTACGATTGAAATCGGCTTTCAAGAAACATTTTTGGCTTTCAAAAAACATGTATCATTCAATTTACGCATAAATTTGCGTTACCTAAAGGCTAGTCTTGAATTTTGCGATTTTGACTGTGAAAGCATAGTATTTTCTCGGATTTCATTTTTATACGCAGCTGGAGGCGGTCGTATATTGGCGTCATCTTCTCCGTCTGTCCGTCCTTCCGTACGTACGTCCACTTTTCTTGTAAGCACAACTCCTCAAAATTTCTAGTTGGATTTGGATGAAACTTTCACAGAATGTTCCTTATCACCTGACCTTGCGCGTAAAGTCACGGTTTGTTGAATTTCAGCCTCGTCATGGAAAAAGAGCTTTCATTTTAAAAAAAAAATCTTGTTAACACAACTTCTCATTTATGGACCGATTTGGATGAAACTTTCACAGAAACTTCCTAGTCACCTGCCCTAGTGCCTAGTGTTACGGTTTGGTGAATATTAGCCGTGTCATGGAAAAAGAGGCCTTCATTTGAAAAATCTTGTGAACGCAACTCCTCCCCCATTTATGGACTGAATTGGATGAAACTTTTACAAAATGTTCCTAGTCATCTGACCAAGCGCATATTTTAACGCGGTTTGGTGATTTTTTTAGTCAAAAGTCGAACCATATTATGTGATCACCTTGGCGGGAGGCGTCAGCTTCGTTAGTGGCTCGATGTCATAGTCTCTTGAAGGCATTCCAACTTATCAGTACTTTCAGGACTTTGATTCTTTGACTTTGCTATGTCAAACGCCGGCTTCCACGTATGAAACGACCCGCTTGCATGTCTGTGCCCTTATTGTTCGCGAGGTCCATTTTGTAGACTCACAGAGGGTGGCCGATAAGTGCCATTATGTAGTCGTCGTTCTGCGTAAATTTTTGATATTCTTTATTATTTTAAAAGGCATTCACTTGAAACATGGAATGTGTGTTCTTTATCAAAGGAACACTCAAGATAAAGAACAATCAATCTTTTAAAGGAGGATAACTAGTGCTATTTTTCACAAATTAGACCTATGTCCTATTTTCGATCCAAAGATTTTTACATCGATTGGAAAATATGTAAATATTGATTCCTCTCGAGTCTGCTGCTAGAATTCACAAAAAAGTACTCGCGCTAAATGTGTGGTTAACTAAATTTGTTTATGCCGCGAGCCTTCAATAAATATGCCAACGTGTTTTTCCTTCTTTTTAAACGAAGAAAGTCCCTGTTCACAAAAATACACTATATGATTCCAGTATATATAAAGGCCGTGGTGCTCTATCTCAAAAGAGTTAGAAAGGACAAATGATCAAGAAAGGCCAAAATAAAGGATATTTGTTTCAGTTTAAGCTAGATTTATCTTTCACCGAGTGAACTACAAAAGGTATATATTTAGGAGAGTGAAAATGCAGCTTTTGTTGTTCGCGTAATGAAAGATTTATCGATCTTTCATAAAAAAAACAACCGGTTTTTCTATTTCATTAATGAAAAATAAGACGAAATGCGGATCAGATGTCAAATATGGGTATATGAACGAAAGCAGCGGTTTTTTTTTGGGTTTTTTTTACAATTTTGCTGGTTAAACGATCCGAATATCAATTAATAATCTACCGATATTCCTCGATGGTCCACCGAAAAACAATACGGAAACGCCTAGATTTGTAAACACGAATCGTGTTCGAGACCAACCCTGCGTTCAGGATGTTAAAACGGTGCAAACAGTTTGCCAATTACACCCGGTTTAGCAAGCATGTGCATGTGCAAAGCGGGGTATATAATTGGAAAACTGTTTTGACCGTTTAGTCATCCTGAACTCATGATAGGTAAGCTTATGTGCCTTCTTTCATGTGTGACCTGTCGCGCAAATAAGGTTCATTTGGGAACACTGTGAAATTCGTCTTTGTAAAAAGGAGATAAATAAGAATTGTATTTCAAGATTTAAAAAAAAATGTTAAAAATGTATGTGACAATCATCTTCTTTAGACTTTTCTTATTTCCAATTGTACCATATTAAAAATGAATATCATCCGTAACTTTTGCGTGTAACAAATTAGAGTGGGACCCTTTTATTGAGGTTTTTGACTTCATTGAGGGTCTATTCCTGCTGGTAGTAGTATCTGATACTGCCCAGGGATATGGAATGAAACTGTTTGGGTTTTTCCATTTTTTTTTTCAGTTTGGTTTGAAATATTGGTGTTGATATTTTAATTGTTTTAGCTCGGCTGTTTTCGAAGAGATATTGCAATAGCCTTGGTGTCGTCGTCGTACACTTTTTGTAAATAAGTACTTTTGCTCTGTTTAGTTGTTTGGATGAGACTTGACCAAACTAATAAACCTAAACTGTCGCTGTTACTTGTTTGAATTTCAGTCAATCCGAAATGCTGACGTCGGGAAATGGTTTAATGTCTTAAAACAAAACATCACGAATTAATGATGTTTCTGAATATCAATTAAGGCGAGAAAAATTGAGGTTGTAGTGTATATTTTAGTAATCAGGATGGTTAGATGGACCCGAGGCTTTCTCAATGAACTATAATAGACACAAATTACCATTGATTCGTCAATTATTGTAATAGAGACAGAGAGAAACGCCGCCAGTCTTTTAATGAATAACGGGCTATTTTGGAACTTTTTACCTTATAAGGATACGCACGTCTTCTACAAAGACATATAAACAAAGAAAAATAGTGACGGTCACAAAATTGCAAAAGTTCCCGTTCTTCAATATTTAAGACTAGTTCAAAGCGAAACAACCTGTCGACCACAATGAAATACAGTTAGTAACACCGTAATATTGACTGTCTAAAACATTCTAAATCGTTCACTTATAGCTCCATTCATTCTTTCCAAACATTCACTCAAAGCGATCAAACTCTTTTCGAAATCATTCGAAAAGATTTCGAAATCATCCAAGACGATCAACATTTGATTTAAACCTATCAATTTATCCTACGATTCTGTCGGCTGGTTTGGATTTTAAGTGGCTGATTGGTCCATGTAGCCACAGAAACAGAAAAGTGCGTATTTTTTGTAGGGAGATAATAAATATCGCTAATTATGTTATCTTGATCCCCCTTTTTATTTCTCTCAAATCGCTCGATAGACTCATTCAATTTCATTCCAAAATTATTCAAGACGAACAAAGTTAGCTATAAGTATTAACCACCCCCTTAATTAAATATACATACTTATTTGTAAATAACTTCCTTTGTCTTCACGAACCAATTAGACGCAAACAAATTCAAAAATGTCAGTGAAATCGTTCTTTCTTCCATGTAATTTTCATTTTGAATGTACATGTACATTTTTTTTTTGTTTTGTTTTTAATAATTTGAGCGAATGTTTTGAGTGAATGAATGGAGCGCTGGTTGAGCAATAAGAATGGTTTTGATCAGAATGAGAGCCAAATTCACAATGGTACTAACTGTATATTCTACCGTATAAGGAATAATCGGTGTTTGAATGACCCGAGAAATACAATCAACTGAAACGTATCCAAATGAAATGGAAATGCATACATCCCGTCGATATACGGCAAAAAACTTAGACCACCAGTTTTTTATACCTGCAGTTACGAGGCTTTGGTCACCAGCGACGACAAATGTGGTAAGAATATGCTTAATGAAATATAATAGACTGTTAAAACTTTATAACGGAATGAATATTGAAAAAAAAGTAAGAAATGCCATCGGTAAAATAACATTAAAGCGAGTTTTGATTCTCAATCTACGTTGCGCCGTCGCCGTCATAGTGCAGGTGGTAGACAGCCGCCGTCAAAGCGCAGTTGGTAGCGCGTCGGACTGTTAATATAGAGGTCCCTGGTTTGATCCCCGACTCATTTTTCCCGACTACTTGTCTCTCACCAATGGGTTGATAATCGTAGACCTATGTGAAATAGCAGCTAGAGGCTAGCAAAGGATGTGGTGTTTGTACTGGTGAGAGAAATACCAGGATACCATTGTGAGGTGCTCCAGCCGCCGCGATATAACTGAAAAAAATGTTGAAACGGCGTTAAACTCCATCCAATCATCAATCGCAATTTATTAGTATTTAAGTTGGTGTAACATAAGGACAAGGACTAATTTTGACTGTTGATAAGAACATTTGGAAATAGTCATACAGGGCTTAAGCCTGATTTCAACAAAATGGGATCCAAAGGGCTCAACAATTTGGACCTTGCGAGTCCATTCTTAATTTTTTGGGGTCCCTGCTTTAGATGTAGACCATTATTTAAGCAATAATTTTGTTTTTGTGAGAATTTAGAGTTGTCCCCTGTTTAAAAGTTTAGAATGTGACGTATGTATTTGGGACTCATCTTCAAGAAAGAATTGAAGACTGTTTAAAACAGTCTTCAATTCTTTTCTGAATTTGATCCACAGAGGTTCCAAGGGACTCACTTAATGTTGTTGTGAGGGTCTTGGCAATTTATTTGTGGGTCCCAGACTCGCAAAACCTGCGTCCCTTAAAACCCCGGTTATAGACTTGAGCGACCATGCTGTCCATTTGAAGCAAATTATGAACTGATATCTTACAGTTAGTTACATCGTGAAATTGACATTCACCGCAATCAAAACCATTCTTAATCGCTCACTCAGCGCTCTAATCATTCATTTCAAACACTCATTCAAACCACTCAAAAACGCTCAAACCCATTGAAAAACAAAGAATAACCAACGTCATTCAAAATAAATTTGATTGAGAAAAATCACGATGTCCTTGACATAATTCACATTCTTAGCGTCTCATAGGATCTAGAAGAAATATGAATCTATGTATAAAACTTGAATGTAGTTTTTATTAAAGGGAGGTAATCAATATCGCAAATTTTGTTCATATATATATATATTGCGATATAGGATTACCTCCCGTTAAATTCACCCAAAACTCGCTCCACACACTCATTCAATTTCATTCCTTAATCATTCACTTAGTCAATTTCACAATGTTGTTAACTGTACCATAAGGAGAATCACATAAACTGTGTGATGGGGCGTTCATGATTATTTTCTACCATTATATTTAATATGCTTGCATATTAACATAATTCTAATTGGGACGCTGTCTAAGATCTATAAAAAATAATAATTTATCTTAATTCTATGATTTAATATTTAATATATCGTGCTTACAGGACAGATTTCAAATGCTCCATTTTCGAAAAAGAAACACCCCCACAACTTGTGATATGCACAAGATCCAAAATGAATTGAAGTATTTTATAATGGCGCCTCGGAGAAAATTTTAACAAATATGGAGGGCTCTACAGGTCAAAGTTTGAATTGTTTTGTCATTAATCAGGTGCAACGATCCTACAGAAAAGAGATAAAAACTGTTTTTACAATTCATTTCTTTGTTAACATCTATTAGAGCTATCTTCACATCGACGCCTCTTTTATATCGAGGAAATATCTTGACTCCTGGATGCATTTTGCTATAAGATAGTTAAATTGCCATACGCACATCCGGAGAGAAGGGGGAGGCAGTGGGTCTGGAGCCCTCTAGAAATATGTTCCGCGTTCAGGATGGGAAAACGTTTTCCAAAGTTCGAAAGTAACACCCAGCTTTGCGAATGAGTGTACGGGCAAAGTGGGGTACCATTTCTCAAACGTCTCGCGGCCGAATTAATCTTAAGAACAAGTTCGGAAAAGTGGAAAATCAAATTTTCATACCGCATAAACTAGAATTTTTATTGTGTGTATTTTTTTGATGATGCAACATAAATAAATAAATAAATTAATAAATAAGTAAATAAATAAGTAAATAAATAAGTAAATAAATAAAAACTCGATTACGATATATTTAAAAAGATCAAACCAAATTATAGATTAATTAATTGGAAAAAGTATTTTGTATCGATAACATCTATACAAGATCTGTACTTTGTTAAAATATGAGCAAATTCTATCCAACCGTCATGCAGTTGCTTGTTCTGTACAAAATTACCCTTTTCCGCAATGTTTTGGCTTTACCGCTATAGCTATGGTGATCGTATGTTGCTCAACTGCTTGTGCTCAAAGATAGCTTCATTTTGATATACAATATACCCGGACATACTACTTTTTCTTGGCTATTGAAGCGCCTTTAAAATTTGGTCTCAAACACTTTACATGAACCTTAATAGTTAACTCGCCAGATTACGTAAGGGCTAAGTCTTGTCCTGCCAGTTCATTAATAACGCAGAATAGCTATGTAAGATTCCATTAAATATTGAAGTAAAACAGGATTGGCAGACTTTTGGGAAGGATATAAAAATCGAAATCTTAATTTCAAAACAAAAAACATGTAAGGATAATGCTACAAACAGAGTTGGACATATCTTATTACAAAGAAATCGGTCTTTGACATCAAATTATAGAACTGTCAATCAATCAGTCAATCGCTGTATATTACATGTCTATTGCACACATATTTATGTCACGTTGATTTCTTGATACGGCTAGAGATCGATATGTTAGACATTCCATTTTTGTTCAGTTTTCTTACAACTTGTAATTTATCATTGTGTTATTCAAAGTGCTGTCAGCACTGACATTTATTGTGCAATGTTGCGTTTGATGCAGGCTAATAAAATTGTTGAGATATTTCATTTTTCAATTATTTATCCAAGCATATTTTGTTGCAAAAAGTATCACATTTTAACATGATTTTATAGAACCATATACTTATATAGATTTGCCACACTCCTGTCATGGATAAGATTGTGAAATAAAATCTCAGTAATATCGTTTTATGCTTTTGCTTATTTCAATATTTTGACCAACCAATTCTGTGAGATGAATCTTATCCTGCGTACAGGATGACAAAACGGTGCAAACAGTTTTCCGATAATACCCCGCTTTGCACGTAAGTGTACGTGCAAAGCGGAGTATAATTCGCCAACTGTTAGCACCGTTTTTTCATCCTGAGTGTAGGGCAGATACTCATGCTGTCGTCAAGTGAATTCGTATTTTATTCTATACGAAATATAATTGTGACCCGTCACACGAAAAGAGACCATCTATAAAATCCACAAAACAAATATTTGAAAGGAGATTTGTTCTTGTACAGGCCAACCAAAGGTCCCAGTTCAAAAATTCTTTCACAGAAAGGTAAATTGATCATTCTAAATTTAGAAAATCAGCAAAAAGCAAAACGTTCCTAGCCTAGTCCGCGAAGTCTGCCAAGGGTCGTCACCTTACGCACTACCCAGATTGTCCCTTTTGGCGTGACGTATCACACATATAATTTCAAAAATACCTTGAATTATGGCATTGCTGATTCAAAAAATAGAGTAAGATTTATGTCGTAACTGCATATTAAAAAGTTGCATTCTTCACGTTTTGGTCGCAATGATGGAGAGATAGTTAATCCGATCATGGTGAGTTATATTCTTCTTAATGTATCTTGGAATTTCGTAACATTATGTTATCTTTAACAAATGTGCTAATTTAACATAGAAAGCTGTAATTCACTAACTTATGTTTTTGTAAATTCTATTGACATTCCAACATTTAAATATAAATTCAAGTCTCATTTAAATAATTAGAAGAAATCCTAACTGGTCGTTTGCATGAATGTCGAATCGACACCCATACTCGAATTTTCTTGTATACATACATTTGTAAAATAACAATACGAAGAAGGATTTCAATCAGTTATTTATCTTACGTCATTAGATAAATACCAGTATTTCCTAATATTCCGTACATTATGACAGTAATGGCTGTATTAGGTGTTTTTGCCGTGACTAAATCCAGCTTTAAATCTTATGTCTCCTATAAAATACGTTATTACGTATCTTTTCGCTGAGATGACATTTTATCCGAACCTTTGTCAATATCTTTTTATAATTCAAAAGTAAAAATCGTGGTATTTACGTTATATTTTTGTCTCTATCTAAATAGGAATGTAATCAAATCCGGAATTGGGACAACAGCAAGTTAGACCTCAAATAGGTCCCACAAAAAATAATCCTGTCCAAACAGTTTTCTAAGGAATAAAGTTTTGGAAAAATCACAATAGATAAATCGTGCACTATATAGGGTAATTGACAACTGTCTTGTTTAATTTTTAAAACATATGCTTTATTATGCAACATTTGTTCGTACAGGTGATATTGTCTGGTAGGATCGCTACGTTAAAGCACGTCGTGAAATTGACACGGAGGATGATTTTGGAACGAAATTGAATGAGTATATGGAGCGAGTTCTGGGTGAAATAAAAGGAGATAATCCAATATCGCTACTTTTGTTCAAAATGAACAAAAGTAGCGATATGTATTACCTCCATTTAACAAAATTTACGTCTTTTTCTGTTTGTGTGTCTTCATGGGCCAATTTAAAATTCACACCAGCCAACAGAGTCGTAGAATAATTTGATCGATTTGAATTGAATGTTGATCGTCTTGAAAGATTTTGAAATGTTTTCTTATGATTTCGGAGCGTCGATTTGAGAGGGTGCTTGGAATGAATGAATGGAGCGATGAGCGAACGATTTAGAATGATTTTGATCGGAATGAAAGTCAATTTCACGATGTTACTAACTGTATTTACCTCAAGCAATATTTGATGTTTCCTTTTAACACGACAGCCTTTATGTCAGAAATGATACCGTCATTTGGAAGAGGAAAAGATTTAATTATGTTACTTGGCAATCAGCACCATTGTTCTCAGTTTTATAGTTTCTGTATGATTTGTATGGCATTTGTCCAAATTGTTCAAGCTAAACGATACGCGATTAATTCCAAAGGAAATGAACAATAAAGAGGGGCCATCCACATTGAATATGTGACCCGTCACGCGAAAAAGAACCATCTGGCATAGTCGAAAAAAGTAAAAGTTAAAGGAAGACTAGTACTACTGCTGATAGTTTGAAGGAAAGACAACTGCCCTGTGTTCAGGATGTAAAAGCGTTTTGCGAGCGCTTTGAGATGATATCCCGCTTTGCACGTACACATACGTGCAAAGCGGGGTATCATTTCGAAAGCGCTTCGCTAACGTTTTCATCCTGAACACGGGGCAGATCTGCTCATTTAAAACGCCAATGGAAGGAAGAAACAAAGGCAGTTCAAAAGTAAAGGTTGACATAAACTCGTCATAATTTCGTCATGAAAATAGTTCATACTCTGGCTACTTATTGTCTGGCTCGTTAGCCGGGTGTTTGGCTGCGGCTGTGGGTTCGAGCCCAACTGGAGGCGATAGTGTATTTGGGCAGGACACTTTACAGAAAGAGACACAGTCCACCCAGCTGTCAAAGCGGCAAGCAGTGGTCAGAATCCGATGCCTTTCTATATTTTTGCTTCGTAACATCCGGTATGAGTTAGAACCACAATAGAAATAAGAGTTTTTCGATCGTTCATCTTGTTATACTCGTCTAAAAATAAATATAGACTTCATGAGCATCAATTTAGCACGCAGCTAATTTATAGTTTATAGATCGCTGCTGTCAATAAAGAAATAAACTTATCAATCAAAATCGAAAAATCGAACATCTATTATTTGCCTGACTTTTGAACTCCGATATTGTCCAACGTTTTGTTTCAAACATTTTTGATTACGGGCTACTTTGACACCCTTCAACAATTTGCAGTTCTTCTACGTGACCATATTTAACAAATGTCGTTTTAAACGTGCCGTGATCAGGGGCGGGTTATTAATCTTTATAGACAGGACCAGTTTTGATTGATTGATTGAATGGAGTTTTACGCTGCTTTAAACATTTTTTACGTTATATCGCGGCGGCCTTAGCACCCAACAATGAATTCCTAAGATTTCTCTCACTAATACAACCATCACATCCTTTCCTAGCCTCCAGCTGCTATCTCACATAGGTCTACGGTTATCAACCCATTGGTGAGAGACAAAAAGTCGGAAAGAATAAGTGCCGTCGTCAGGCATCGAACTCCAGTATTTGAACACAATAATTATGTGTCGCGACGGAGGTCACGGAGCGGCGCCACCTATTTATTAAATCTGCGTACGGAAAAACGTACGACTAGCGTTAATCGAGATCGTACGTTAATCTTTCGCGTACGCAAACGCAGTTAAGTGAAACGGCCCCAAGATTCTTTAAAGATTTATCCTTGACACTTTGAATAAAAACCTAGACATTGTAACATTAAAATCTACGTATTGAAAACACCGGATGAGTCAAAGTGAGTCAGTTTTTTTTTTCTAAAAAAAAAAAAAATCTTAAACTTTTCTCTTTCAAAAAATAAGAAAATAAGGTGGTAAAATCTAAGATCAGACTGCACATTCGAGAATGTGCAGTCTGATTTTCGCCTTTACCTCCTGGAATAAAAAAAAAAAAAACAAAAAAAACCCCAAAAAAGTATCCGGATTCAACATGGCAAGGGTTTCAGAACCAACAGAATAAATTGAGAATTGATGGAACTTCAGTGTGCTGCTCTCTAACCCGAATGTCAATTAAACAGTTCAGATTGATCATTTCTGTCTGAAGGCGAGACGCATTTGCATAGTCTCCCTTTCACTGTTAAATGTGAAGGATAAATAATAAATGCCGCTAGGTTTAGGATGAACAGTTTTTAATTAATTATGTTCTTGACATCAATGGTCTTTTAAACTTGAAATTACCTCAGTTGTAAGCGTAGTAGTTTAAGGTCATTTTCAAGGTATTTTGACTTCTAGCGTTACATAAGCTGTAATGCTTTCCTATTGTCTGTGGTGATCATTTCGGCATACTATAATTTGATTAAACGCAGTTTGGTCATTTTTTAAGTTGGAATGCGAAGCAATTCCAACTTAGATTTAACAAAACCGCAAAATGAACACAAGATAATTTCATTTCGGGTTTTTTGATAACACATATCACGTGAACAGGATGTGAATACACTTCGGCCTATTTTGTATATCTCAGCTTGACATAGACATACAGTTCATTTCATCGAAAAAAGTAATAATGCTGTACAATTACAAAACTATCACTTCATGTAAATTATTAACACGCTAAATTATGTTTTAAACGAAATTTATTGAAACTTGCGTACGAATTTACTAATAGCAAATGTTTGCATTACTATATTTGGAAATCAGGTGATAAGTCAAGTCCAGGTAAGTAAGCTATTGACAACAGCACTGTCCAATCACGTGATCTGCTTATTAGGTAGTACGCGACCTGTTTTTCGTAGAATTGTGGCAATAGCACAAGCCAACCACGTGATCTGCTTATTTGGTAACGTCGCGACCTGTTTTTATAGTTATAGCTTCTTTTATAGGTCTAGTTTCTCTTTCTGAACGAACTTTTTATTCACTTCAACAAAATACCGTAGTTCAAATGTTGTTGTTTTTATCTAATTGTTTCGTAGCCCATTATTAGAAACGCGCAAAATCTGTAGATCATTTATCTGTATTAACAACCCGATCCAGCAAATGTTCTCTTTTTATTACTTCTCTCAAAAAAACGGAACACTATTTCCAAATCGAGCGACTATTTAACTTAATGGTGGACGCAGCAAGGATCAATAAAGGTATAGATCCATAAGTTTAAGTGATAGATCAAAGGTCAATTTTGTCTAAACCTGTATAGACAAAATTTACCTTTGATCTCTCACTCTAGATTGCGGGTCTTTAGGCAAACATTTATCTTCTCTTTCTGCTTTTGTCCATTTTCTTTAAAATTGCTTAGACATAAATTCACTTGTGCAATAATACGCACGTTCGCAGTCCGTTAAAGATTATTGAAGATTATCACAAGTTAACTAAAGCCTTTGTTTTTATCAAATATCTTAACGAGTTTACCAACCCAACGTGTTTTGCCTTCAGAGGCCACGTTCAAGAAAATTCCTACGACCGAAATTTGATCGTATCGCAATCGTACGATTGAAATCGGCTTTCAAGAAACATTTTTGGCTTTCAAAAAACATGTATCATTCAATTTACGCATAAATTTGCGTTACCTAAAGGCTAGTCTTGAATTTTGCGATTTTGACTGTGAAAGCATAGTATTTTCTCGGATTTCATTTTTATACGCAGCTGGAGGCGGTCGTATATTGGCGTCATCTTCTCCGTCTGTCCGTCCTTCCGTACGTACGTCCACTTTTCTTGTAAGCACAACTCCTCAAAATTTCTAGTTGGATTTGGATGAAACTTTCACAGAATGTTCCTTATCACCTGACCTTGCGCGTAAAGTCACGGTTTGTTGAATTTCAGCCTCGTCATGGAAAAAGAGCTTTCATTTTAAAAAAAAAATCTTGTTAACACAACTTCTCATTTATGGACCGATTTGGATGAAACTTTCACAGAAACTTCCTAGTCACCTGCCCTAGTGCCTAGTGTTACGGTTTGGTGAATATTAGCCGTGTCATGGAAAAAGAGGCCTTCATTTGAAAAATCTTGTGAACGCAACTCCTCCCCCATTTATGGACTGAATTGGATGAAACTTTTACAAAATGTTCCTAGTCATCTGACCAAGCGCATATTTTAACGCGGTTTGGTGATTTTTTTAGTCAAAAGTCGAACCATATTATGTGATCACCTTGGCGGGAGGCGTCAGCTTCGTTAGTGGCTCGATGTCATAGTCTCTTGAAGGCATTCCAACTTATCAGTACTTTCAGGACTTTGATTCTTTGACTTTGCTATGTCAAACGCCGGCTTCCACGTATGAAACGACCCGCTTGCATGTCTGTGCCCTTATTGTTCGCGAGGTCCATTTTGTAGACTCACAGAGGGTGGCCGATAAGTGCCATTATGTAGTCGTCGTTCTGCGTAAATTTTTGATATTCTTTATTATTTTAAAAGGCATTCACTTGAAACATGGAATGTGTGTTCTTTATCAAAGGAACACTCAAGATAAAGAACAATCAATCTTTTAAAGGAGGATAACTAGTGCTATTTTTCACAAATTAGACCTATGTCCTATTTTCGATCCAAAGATTTTTACATCGATTGGAAAATATGTAAATATTGATTCCTCTCGAGTCTGCTGCTAGAATTCACAAAAAAGTACTCGCGCTAAATGTGTGGTTAACTAAATTTGTTTATGCCGCGAGCCTTCAATAAATATGCCAACGTGTTTTTCCTTCTTTTTAAACGAAGAAAGTCCCTGTTCACAAAAATACACTATATGATTCCAGTATATATAAAGGCCGTGGTGCTCTATCTCAAAAGAGTTAGAAAGGACAAATGATCAAGAAAGGCCAAAATAAAGGATATTTGTTTCAGTTTAAGCTAGATTTATCTTTCACCGAGTGAACTACAAAAGGTATATATTTAGGAGAGTGAAAATGCAGCTTTTGTTGTTCGCGTAATGAAAGATTTATCGATCTTTCATAAAAAAAACAACCGGTTTTTCTATTTCATTAATGAAAAATAAGACGAAATGCGGATCAGATGTCAAATATGGGTATATGAACGAAAGCAGCGGGTTTTTTTTGGGGTTTTTTTTACAATTTTGCTGGTTAAACGATCCGAATATCAATTAATAATCTACCGATATTCCTCGATGGTCCACCGAAAAACAATACGGAAACGCCTAGATTTGTAAACACGAATCGTGTTCGAGACCAACCCTGCGTTCAGGATGTTAAAACGGTGCAAACAGTTTGCCAATTACACCCGGTTTAGCAAGCATGTGCATGTGCAAAGCGGGGTATATAATTGGAAAACTGTTTTGACCGTTTAGTCATCCTGAACTCATGATAGGTAAGCTTATGTGCCTTCTTTCATGTGTGACCTGTCGCGCAAATAAGGTTCATTTGGGAACACTGTGAAATTCGTCTTTGTAAAAAGGAGATAAATAAGAATTGTATTTCAAGATTTAAAAAAAAATGTTAAAAATGTATGTGACAATCATCTTCTTTAGACTTTTCTTATTTCCAATTGTACCATATTAAAAATGAATATCATCCGTAACTTTTGCGTGTAACAAATTAGAGTGGGACCCTTTTATTGAGGTTTTTGACTTCATTGAGGGTCTATTCCTGCTGGTAGTAGTATCTGATACTGCCCAGGGATATGGAATGAAACTGTTTGGGTTTTTCCATTTTTTTTTTTTCAGTTTGGTTTGAAATATTGGTGTTGATATTTTAATTGTTTTAGCTCGGCTGTTTTCGAAGAGATATTGCAATAGCCTTGGTGTCGTCGTCGTACACTTTTTGTAAATAAGTACTTTTGCTCTGTTTAGTTGTTTGGATGAGACTTGACCAAACTAATAAACCTAAACTGTCGCTGTTACTTGTTTGAATTTCAGTCAATCCGAAATGCTGACGTCGGGAAATGGTTTAATGTCTTAAAACAAAACATCACGAATTAATGATGTTTCTGAATATCAATTAAGGCGAGAAAAATTGAGGTTGTAGTGTATATTTTAGTAATCAGGATGGTTAGATGGACCCGAGGCTTTCTCAATGAACTATAATAGACACAAATTACCATTGATTCGTCAATTATTGTAATAGAGACAGAGAGAAACGCCGCCAGTCTTTTAATGAATAACGGGCTATTTTGGAACTTTTTACCTTATAAGGATACGCACGTCTTCTACAAAGACATATAAACAAAGAAAAATAGTGACGGTCACAAAATTGCAAAAGTTCCCGTTCTTCAATATTTAAGACTAGTTCAAAGCGAAACAACCTGTCGACCACAATGAAATACAGTTAGTAACACCGTAATATTGACTGTCTAAAACATTCTAAATCGTTCACTTATAGCTCCATTCATTCTTTCCAAACATTCACTCAAAGCGATCAAACTCTTTTCGAAATCATTCGAAAAGATTTCGAAATCATCCAAGACGATCAACATTTGATTTAAACCTATCAATTTATCCTACGATTCTGTCGGCTGGTTTGGATTTTAAGTGGCTGATTGGTCCATGTAGCCACAGAAACAGAAAAGTGCGTATTTTTTGTAGGGAGATAATAAATATCGCTAATTATGTTATCTTGATCCCCCTTTTTATTTCTCTCAAATCGCTCGATAGACTCATTCAATTTCATTCCAAAATTATTCAAGACGAACAAAGTTAGCTATAAGTATTAACCACCCCCTTAATTAAATATACATACTTATTTGTAAATAACTTCCTTTGTCTTCACGAACCAATTAGACGCAAACAAATTCAAAAATGTCAGTGAAATCGTTCTTTCTTCCATGTAATTTTCATTTTGAATGTACATGTACATTTTTTTTTTGTTTTGTTTTTAATAATTTGAGCGAATGTTTTGAGTGAATGAATGGAGCGCTGGTTGAGCAATAAGAATGGTTTTGATCAGAATGAGAGCCAAATTCACAATGGTACTAACTGTATATTCTACCGTATAAGGAATAATCGGTGTTTGAATGACCCGAGAAATACAATCAACTGAAACGTATCCAAATGAAATGGAAATGCATACATCCCGTCGATATACGGCAAAAAACTTAGACCACCAGTTTTTTATACCTGCAGTTACGAGGCTTTGGTCACCAGCGACGACAAATGTGGTAAGAATATGCTTAATGAAATATAATAGACTGTTAAAACTTTATAACGGAATGAATATTGAAAAAAAAGTAAGAAATGCCATCGGTAAAATAACATTAAAGCGAGTTTTGATTCTCAATCTACGTTGCGCCGTCGCCGTCATAGTGCAGGTGGTAGACAGCCGCCGTCAAAGCGCAGTTGGTAGCGCGTCGGACTGTTAATAAAGAGGTCCCTGGTTTGATCCCCGACTCATTTTTCCCGACTACTTGTCTCTCACCAATGGGTTGATAATCGTAGACCTATGTGAAATAGCAGCTAGAGGCTAGCAAAGGATGTGGTGTTTGTACTGGTGAGAGAAATACCAGGATACCATTGTGAGGTGCTCCAGCCGCCGCGATATAACTGAAAAAAATGTTGAAACGGCGTTAAACTCCATCCAATCATCAATCGCAATTTATTAGTATTTAAGTTGGTGTAACATAAGGACAAGGACTAATTTTGACTGTTGATAAGAACATTTGGAAATAGTCATACAGGGCTTAAGCCTGATTTCAACAAAATGGGATCCAAAGGGCTCAACAATTTGGACCTTGCGAGTCCATTCTTAATTTTTTGGGGTCCCTGCTTTAGATGTAGACCATTATTTAAGCAATAATTTTGTTTTTGTGAGAATTTAGAGTTGTCCCCTGTTTAAAAGTTTAGAATGTGACGTATGTATTTGGGACTCATCTTCAAGAAAGAATTGAAGACTGTTTAAAACAGTCTTCAATTCTTTTCTGAATTTGATCCACAGAGGTTCCAAGGGACTCACTTAATGTTGTTGTGAGGGTCTTGGCAATTTATTTGTGGGTCCCAGACTCGCAAAACCTGCGTCCCTTAAAACCCCGGTTATAGACTTGAGCGACCATGCTGTCCATTTGAAGCAAATTATGAACTGATATCTTACAGTTAGTTACATCGTGAAATTGACATTCACCGCAATCAAAACCATTCTTAATCGCTCACTCAGCGCTCTAATCATTCATTTCAAACACTCATTCAAACCACTCAAAAACGCTCAAACCCATTGAAAAACAAAGAATAACCAACGTCATTCAAAATAAATTTGATTGAGAAAAATCACGATGTCCTTGACATAATTCACATTCTTAGCGTCTCATAGGATCTAGAAGAAATATGAATCTATGTATAAAACTTGAATGTAGTTTTTATTAAAGGGAGGTAATCAATATCGCAAATTTTGTTCATATATATATATATTGCGATATAGGATTACCTCCCGTTAAATTCACCCAAAACTCGCTCCACACACTCATTCAATTTCATTCCTTAATCATTCACTTAGTCAATTTCACAATGTTGTTAACTGTACCATAAGGAGAATCACATAAACTGTGTGATGGGGCGTTCATGATTATTTTCTACCATTATATTTAATATGCTTGCATATTAACATAATTCTAATTGGGACGCTGTCTAAGATCTATAAAAAATAATAATTTATCTTAATTCTATGATTTAATATTTAATATATCGTGCTTACAGGACAGATTTCAAATGCTCCATTTTCGAAAAAGAAACACCCCCACAACTTGTGATATGCACAAGATCCAAAATGAATTGAAGTATTTTATAATGGCGCCTCGGAGAAAATTTTAACAAATATGGAGGGCTCTACAGGTCAAAGTTTGAATTGTTTTGTCATTAATCAGGTGCAACGATCCTACAGAAAAGAGATAAAAACTGTTTTTACAATTCATTTCTTTGTTAACATCTATTAGAGCTATCTTCACATCGACGCCTCTTTTATATCGAGGAAATATCTTGACTCCTGGATGCATTTTGCTATAAGATAGTTAAATTGCCATACGCACATCCGGAGAGAAGGGGGAGGCAGTGGGTCTGGAGCCCTCTAGAAATATGTTCCGCGTTCAGGATGGGAAAACGTTTTCCAAAGTTCGAAAGTAACACCCAGCTTTGCGAATGAGTGTACGGGCAAAGTGGGGTACCATTTCTCAAACGTCTCGCGGCCGAATTAATCTTAAGAACAAGTTCGGAAAAGTGGAAAATCAAATTTTCACACCGCATAAACTAGAATTTTTATTGTGTGTATTTTTTTGATGATGCAACATAAATAAATAAATAAATTAATAAATAAGTAAATAAATAAGTAAATAAATAAGTAAATAAATAAAAACTCGATTACGATATATTTAAAAAGATCAAACCAAATTATAGATTAATTAATTGGAAAAAGTATTTTGTATCGATAACATCTATACAAGATCTGTACTTTGTTAAAATATGAGCAAATTCTATCCAACCGTCATGCAGTTGCTTGTTCTGTACAAAATTACCCTTTTCCGCAATGTTTTGGCTTTACCGCTATAGCTATGGTGATCGTATGTTGCTCAACTGCTTGTGCTCAAAGATAGCTTCATTTTGATATACAATATACCCGGACATACTACTTTTTCTTGGCTATTGAAGCGCCTTTAAAATTTGGTCTCAAACACTTTACATGAACCTTAATAGTTAACTCGCCAGATTACGTAAGGGCTAAGTCTTGTCCTGCCAGTTCATTAATAACGCAGAATAGCTATGTAAGATTCCATTAAATATTGAAGTAAAACAGGATTGGCAGACTTTTGGGAAGGATATAAAAATCGAAATCTTAATTTCAAAACAAAAAACATGTAAGGATAATGCTACAAACAGAGTTGGACATATCTTATTACAAAGAAATCGGTCTTTGACATCAAATTATAGAACTGTCAATCAATCAGTCAATCGCTGTATATTACATGTCTATTGCACACATATTTATGTCACGTTGATTTCTTGATACGGCTAGAGATCGATATGTTAGACATTCCATTTTTGTTCAGTTTTCTTACAACTTGTAATTTATCATTGTGTTATTCAAAGTGCTGTCAGCACTGACATTTATTGTGCAATGTTGCGTTTGATGCAGGCTAATAAAATTGTTGAGATATTTCATTTTTCAATTATTTATCCAAGCATATTTTGTTGCAAAAAGTATCACATTTTAACATGATTTTATAGAACCATATACTTATATAGATTTGCCACACTCCTGTCATGGATAAGATTGTGAAATAAAATCTCAGTAATATCGTTTTATGCTTTTGCTTATTTCAATATTTTGACCAACCAATTCTGTGAGATGAATCTTATCCTGCGTACAGGATGACAAAACGGTGCAAACAGTTTTCCGATAATACCCCGCTTTGCACGTAAGTGTACGTGCAAAGCGGAGTATAATTCGCCAACTGTTAGCACCGTTTTTTCATCCTGAGTGTAGGGCAGATACTCATGCTGTCGTCAAGTGAATTCGTATTTTATTCTATACGAAATATAATTGTGACCCGTCACACGAAAAGAGACCATCTATAAAATCCACAAAACAAATATTTGAAAGGAGATTTGTTCTTGTACAGGCCAACCAAAGGTCCCAGTTCAAAAATTCTTTCACAGAAAGGTAAATTGATCATTCTAAATTTAGAAAATCAGCAAAAAGCAAAACGTTCCTAGCCTAGTCCGCGAAGTCTGCCAAGGGTCGTCACCTTACGCACTACCCAGATTGTCCCTTTTGGCGTGACGTATCACACATATAATTTCAAAAATACCTTGAATTATGGCATTGCTGATTCAAAAAATAGAGTAAGATTTATGTCGTAACTGCATATTAAAAAGTTGCATTCTTCACGTTTTGGTCGCAATGATGGAGAGATAGTTAATCCGATCATGGTGAGTTATATTCTTCTTAATGTATCTTGGAATTTCGTAACATTATGTTATCTTTAACAAATGTGCTAATTTAACATAGAAAGCTGTAATTCACTAACTTATGTTTTTGTAAATTCTATTGACATTCCAACATTTAAATATAAATTCAAGTCTCATTTAAATAATTAGAAGAAATCCTAACTGGTCGTTTGCATGAATGTCGAATCGACACCCATACTCGAATTTTCTTGTATACATACATTTGTAAAATAACAATACGAAGAAGGATTTCAATCAGTTATTTATCTTACGTCATTAGATAAATACCAGTATTTCCTAATATTCCGTACATTATGACAGTAATGGCTGTATTAGGTGTTTTTGCCGTGACTAAATCCAGCTTTAAATCTTATGTCTCCTATAAAATACGTTATTACGTATCTTTTCGCTGAGATGACATTTTATCCGAACCTTTGTCAATATCTTTTTATAATTCAAAAGTAAAAATCGTGGTATTTACGTTATATTTTTGTCTCTATCTAAATAGGAATGTAATCAAATCCGGAATTGGGACAACAGCAAGTTAGACCTCAAATAGGTCCCACAAAAAATAATCCTGTCCAAACAGTTTTCTAAGGAATAAAGTTTTGGAAAAATCACAATAGATAAATCGTGCACTATATAGGGTAATTGACAACTGTCTTGTTTAATTTTTAAAACATATGCTTTATTATGCAACATTTGTTCGTACAGGTGATATTGTCTGGTAGGATCGCTACGTTAAAGCACGTCGTGAAATTGACACGGAGGATGATTTTGGAACGAAATTGAATGAGTATATGGAGCGAGTTCTGGGTGAAATAAAAGGAGATAATCCAATATCGCTACTTTTGTTCAAAATGAACAAAAGTAGCGATATGTATTACCTCCATTTAACAAAATTTACGTCTTTTTCTGTTTGTGTGTCTTCATGGGCCAATTTAAAATTCACACCAGCCAACAGAGTCGTAGAATAATTTGATCGATTTGAATTGAATGTTGATCGTCTTGAAAGATTTTGAAATGTTTTCTTATGATTTCGGAGCGTCGATTTGAGAGGGTGCTTGGAATGAATGAATGGAGCGATGAGCGAACGATTTAGAATGATTTTGATCGGAATGAAAGTCAATTTCACGATGTTACTAACTGTATTTACCTCAAGCAATATTTGATGTTTCCTTTTAACACGACAGCCTTTATGTCAGAAATGATACCGTCATTTGGAAGAGGAAAAGATTTAATTATGTTACTTGGCAATCAGCACCATTGTTCTCAGTTTTATAGTTTCTGTATGATTTGTATGGCATTTGTCCAAATTGTTCAAGCTAAACGATACGCGATTAATTCCAAAGGAAATGAACAGTAAAGAGGGGCCATCCACATTGAATATGTGACCCGTCACGCGAAAAAGAACCATCTGGCATAGTCGAAAAAAGTAAAAGTTAAAGGAAGACTAGTACTACTGCTGATAGTTTGAAGGAAAGACAACTGCCCTGTGTTCAGGATGTAAAAGCGTTTTGCGAGCGCTTTGAGATGATATCCCGCTTTGCACGTACACATACGTGCAAAGCGGGGTATCATTTCGAAAGCGCTTCGCTAACGTTTTCATCCTGAACACGGGGCAGATCTGCTCATTTAAAACGCCAATGGAAGGAAGAAACAAAGGCAGTTCAAAAGTAAAGGTTGACATAAACTCGTCATAATTTCGTCATGAAAATAGTTCATACTCTGGCTACTTATTGTCTGGCTCGTTAGCCGGGTGTTTGGCTGCGGCTGTGGGTTCGAGCCCCACTGGAGGCGGTAGTGTATTAGGACAGGACACTTTACAGACAGAGCCCCGGTCCACCCAGCTGCAAATGTGAAAAGCTGTGGTCAGAATCCGATGCCTTTCTATATTTTTGCTTCGTAACATCCGGTATGACTTAGAACCACAATAGAAATAAGAGTTTTTCGATCGTTCATCTTGTTATACTCTTCTAAAAATAAATATAGACTTCATGAGCATCAATTTAGCACGCAGCTAATTTATAGTTTATAGATCGTTGCTGTCAATAAAGAAATAAACTTATCAATCAAAATCGAAAAATCGAACATCTATTATTTGCCTGACTTTTGAACTCCGATATTGTCCAACGTTTTGTTTCAAACATTTTTGATTACGGGCTACTTTGACACCCTTCAACAATTTGCAGTTCTTCTACGTGACCATATTTAACAAATGTCGTTTTAAACGTGCCGTGATCAGGGGCGGGTTATTAATCTTTATAGACAGGACCAGTTTTGATTGATTGATTGAATGGAGTTTTACGCTGCTTTAAACATTTTTTACGTTATATCGCGGCGGCCTTAGCACCCAACAATGAATTCCTAAGATTTCTCTCACTAATACAACCATCACATCCTTTCCTAGCCTCCAGCTGCTATCTCACATAGGTCTACGGTTATCAACCCATTGGTGAGAGACAAAAAGTCGGAAAGAATAAGTGCCGTCGTCAGGCATCGAACTCCAGTATTTGAACACAATAATTATGTGTCGCGACGGAGGTCACGGAGCGGCGCCACCTATTTATTAAATCTGCGTACGGAAAAACGTACGACTAGCGTTAATCGAGATCGTACGTTAATCTTTCGCGTACGCAAACGCAGTTAAGTGAAACGGCCCCAAGATTCTTTAAAGATTTATCCTTGACACTTTGAATAAAAACCTAGACATTATAACATTAAAATCTACGTATTGAAAACACCGGATGAGTCAAAGTGAGTCAGTTTTTTTTTTCTAAAAAAAAAAAAAAAATCTTAAACTTTTCTCTTTCAAAAAATAAGAAAATAAGGTGGTAAAATCTAAGATCAGACTGCACATTCGAGAATGTGCAGTCTGATTTTCGCCTTTACCTCCTGGAATAAAAAAAAAAAAAAACAAAAAAAAACCCAAAAAAGTATCCGGATTCAACATGGCAAGGGTTTCAGAACCAACAGAATAAATTGAGAATTGATGGAACTTCAGTGTGCTGCTCTCTAACCCGAATGTCAATTAAACAGTTCAGATTGATCATTTCTGTCTGAAGGCGAGACGCATTTGCATAGTCTCCCTTTCACTGTTAAATGTGAAGGATAAATAATAAATGCCGCTAGGTTTAGGATGAACAGTTTTTAATTAATTATGTTCTTGACATCAATGGTCTTTTAAACTTGAAATTACCTCAGTTGTAAGCGTAGTAGTTTAAGGTCATTTTCAAGGTATTTTGACTTCTAGCGTTACATAAGCTGTAATGCTTTCCTATTGTCTGTGGTGATCATTTCGGCATACTATAATTTGATTAAACGCAGTTTGGTCATTTTTTAAGTTGGAATGCGAAGCAATTCCAACTTAGATTTAACAAAACCGCAAAATGAACACAAGATAATTTCATTTCGGGTTTTTTGATAACACATATCACGTGAACAGGATGTGAATACACTTCGGCCTATTTTGTATATCTCAGCTTGACATAGACATACAGTTCATTTCATCGAAAAAAGTAATAATGCTGTACAATTACAAAACTATCACTTCATGTAAATTATTAACACGCTAAATTATGTTTTAAACGAAATTTATTGAAACTTGCGTACGAATTTACTAATAGCAAATGTTTGCATTACTATATTTGGAAATCAGGTGATAAGTCAAGTCCAGGTAAGTAAGCTATTGACAACAGCACTGTCCAATCACGTGATCTGCTTATTAGGTAGTACGCGACCTGTTTTTCGTAGAATTGTGGCAATAGCACAAGCCAACCACGTGATCTGCTTATTTGGTAACGTCGCGACCTGTTTTTATAGTTATAGCTTCTTTTATAGGTCTAGTTTCTCTTTCTGAACGAACTTTTTATTCACTTCAACAAAATACCGTAGTTCAAATGTTGTTGTTTTTATCTAATTGTTTCGTAGCCCATTATTAGAAACGCGCAAAATCTGTAGATCATTTATCTGTATTAACAACCCGATCCAGCAAATGTTCTCTTTTTATTACTTCTCTCAAAAAAACGGAACACTATTTCCAAATCGAGCGACTATTTAACTTAATGGTGGACGCAGCAAGGATCAATAAAGGTATAGATCCATAAGTTTAAGTGATAGATCAAAGGTCAATTTTGTCTAAACCTGTATAGACAAAATTTACCTTTGATCTCTCACTCTAGATTGCGGGTCTTTAGGCAAACATTTATCTTCTCTTTCTGCTTTTGTCCATTTTCTTTAAAATTGCTTAGACATAAATTCACTTGTGCAATAATACGCACGTTCGCAGTCCGTTAAAGATTATTGAAGATTATCACAAGTTAACTAAAGCCTTTGTTTTTATCAAATATCTTAACGAGTTTACCAACCCAACGTGTTTTGCCTTCAGAGGCCACGTTCAAGAAAATTCCTACGACCGAAATTTGATCGTATCGCAATCGTACGATTGAAATCGGCTTTCAAGAAACATTTTTGGCTTTCAAAAAACATGTATCATTCAATTTACGCATAAATTTGCGTTACCTAAAGGCTAGTCTTGAATTTTGCGATTTTGACTGTGAAAGCATAGTATTTTCTCGGATTTCATTTTTATACGCAGCTGGAGGCGGTCGTATATTGGCGTCATCTTCTCCGTCTGTCCGTCCTTCCGTACGTACGTCCACTTTTCTTGTAAGCACAACTCCTCAAAATTTCTAGTTGGATTTGGATGAAACTTTCACAGAATGTTCCTTATCACCTGACCTTGCGCGTAAAGTCACGGTTTGTTGAATTTCAGCCTCGTCATGGAAAAAGAGCTTTCATTTTAAAAAAAAAATCTTGTTAACACAACTTCTCATTTATGGACCGATTTGGATGAAACTTTCACAGAAACTTCCTAGTCACCTGCCCTAGTACCTAGTGTTACGGTTTGGTGAATATTAGCCGTGTCATGGAAAAAGAGGCCTTCATTTGAAAAATCTTGTGAACGCAACTCCTCCCCCATTTATGGACTGAATTGGATGAAACTTTTACAAAATGTTCCTAGTCATCTGACCAAGCGCATATTTTAACGCGGTTTGGTGATTTTTTTAGTCAAAAGTCGAACCATATTATGTGATCACCTTGGCGGGAGGCGTCAGCTTCGTTAGTGGCTCGATGTCATAGTCTCTTGAAGGCATTCCAACTTATCAGTACTTTCAGGACTTTGATTCTTTGACTTTGCTATGTCAAACGCCGGCTTCCACGTATGAAACGACCCGCGTGCATGTCTGTGCCCTTATTGTTCGCGAGGTCCATTTTGTAGACTCACAGAGGGTGGCCGATAAGTGCCATTATGTAGTCGTCGTTCTGCGTAAATTTTTGATATTCTTTATTATTTTAAAAGGCATTCACTTGAAACATGGAATGTGTGTTCTTTATCAAAGGAACACTCAAGATAAAGAACAATCAATCTTTTAAAGGAGGATAACTAGTGCTATTTTTCACAAATTAGACCTATGTCCTATTTTCGATCCAAAGATTTTTACATCGATTGGAAAATATGTAAATATTGATTCCTCTCGAGTCTGCTGCTAGAATTCACAAAAAAGTACTCGCGCTAAATGTGTGGTTAACTAAATTTGTTTATGCCGCGAGCCTTCAATAAATATGCCAACGTGTTTTTCCTTCTTTTTAAACGAAGAAAGTCCCTGTTCACAAAAATACACTATATGATTCCAGTATATATAAAGGCCGTGGTGCTCTATCTCAAAAGAGTTAGAAAGGACAAATGATCAAGAAAGGCCAAAATAAAGGATATTTGTTTCAGTTTAAGCTAGATTTATCTTTCACCGAGTGAACTACAAAAGGTATATATTTAGGAGAGTGAAAATGCAGCTTTTGTTGTTCGCGTAATGAAAGATTTATCGATCTTTCATAAAAAAAACAACCGGTTTTTCTATTTCATTAATGAAAAATAAGACGAAATGCGGATCAGATGTCAAATATGGGTATATGAACGAAAGCAGCGGGTTTTTTTTTGGGTTTTTTTTACAATTTTGCTGGTTAAACGATCCGAATATCAATTAATAATCTACCGATATTCCTCGATGGTCCACCGAAAAACAATACGGAAACGCCTAGATTTGTAAACACGAATCGTGTTCGAGACCAACCCTGCGTTCAGGATGTTAAAACGGTGCAAACAGTTTGCCAATTACACCCGGTTTAGCAAGCATGTGCATGTGCAAAGCGGGGTATATAATTGGAAAACTGTTTTGACCGTTTAGTCATCCTGAACTCATGATAGGTAAGCTTATGTGCCTTCTTTCATGTGTGACCTGTCGCGCAAATAAGGTTCATTTGGGAACACTGTGAAATTCGTCTTTGTAAAAAAAGATAAATAAGAATTGTATTTCAAGATTTAAAAAAAATGTTAAAAATGTATGTGACAATCATCTTCTTTAGACTTTTCTTATTTCCAATTGTACCATATTAAAAATGAATATCATCCGTAACTTTTGCGTGTAACAAATTAGAGTGGGACCCTTTTATTGAGGTTTTTGACTTCATTGAGGGTCTATTCCTGCTGGTAGTAGTATCTGATACTGCCCAGGGATATGGAATGAAACTGTTTGGGTTTTTCCATTTTTTTTTTTCAGTTTGGTTTGAAATATTGGTGTTGATATTTTAATTGTTTTAGCTCGGCTGTTTTCGAAGAGATATTGCAATAGCCTTGGTGTCGTCGTCGTACACTTTTTGTAAATAAGTACTTTTGCTCTGTTTAGTTGTTTGGATGAGACTTGACCAAACTAATAAACCTAAACTGTCGCTGTTACTTGTTTGAATTTCAGTCAATCCGAAATGCTGACGTCGGGAAATGGTTTAATGTCTTAAAACAAAACATCACGAATTAATGATGTTTCTGAATATCAATTAAGGCGAGAAAAATTGAGGTTGTAGTGTATATTTTAGTAATCAGGATGGTTAGATGGACCCGAGGCTTTCTCAATGAACTATAATAGACACAAATTACCATTGATTCGTCAATTATTGTAATAGAGACAGAGAGAAACGCCGCCAGTCTTTTAATGAATAACGGGCTATTTTGGAACTTTTTACCTTATAAGGATACGCACGTCTTCTACAAAGACATATAAACAAAGAAAAATAGTGACGGTCACAAAATTGCAAAAGTTCCCGTTCTTCAATATTTAAGACTAGTTCAAAGCGAAACAACCTGTCGACCACAATGAAATACAGTTAGTAACACCGTAATATTGACTGTCTAAAACATTCTAAATCGTTCACTTATAGCTCCATTCATTCTTTCCAAACATTCACTCAAAGCGATCAAACTCTTTTCGAAATCATTCGAAAAGATTTCGAAATCATCCAAGACGATCAACATTTGATTTAAACCTATCAATTTATCCTACGATTCTGTCGGCTGGTTTGGATTTTAAGTGGCTGATTGGTCCATGTAGCCACAGAAACAGAAAAGTGCGTATTTTTTGTAGGGAGATAATAAATATCGCTAATTATGTTATCTTGATCCCCCTTTTTATTTCTCTCAAATCGCTCGATAGACTCATTCAATTTCATTCCAAAATTATTCAAGACGAACAAAGTTAGCGATAAGTATTAACCACCCCCTTAATTAAATATACATACTTATTTGTAAATAACTTCCTTTGTCTTCACGAACCAATTAGACGCAAACAAATTCAAAAATGTCAGTGAAATCGTTCTTTCTTCCATGTAATTTTCATTTTGAATGTACATGTACATTTTTTTTTTGTTTTGTTTTTAATAATTTGAGCGAATGTTTTGAGTGAATGAATGGAGCGCTGGTTGAGCAATAAGAATGGTTTTGATCAGAATGAGAGCCAAATTCACAATGGTACTAACTGTATATTCTACCGTATAAGGAATAATCGGTGTTTGAATGACCCGAGAAATACAATCAACTGAAACGTATCCAAATGAAATGGAAATGCATACATCCCGTCGATATACGGCAAAAAACTTAGACCACCAGTTTTTTATACCTGCAGTTACGAGGCTTTGGTCACCAGCGACGACAAATGTGGTAAGAATATGCTTAATGAAATATAATAGACTGTTAAAACTTTATAACGGAATGAATATTGAAAAAAAAGTAAGAAATGCCATCGGTAAAATAACATTAAAGCGAGTTTTGATTCTCAATCTACGTTGCGCCGTCGCCGTCATAGTGCAGGTGGTAGACAGCCGCCGTCAAAGCGCAGTTGGTAGCGCGTCGGACTGTTAATATAGAGGTCCCTGGTTTGATCCCCGACTCATTTTTCCCGACTACTTGTCTCTCACCAATGGGTTGATAATCGTAGACCTATGTGAAATAGCAGCTAGAGGCTAGCAAAGGATGTGGTGTTTGTACTGGTGAGAGAAATACCAGGATACCATTGTGAGGTGCTCCAGCCGCCGCGATATAACTGAAAAAAATGTTGAAACGGCGTTAAACTCCATCCAATCATCAATCGCAATTTATTAGTATTTAAGTTGGTGTAACATAAGGACAAGGACTAATTTTGACTGTTGATAAGAACATTTGGAAATAGTCATACAGGGCTTAAGCCTGATTTCAACAAAATGGGATCCAAAGGGCTCAACAATTTGGACCTTGCGAGTCCATTCTTAATTTTTTGGGGTCCCTGCTTTAGATGTAGACCATTATTTAAGCAATAATTTTGTTTTTGTGAGAATTTAGAGTTGTCCCCTGTTTAAAAGTTTAGAATGTGACGTATGTATTTGGGACTCATCTTCAAGAAAGAATTGAAGACTGTTTAAAACAGTCTTCAATTCTTTTCTGAATTTGATCCACAGAGGTTCCAAGGGACTCACTTAATGTTGTTGTGAGGGTCTTGGCAATTTATTTGTGGGTCCCAGACTCGCAAAACCTGCGTCCCTTAAAACCCCGGTTATAGACTTGAGCGACCATGCTGTCCATTTGAAGCAAATTATGAACTGATATCTTACAGTTAGTTACATCGTGAAATTGACATTCACCGCAATCAAAACCATTCTTAATCGCTCACTCAGCGCTCTAATCATTCATTTCAAACACTCATTCAAACCACTCAAAAACGCTCAAACCCATTGAAAAACAAAGAATAACCAACGTCATTCAAAATAAATTTGATTGAGAAAAATCACGATGTCCTTGACATAATTCACATTCTTAGCGTCTCATAGGATCTAGAAGAAATATGAATCTATGTATAAAACTTGAATGTAGTTTTTATTAAAGGGAGGTAATCAATATCGCAAATTTTGTTCATATATATATATATTGCGATATAGGATTACCTCCCGTTAAATTCACCCAAAACTCGCTCCACACACTCATTCAATTTCATTCCTTAATCATTCACTTAGTCAATTTCACAATGTTGTTAACTGTACCATAAGGAGAATCACATAAACTGTGTGATGGGGCGTTCATGATTATTTTCTACCATTATATTTAATATGCTTGCATATTAACATAATTCTAATTGGGACGCTGTCTAAGATCTATAAAAAATAATAATTTATCTTAATTCTATGATTTAATATTTAATATATCGTGCTTACAGGACAGATTTCAAATGCTCCATTTTCGAAAAAGAAACACCCCCACAACTTGTGATATGCACAAGATCCAAAATGAATTGAAGTATTTTATAATGGCGCCTCGGAGAAAATTTTAACAAATATGGAGGGCTCTACAGGTCAAAGTTTGAATTGTTTTGTCATTAATCAGGTGCAACGATCCTACAGAAAAGAGATAAAAACTGTTTTTACAATTCATTTCTTTGTTAACATCTATTAGAGCTATCTTCACATCGACGCCTCTTTTATATCGAGGAAATATCTTGACTCCTGGATGCATTTTGCTATAAGATAGTTAAATTGCCATACGCACATCCGGAGAGAAGGGGGAGGCAGTGGGTCTGGAGCCCTCTAGAAATATGTTCCGCGTTCAGGATGGGAAAACGTTTTCCAAAGTTCGAAAGTAACACCCAGCTTTGCGAATGAGTGTACGGGCAAAGTGGGGTACCATTTCTCAAACGTCTCGCGGCCGAATTAATCTTAAGAACAAGTTCGGAAAAGTGGAAAATCAAATTTTCATACCGCATAAACTAGAATTTTTATTGTGTGTATTTTTTTGATGATGCAATATAAATAAATAAATAAATTAATAAATAAGTAAATAAATAAGTAAATAAATAAGTAAATAAATAAAAACTCGATTACGATATATTTAAAAAGATCAAACCAAATTATAGATTAATTAATTGGAAAAAGTATTTTGTATCGATAACATCTATACAAGATCTGTACTTTGTTAAAATATGAGCAAATTCTATCCAACCGTCATGCAGTTGCTTGTTCTGTACAAAATTACCCTTTTCCGCAATGTTTTGGCTTTACCGCTATAGCTATGGTGATCGTATGTTGCTCAACTGCTTGTGCTCAAAGATAGCTTCATTTTGATATACAATATACCCGGACATACTACTTTTTCTTGGCTATTGAAGCGCCTTTAAAATTTGGTCTCAAACACTTTACATGAACCTTAATAGTTAACTCGCCAGATTACGTAAGGGCTAAGTCTTGTCCTGCCAGTTCATTAATAACGCAGAATAGCTATGTAAGATTCCATTAAATATTGAAGTAAAACAGGATTGGCAGACTTTTGGGAAGGATATAAAAATCGAAATCTTAATTTCAAAACAAAAAACATGTAAGGATAATGCTACAAACAGAGTTGGACATATCTTATTACAAAGAAATCGGTCTTTGACATCAAATTATAGAACTGTCAATCAATCAGTCAATCGCTGTATATTACATGTCTATTGCACACATATATATGTCACGTTGATTTCTTGATACGGCTAGAGATCGATATGTTAGACATTCCATTTTTGTTCAGTTTTCTTACAACTTGTAATTTATCATTGTGTTATTCAAAGTGCTGTCAGCACTGACATTTATTGTGCAATGTTGCGTTTGATGCAGGCTAATAAAATTGTTGAGATATTTCATTTTTCAATTATTTATCCAAGCATATTTTGTTGCAAAAAGTATCACATTTTAACATGATTTTATAGAACCATATACTTATATAGATTTGCCACACTCCTGTCATGGATAAGATTGTGAAATAAAATCTCAGTAATATCGTTTTATGCTTTTGCTTATTTCAATATTTTGACCAACCAATTCTGTGAGATGAATCTTATCCTGCGTACAGGATGACAAAACGGTGCAAACAGTTTTCCGATAATACCCCGCTTTGCACGTAAGTGTACGTGCAAAGCGGAGTATAATTCGCCAACTGTTAGCACCGTTTTTTCATCCTGAGTGTAGGGCAGATACTCATGCTGTCGTCAAGTGAATTCGTATTTTATTCTATACGAAATATAATTGTGACCCGTCACACGAAAAGAGACCATCTATAAAATCCACAAAACAAATATTTGAAAGGAGATTTGTTCTTGTACAGGCCAACCAAAGGTCCCAGTTCAAAAATTCTTTCACAGAAAGGTAAATTGATCATTCTAAATTTAGAAAATCAGCAAAAAGCAAAACGTTCCTAGCCTAGTCCGCGAAGTCTGCCAAGGGTCGTCACCTTACGCACTACCCAGATTGTCCCTTTTGGCGTGACGTATCACACATATAATTTCAAAAATACCTTGAATTATGGCATTGCTGATTCAAAAAATAGAGTAAGATTTATGTCGTAACTGCATATTAAAAAGTTGCATTCTTCACGTTTTGGTCGCAATGATGGAGAGATAGTTAATCCGATCATGGTGAGTTATATTCTTCTTAATGTATCTTGGAATTTCGTAACACTATGTTATCTTTAACAAATGTGCTAATTTAACATAGAAAGCTGTAATTCACTAACTTATGTTTTTGTAAATTCTATTGACATTCCAACATTTAAATATAAATTCAAGTCTCATTTAAATAATTAGAAGAAATCCTAACTGGTCGTTTGCATGAATGTCGAATCGACACCCATACTCGAATTTTCTTGTATACATACATTTGTAAAATAACAATACGAAGAAGGATTTCAATCAGTTATTTATCTTACGTCATTAGATAAATACCAGTATTTCCTAATATTCCGTACATTATGACAGTAATGGCTGTATTAGGTGTTTTTGCCGTGACTAAATCCAGCTTTAAATCTTATGTCTCCTATAAAATACGTTATTACGTATCTTTTCGCTGAGATGACATTTTATCCGAACCTTTGTCAATATCTTTTTATAATTCAAAAGTAAAAATCGTGGTATTTACGTTATATTTTTGTCTCTATCTAAATAGGAATGTAATCAAATCCGGAATTGGGACAACAGCAAGTTAGACCTCAAATAGGTCCCACAAAAAATAATCCTGTCCAAACAGTTTTCTAAGGAATAAAGTTTTGGAAAAATCACAATAGATAAATCGTGCACTATATAGGGTAATTGACAACTGTCTTGTTTAATTTTTAAAACATATGCTTTATTATGCAACATTTGTTCGTACAGGTGATATTGTCTGGTAGGATCGCTACGTTAAAGCACGTCGTGAAATTGACACGGAGGATGATTTTGGAACGAAATTGAATGAGTATATGGAGCGAGTTCTGGGTGAAATAAAAGGAGATAATCCAATATCGCTACTTTTGTTCAAAATGAACAAAAGTAGCGATATGTATTACCTCCATTTAACAAAATTTACGTCTTTTTCTGTTTGTGTGTCTTCATGGGCCAATTTAAAATTCACACCAGCCAACAGAGTCGTAGAATAATTTGATCGATTTGAATTGAATGTTGATCGTCTTGAAAGATTTTGAAATGTTTTCTTATGATTTCGGAGCGTCGATTTGAGAGGGTGCTTGGAATGAATGAATGGAGCGATGAGCGAACGATTTAGAATGATTTTGATCGGAATGAAAGTCAATTTCACGATGTTACTAACTGTATTTACCTCAAGCAATATTTGATGTTTCCTTTTAACACGACAGCCTTTATGTCAGAAATGATACCGTCATTTGGAAGAGGAAAAGATTTAATTATGTTACTTGGCAATCAGCACCATTGTTCTCAGTTTTATAGTTTCTGTATGATTTGTATGGCATTTGTCCAAATTGTTCAAGCTAAACGATACGCGATTAATTCCAAAGGAAATGAACAATAAAGAGGGGCCATCCACATTGAATATGTGACCCGTCACGCGAAAAAGAACCATCTGGCATAGTCGAAAAAAGTAAAAGTTAAAGGAAGACTAGTACTACTGCTGATAGTTTGAAGGAAAGACAACTGCCCTGTGTTCAGGATGTAAAAGCGTTTTGCGAGCGCTTTGAGATGATATCCCGCTTTGCACGTACACATACGTGCAAAGCGGGGTATCATTTCGAAAGCGCTTCGCTAACGTTTTCATCCTGAACACGGGGCAGATCTGCTCATTTAAAACGCCAATGGAAGGAAGAAACAAAGGCAGTTCAAAAGTAAAGGTTGACATAAACTCGTCATAATTTCGTCATGAAAATAGTTCATACTCTGGCTACTCCTTGTCTGGCTCGTTAGCCGGGTGTTTGGCTGCGGCTGTGGGTTCGAGCCCAACTGGAGGCGATAGTGTATTTGGGCAGGACACTTTACAGAAAGAGCCACAGTCCACCCAGCTGTAGAAGTGGCAAGCAGTGGTCAGAATCCAATGTCTCTCTAAATTTTTGCTTCGTAACATCCGGTATGAGTTAGAACCACGATAGAAATAAGTTTTCGACCGTTTTTCTTGTTATACTCGTCTAAAAATAAATATAGACTTCATGAGCATCATTTGAGCACGCAGCTAATTTATAGTTTATAGATCGTTGCTGTCAATAAAGAAATAAACTAATCAATTAAAATCGAAAAATCGAACATCTATAATTTGCCTGACTTTTTAACTCCGAAATTGTCCATCGTTTGGTTTCAAACATTTTTGATAACGGGCGACTTAAACGCAGTTTAGACGTTTAGGACGCCCTTCATTAATTTGTAGTTCTTCTACGTGACCATATTTAACAAAGGACGTTTTGATATGGGAGGAGGTGGCGTGTCACGACGGAGGTCACGGGGTGGCGCCACCTATTTATTGAATCTCTTTTGTCCTTTTTTTGAGATTCCAAAAACCTGTAGGGATTTGCTTTGGTCCTTAGGTGTATATAGGCTAGAGTGTTCCTACATTTGCCAACTTTTTGATATAGGCATGGTGAATGATTTGGTAATGCTTTTGGAATGAAATTGATTGCGAGAGAGGAGCGAGTTTTGAATGAAGTTAATGGGAAGTAATCCGATGTCGCTAATTTCGTCCAATTATCGATATTTTTACCTCCCTTTATCAAAATATACGTACTTTTGTGTTTAAATGTCTGAACAGACCAATTTGACACTTCAAACCCGCATCAGCCAATAGCATTATGGAATAATTTGTTGGACTTGAATGAAATGTTGGTCGTTTTGAACGATTTCGAAGCGGATTTGAAAATTTTGGAGCGCTTTTGAATGATTTGAGTGAGTTTTAAGAATAGATTAATTTAGCGCTGAGCGAGAAATAAAGATTGGTTTTGATTGAGGTAAATGTCGATTTCACGATGTTACCAACTGCACTCGATGAAAATAAAACTTTAAATCCATCACCGGAAAGTAGACAAGGTCTCTGTTCGGAGTTAAATGATTTTTGTCAATGAATGCAAATTTGCTGGAGATCAAATTCTCGTATGTTACCGCGACAGTTGATTCTATCGTTATCCAATAATGTTCTAGTAATTGATGTCTCATCATTATGTAAAATAGCTTGTCATCTCAATATCCACATTCTGATCATCTACACTCGGGAAAATATAGACAACATATGCCCTACGTTCAAATTTAAAACGTTTGTGCACGTTCAAAGGTTCACAAACGTTTATGTATAATGGACTTAGTGCTGGCACATTTATGTACCCTACTGTTTAGACATCTTTGAAGTTTAATAATACACGCCCTTCGTTTTGCTTTGCTTGACCCGAACCCAATTCGTTTGTGTGTGTGTGTGTATGATTACAACATCATTGAAACAAATATGATATACACGCAAATCATACAATGTCATGTCTCTTAGCGCAGTATGATTTGATACATGCTACCAGATTGAGTCGAGTTCTGATTTGGCAACATTGTGGCGACGTAGATACTTTTGGTCCCTTAAATAGTTTTGAGGCTATAAATGAATGAAAACTGGTGCATTTCTTGGATAATGGCAGTATCTTTCGATGAAATTACGTAGTTATCCCTTACCAAAAATCTGTAGTTTCATCGAAAAAAGTGAATATATTTGGTATCACCTATATGGTCTACCCTCCTTAATGATACAAATCTGCACTCATGATTTCACTCTTGTAATCCGCGTTCTGCAAAGAGTTCATTGAACTGAGATTTTTCAAGAGCAAACAGATGAAAACATGCACGTTGATTAAGATAACTTTTGATGTCTCCGACCCTAATCAGACATAAAGTAATTAATCAGTGCACGTGATAAATGATCTTGTATGCTCGAGGTTAACATATTACATTAAAATTTCATGCAAAAAAAGTGGCCTATGCATAAGATTTTAGATTGCTTTATGGCATTTTAACGTTGTTTTGAACATTGCTTCATACCATATACATGTAACGACCAAAAGAAACATTCTTTTTTGTCAGCAAAATATTACTATACTGGACACTGCTCACAGATGCTATTGTATTGACAAGGTCTCGAACTGGACTCGAACCTACCACCTTCCATTTTTCTCTGTTCACAACCGTAATCTCCACCGAGACAAATCCATTGGCCATCCTCCTACAGTTGATAACATCAAGAAATCGACGAGGTGAATACATGTGGAATGATTTCGGAATGAAATTGAACGAGTGGTACGAGCGAGTTTTGAATGAAATTAAAGGGACGTTATATGATTTTGTCCGACAAAGTAAGCGACATTTATATTATATCCCGTTCAAAAGTTACGTACATTTCTTTTTGTTTGTATTTGCAGGCCATAGTACGATTAAAAAAACATTACAAGTCAATAAAATCATCGATTTTTTATACGCCCGAAAGATCGTATAATGCTATCGCCCCAGTCGTCCGTCCGTCTGTCTATCCGTCTGTCCGTCCGTTAGCAATTTTTTGTGAACACAACTCCTTCTAAGCTATGAATGGGAATAAGCTGTAACTTGGTACAACTTTTCCCCTACGATGTCTAGTTGTGCATAAGACCTTTGAAATTCAAATCGCTCTAGTCATTCTGCGGTAATTTTGGTAAACTGTCCTTGAATGAAACAAAAAATACCGTTTTAGTGCCCAACCCCTTCTTAACTATCGATGGAAATGAGCTGAAACTTGCCACAATGACTCCCTATGATGTCTAGTTGTGCATGAGACCTTTGAAATTCAAATTACTCCTGTCATTCTTGAGTTAACTTAAATTATCTGCCCTTGAAGCGAACAAAAACAAAATGTCTTGTGAGCTCACTTTCCACTTTTGATAGGAAATGAACAGAAACTTGCCACAATGACTCTATAGGATGTCTAGTTGTGCTTAGGGCTAAAATCAATTTGATACGTCAAGCAGTTCCTGGATTATCTGACCTTTACTTATTGAATTATCTGCCCTTGAATTGAATGAAAATTACCGTTTATTTTGTGCGCAACTCCTCCTAAACTATCAATTGGAATGAGTTGAAACTTGTCACAGTGACCCCCATGATGTCTCGTTGTGCGAAAGACTATTGAAATTTAAATCGTTCCGTCTTGTGCTATTTTGAATTATCTGCCCTTGAATTGAACGAAAAATCAAACTGTCTTGTGAGCTCACTTTCTCCTTAATTAGCATTTAATTGCAAGAATAACGAAGACATATATAGCATAGATGATGATTTACTTTGAACTTATGGACACAGTCATTTCATCTTTTCATAAGCATTTAAGCAACTAAAGTTAAATTCAATCATGCAAATTAACAATGAAAAGCATTGCTGAAAAATCATGCAAACAAAGATACGTAACTAAGAGCAGATGAGACAACCCAACATGAAGAGATATATACATAATGCGACTGACTCAGTTACCGTCTCATTGTTCTAGATTTCAACAGAACGTCTTTCCTTAAACTGTCCAAGTAAGTGGGCCTGGAAATGACATACCTTTCGACTTTTGAACATGGCCATCTGCCAACGCTTTCTCGGCCGCCTGAACCTCGTGCCTCAAACGTTGAAGCTCAGCTTCCTCTTTAATTTGCCTCAATCTTGCTGTCAACCCACTTTTCTCACGAAGAAATGAATTACTCGGACCGGAAAAAGAGTGAGCTGGTGCCCGGTCCTGTCTCTCACTATCCAGCGCGAACTCAACCTGCGGGGAAACAGAATTGGTTTCCGCCCTCAATTTGCTGGTTCCGCAATCTCCTCTGTCGGGGCTCCCCAAGGGTTTATGTCACAAGACGGCTGAGCAGTTGGCTTGGATACGGGTCAGTAAAGAGTCAGGATGTGCATTTCCAAATTTTATTTACATAAACAAATACCAAATGCCAATTTATCAAAATGTAAACAAGTTAAACACACACAAAAAATCAATAAAGTTCCTAGAGAATTACGAGAGTCCACTACCACTGTATGTTTTAGGTTGACGTCTAATGTCCCAAAATGTCCACGTTACTTCACACGACTTATAAATTAATGCAACTGAAAAATATTAAATTTCTTCCAAAACATCATCAATACCAAATTTCTAAGATTAAACTGTCGCCTGACCGCGCCTATATCACCAAGATAATGTGATTGTCCAGCCGTTTGTTATATATCACTATGTTGTTTCCCGGTCGTCACTCCCAAACGTCCTTTCCCGATAACGCTGACGCCGGCGCGACATACTACCCAAGACTCCTGGTCTGAACTACACGTTTAGTTTCGCACGGTCAGGTCTCCAGCCCTCACACCACTCACGTCTATACGACATCAGTATATATTGTAGGTTGTTACAAACAACATCAATCAACAACAAGCAACCTATAGGAAGTATAACAAATATTATAGCAATTACCTAATAAGAGCTCTAACAGCTCTACTTAACATCATGTTTTACAAACATCTCAAGACAATATAATATGATAGCATCTTTTCCTACAAAGTTTTCTGAAAACAACAATTCAAAGTACTGAACTGTGTTATGATACAATTATACAGCATTTGACATTATCCAAATATCATTTGAACAATGCAACATTAGCATTTACAAAATATGAACTGCTAAGCAGACGATTAATTATAAATTATCACAATGTTTGTTTCTTTGAAAATAGTTACAAAAATAGCTTATTTAACCATGGCTTAAATAATAATCTGACAAAACATTCAACGTAATAGTCCTCCGATATAACAGTGCAGGAAAATGAGAAATTAGCTATACAGCCATTTGTCATTTTCCGGCGTTGTTTGCGATAATTCAACAGTCCAAAAGCTGCTCATTTAAGCCACAAAATTTCTAAAACCAATAACACAATAAAATCAATGTAAATTAAAAAGTATTTACCCCAAGAAGAATCGAATCTAAATCTCACACACAAATCTCAACTTCACTTTCCAGCTACCATGCCAAAAATCGTCTACCCAACGAGTCATTTCAACGCAGGGTTTTTATACACTACAAGCACCCAAATCCCATGCACCACACTCAACTAGTAAAATCTACTCACCCAACCGCACGCTTAACCCAAGCATTCTGATTTACATAATGTACAATTAAAACTACTAGCCACCAGAAAATGTATTAAAGCAGCCATTTTAAACCACACGGCATATAAAAGGAGGCGTAGTCTCGCCTTAACTAAGTAATTAACCCTTTCCCGTAAAACTTAATGTGACATATACCTCCCCAACCAAAAGAGTACGCAGTACTTTGTCCCCACATTAAGTTTTTAGGAAGATAATACTCTCCAAAAATCACAAGCGACTCAAATAGTCAGCCCCAACATTATCACTACCTTTAATGGCAACAATTGTAAACCTGTAAGGCTGCAAACTCAAAGACCACCTAAGTAACCTGGAATTTGACCCTTTCATTCTTGACAAGTAAGTCAACGGCTGATGATCAGTCTCTAAAACAAAACTTTTCCCATACAGATACTTTCCAAACTTCTGAATAGCCCAAACAATTGCCAAACACTCTTTCTCTATTGTGGAATAGTTTAATTCCCCACCTTTCAATTTCCTACTAGCATAAGCCACCGGTAACTTCTCGTCCTCATCTTCTTGTAACAAAACTGCGCCTAGTCCACCCTCTGAGGCATCAGTCTGAAGGATGAAACTCCTTGCACAATCGGGCAATTTCAGTATTGGTTTCTTCATTAGTGCTTGCTTAAGTGAAGAAAAGGCTTTCTCATGCGCTTCACCCCAACCTACCTTGTTAGGCTGACATTTCTTGGTCAAATCGGTCAGTGGTAACGCTATCAGGCTAAAATTGGGTATATATCTTCTGTAAAATCCTACAAGCCCTAAGAACGACCGCACTTGTCTTTTGGTAGTAGGTCGATCCGCTGATTGGATTGCTTCAATCTTATCCGGCGTAGGATACATACCATCAACACCTACAATATGGCCTAAACAATCTATCTCTCTGCACGCAATGAAACACTTACTAGGTTTAGCTGTGAGGCCCGCTATACGTAAACGCTTAAGCAGTTGTCTGAGAGTGTCCATATGCTGCGAAAACGTAATGGTAAAGATCATGATATCATCAATGAAATTGTCTGTATGCTCTAATCTCTCTAGCAACATGCGCATCATGCGCGTGAAAGTGGCACCTGCTGTAACGAGACCGAAAGGCATAACTACAAACTGAAACAAACCTAATGGTGTCTGGAAAGCTGTCTTGGCTCTTGAACTTTTCTCCAACGGGATCTGCCAGTACCCCTTTGACAAGTCTAATTTCGAAAAATACTTACAACCTGCCAACTTTGCGAATATATCATCGGCGTTAGGCATTGGTTCGGCATCAAACACCGTGATATTATTCAAAGCTCGCATGTCTATACAAAATCTGTTAGAACCGTCCTTTTTTTATCAATAGATATGGTGAGCTGTACGGACTATCTGATGGTTCGATGAACCCTTGATCTAGCATAGACTGCACCTCATCCTTGACAATCCTTGTCATTGCGTATGGTAATGGAAAGGTTTTAGTCTTACCGGAGTTTCCGTGCTAGTCACTATCTTGTGCTCTAACAGCTGTGTTAGACCCGGCACATCTGACAATACATCTTCGTACTCACTAAGCAGGGACTTGACTTGTTCTCTTTCAACGGTATTCAGCTGGTCCGAGACATAAACATCATCTGACCACTCCTTCCTTACATTAACCGGACCTGATAATACCTGATCACCTTCGTCACTTTCTTCTTCTGAATCGATCACGGCCAACGACCCTACATTGCCTACACCTTCTACACTGTCTACACTCCTGTCTACATATAACTTAAGCAGATTTGCATGAAACGTTTTTAGTACCCCATTCATTTCTATCCTGTAATCTACGTTTCCTAACTTCTCAACAATCTTAAATGGACCCTTCCACTGCATCAAAAGCTTATTGTTATCTGTTGGTAACAAAACTAATACTCTTTCGCCTACCTTCATCGTTCGAGTCCTCGCCTTCCTATCATAATACCTACAATACCTGTTAGCGGCCTTCCGCAAATTGTCCCTGGCTAATTGTGACGTAATCTCCAGTTTCTCGCGCAGGTCAGTCACATACTGGTAAGTAGACTTCACTTCAGGATCAACACTTTCGTTTGACCAAAGTTCCTTCAAAATAGTCATAGGCCCACGTACCTGTCTTCCATACACTAACTCAAACGGTGAGAAACCCAGTGACTCCTGCGGCACCTCCCGATAAGCAAACAAAGCCGCATTAACATATTTATCCCAATCCTTCGGTTTCTGGCTACATAATCTCTTCAGCATTTGCTTCAACGTCCCGTTAAATCTTTCCACAAGACCATTACACATGGGATGATACGGTGTGGTCGTCAACTGCCTCATAGATACTAAACGACTTACCTCAGACATAAGACCTGACACAAACTGAGACCCCATGTCACTCAACATCTCCCGCGGAACTCCAACCCTACAAAATATATCTACTAAGGCCTCTGCCACACGCTCTGTTTCTATTGTCGGTAATGGCACTGCCTCTGGAAAACGAGTTGCAAAATCTACCAGGGTTAAAATATAACGGTTACCTTTTGACGTAACTGGATGTATTGGACCTATCAGATCCACGGCAACTCGTTGAAACGGCTCGTCTATCAAAGGCATCTTCTGCAACGGTACTTTAGCAGTCTTCCCTTTGGGAGTAGTACGCTGGCAAATGTCACAACTCTGACAGAATCGTCTCGTATCCGCCTGAACACCCGGCCAGAAAAACTCAGACATAACTCTCATAACTGTTTTCCTAGTCCCTAAATGTCCTCCCAAAATAGACTCATGCGCTAAACGCATAACTACCTCTCTATGTGGTTTTGGCACCACCAACTGTGTAAACACTTGTCCATTTGCTATAGCCAACGACTTGAATTCTCTAAATATCATACCACTCTTCTCAAAATATCTAGCCTTACCACTCTCCGACACAACATCTTTACTCAATACTAATTCACGTATTTTTCTTAAGGTAGCATCATTTTTCTGATCCACAACCATCATTTCCCTCGTAACCTCCTTCCGAATAATTTCGGGGACCTTTAGTCCTTTCTAAGGTTGTGTTCTTACCTTAGCTTGAAGTCTGGTCTCAACAGCCCCAATTTCCGTTCGTTCTGGGTTATCTGGATCTAACGCTCCTGGAATATTTCCAATCATCACGTCATACAACGGGTCCTCAAAGCACCAAGCACTTACCTTTCCTGTATAATATGGGGTTTGTATCTCGACCACTGCCATCGGTACACTAATCACCGACCCATCAGCTAACCTTATCTTCTGCAACACACCTATGAAAGCTTCTACTGGTACCAAACTTCTACGTATAACTACGCCGCTGCAACCTGTATCCCTTAACACCTTAACCACCTTACCATCTACCTTACCATTAAGTACGGGCATAGAATTTTGCACACCTGAAACAAGGTTTACCGTCACGGGCTCACCCCTGCCCAACGTCATCGGTGCGACGGACGTTGTTACTGTGTCAGTAATGATGGTACATGCTCCACAAGTAAAAGCTCCTTCCGGTGGCACTTCCGCGCCTACTTCGTTGTCGTCCTCCTCATTGCTTAGCATACTAGCCACTTTATGCCTTTTCGGACATTCCCTCGCTATATGGCCGCTCTTATTACAAACATAACATTGTGCTGGACTAGTACATTCATTAGCTAAATGACTTGTGCTGTTACACTTAAAACACCTCCTACCTTCAGCTTTTACCTTAGACTGACTCAGTGGCTGATTTGACTGATTACTTCCCGTGGCCCTATTCTCCGACTTATTCTGCACTGGCTTCTTACTTTGCTTTGTTAAACTTACTGCCGAGGTAAATCTAGCATTGCGATACCAATCTGCCATCTGAGCCATCTCGTCCGATGTCGTGCATCGCTTCTCTGCGAGAAACGTTCTCAATTCTGTGTTACACATAAATAAAAATTGGTCCCGTACCATAAAATCAAACAAATTTTCGTAGTCCTTCTCCAATTCTGCTAGTTCAATCCATCTGCTGAAATAACTACGCAAACGAGTGTTAAACTGAGCAAAACTCTCACCTGTCTCCGGCTTACTGCTCCTAAACTTACGTTTAAAGGACTCCTCCGACAAATCATATCTCTGAAGTAAAGCACTCTTCAAGTATTCAAAATCACTTGACTGTTCAACCGGCATTAAAGCATACACGTCCAAAGCCCTCCCTTTAAGCAAAGCACTTAAATACATGGCCCACTGGGATTTGTCCCAGCCCTGTGCAGTGGCATAGATCTCAAACCTTTTCAAATAGCTATCGATCTCATCATGTGCCTCGTCAAAGGGTGGAATCTTAGGTCCCCTAGGGTTTGACTGTCCCAATGAAATACCACATTTCTTAGCTATCTCCTTATTTCTAAGCTCGTGTTCACGTGCCCTCTCCTCTTGTTCTATCAAAAACTTTCTCTTTTCTAACTCTTCCTCTCTCATTCTCTCCTCCTCCTCTCGTAAAAACTCCCTTTCCTGAGCCCTTTCATCTCTCAACCTATTCTGTTCGGCCTTTACGAAAGCCCTAAGTTCCTCCCCATCATAACCCAAAGCCTTCCCAGCATCAACCAACTTATTTATGTCAGCCATGACCAAAGGCGACACCTAAATGTAAATAAACAATACCTACAGTATGGAAAAGGATACCTCACCAAAGTAGGTCCACAACAAAGTCACAAATGTAACCAATTTCACCAATCTCACCAAAAATTTTCTCCTGGGGTTGCTTAACAAAACACAACTGAAAAATAGTAACTAAACATTGAACAACCTTGTCAGGCTATGGGGTAGACTCCTGACAGTGTTATTAACGTTTAGCTTAAAGAAAAGTAAACATGTTATAATAATGGTTTACACAGACGACAATCAAAATTCCTAGTATGTAAATTACTATAAGGTTATTAATTAATATAAATCTAGTCAATTTTAACAACCAACAGTTTAAGTTTTATTAACCGAAAGACCTAAAGAATATTTGTCAATTTTACTAAAGAAATAGTTCAAAATCTCCGACTAGCCAATGTATCCAAACCAAACATCCCACTTCTGACACCAAATGTCACAAGACGGCTGAGCGGTTGGCTTGGATACGGGTCAGTAAAGAGTCAGGATGTGCATTTCCAAATTTTATTTACATAAACAAATACCAAATGCCAATTTATCAAAATGTAAACAAGTTAAACACACAAAAAAAAAAATCAATAAAGTTCCTAGAGAATTACGAGAGTCCACTACCACTGTATGTTTTAGGTTGACGTCTAATGTCCCAAAATGTCCACGTTACTTCACACGACTTATAAATTAATGCAACTGAAAAATATTAAATTTCTTCCAAAACATCATCAATACCAAATTTCTAAGATTAAACTGTCGCCTGACCGCGCCTATATAGATAATGTGATTGTCCAGCCGTTTGTTATATATCACTATGTTGTTTCCCGGTCGTCACTCCCAAACGTCCTTTCCCGATAACGCTGACGCCGGCGCGACATACTACCCAAGACTCCTGGTCTGAACTACACGTTTAGTTTCGCACGGTCAGGTCTCCAGCCCTCACACCACTCACGTCTTTACGACATCAGTATATATTGTAGGTTGTTACAAACAACATCAATCAACAACAAGCAACCTATAGGAAGTATAACAAATATTATAGCAATTACCTAATAAGAGCTCTAACAGCTCTACTTAACATCATGTTTTACAAACATCTCAAGACAATATAATATGAAAGCATCTTTTCCTACAAAGTTTTCTGAAAACAACAATTCAAAGTACTGAACTGTGTTATGATACAATTATACAGCATTTGACATTATCCAAATATCATTTGAACAATACAACATTAGCATTTACAAAATATGAACTGCTAAGCAGACGATTAATTATAAATTATCACAATGTTTGTTTCTTTGAAAATAGTTACAAAAAATAGCTTATTTAACCATGGCTTAAATAATAATCTGACAAAACATTCAACGTAATAGTCCTCCGATATAACAGTGCAGGAAAATGAGAAATTAGCTATACAGCCATTTGTCATTTTCCGGCGTTGTTTGCGATAATTCAACAGTCAAAAAGCTGCTCATTTAAGCCACAAAATTTCTAAAACCAATAACACAATAAAATCAATGTAAATTAAAAAGTATTTACCCCAAGAAGAATCGAATCTAAATCTCACACACAAATCTCAACTTCACTTTCCAGCTACCATGCCGAAAATCGTCTACCCAACGAGTCATTTCAACGCAGGGTTTTTATACACTACAAGCACCCAAATCCCATGCACCACACTCAACTAGTAAAATCTACTCACCCAACCGCACGCTTAACCCAAGCATTCTGATTTACATAATGTACAATTAAAACTACTAGCCACCAGAAAATGTATTAACGCAGCCAATTTAAACCACACGGCATATAAAAAGAGGCGTAGTCTCGCCTTAACTAAATAATTAACCCTTTCCCATAAAACTTAATGTGACAGTTTACCTCTCCCGAGCGGAGAAAAAGTTTGTCCATCAAACCCTCTGTCATTTCGCCTCTTGAAGTCAATATCGCTACGAGAGCGTCTTAACATCTGGTTTTTTTTATTCTTTATTGATTCTTGTGTTTGGTCCCGAACTTACAAACGACCTCTAAATTACCCTTCAAGAACCCACAAGGAAAACTAGAAAGAATAACCTTGACCTGAAGATGAGCTTACACAACGACGTGTCAAAGTATCTTACACGCGCTCATACAAAAAACCCAATGTATTATGGAACAACTTCATTTATTTGAAATTTAATTGTTTGTGTAATTGTTTCTTACAACGATTAACTTTTGTACATTAGACTTACGCTGTAAGAATGTGTCCAAAAAGAATCTTGGGCGTTTGTCTTGTGAAGTAGTAAATAGCTCGAGGAAAGTAAAGAAAAAATCACAATGGTTCCCCTTTAACATTCTCGCTACACTACATAATGTTCTCAACGCTTTGTATAGAAAACCGGTAACGTGTGTCAAGATTTCTTTTGAAGAAATGCAAAGATTATGTATTGTTTATCAATTAGATTGGATATATTTGTGCGTGTTTAATTAAGTGATTTTTTGTGCATTTTTGTGAACATTCTATGGTATAAAATCGTTAACCGCTCAAATTGGCTTCGGCGGCATGAGGAAAGGGGAACCAGCGTAAGAATATGAGACGCTCGTCGCTTCTCCGCAAATATCTGTTGCCTGTCACGTAGCAAAAGAACGACTGTAGTTTGCGAATAGTATTGTAGACTGTGCAGGCTTACTTGGGTCAAAACCTTTTTGGTCTTTTCAACACTTCTGTTACTAGATTGTGATTATAACTCATTTATGTTTATTTTCAAAATACAGGATCAGACTAATCCTTTCCCATAATCAAATAATTACTATACATAAAGCATTCATACGAAAGTGTTTGAAAAAAAACGGTTTGATGAGAGGAATAAAGAAATGCATTCTTATTTTCTTCTCTCTCATACGCAGCTGGTACAGGCTTAGCCTTGTACATGAAGGTTTTTTTTTTTTTTTCATAATACATTCTTCGCAGTCTTATGGGCCATTGTTTAGACACAAAATAAGGTTCCGAGTATGGGATTTCAATGAAAAATGTATGTACCGTCGGTAGCCTACCTAAATCGGTGATTTAAACAAACCGTATTTATAGGCTTCTGTCGATATTAATGAAGATATTATTGTTCGGATTTCGATTACTCTCAGTCTCTTGTACATGTATCGGATTTGACGATCAATCAGTCGTTTTAGTTGAGTCCTTTGCTATCCTTTTTCGTAAAAACAATGTGACATCATAATGCTTTTAACGTTTTAATGCCTATCCCCATTTGTCCGCGTCGGACGATCTCAAAAAATATCTTGATTATCTCGACTTTTTTCTTAGACTGTTATCGACCAATCAAATCACTCATTCATACTGGGATTACTGTTGACATCCGATATTTCCGCCATTTTGTTTCAAACAAATTTCGTGATTGATTGACTTAAAACGTCATAACCACAGCTTCAATAAGCTGTAGTTACGACGTTTAAGTCATCCACTCTCAATTCTTAATATGTTTTAAGTCCGTGACCGTATACGTTTTGAAGATAAAATGACGTGTTTTGTCTAAAGGGGTGTGTCGTGACAGAAGTCAATGGGCGGGGAAAGTTATCCGGTAATTGTAAAACTTGCAACAAACAATGCGGAAAGTGACTGTCTCCGACAATGGTTAGAATTTATCCTGGGCCAAAAAATGCTTCTTCTGTAAGATTCTTGATAAGTTCGGGATGCATCTAAAGACGTTACGAATTATTGAACCCATTTTTTTACTAGTCAAACTCTGTTATACCATCGGATCATCGGATAAAAATGTCAACAAAACTGTTTTTTTTTTCAGATGCATTATTCAAAAGAAACATTTCATAAACAGTAACAAATTGAGAAGTTTATTTTACTGAACTTGTTGCACATAAACCACACTGTTTGACAGATTGTTTATAGTACGGACACAAACAGACCAACAAGAAATGGAGAGAATCACGTGTTGTTTATACATATTTTTTGTAATGTTTATGTTTGTTTACTGCCAGCCTCCGACAGAACAGCGACTGCACAATTTTCTACTCAAGGTAATTCAAAACAAATCTCATCTTGAAACTAAATTGGCTTTGGCTATGTAGAGACAATTATAGGTGGAAAATATTTGCGTAACTATTCTGACTAACTCGGCTGTTTTCGGAGAAAACCCGAGATATTGCCATAGATGTAGTGTCGTCGTCGGCGACGTCGTTGTGAAAAAACTTGGGCATTTTTTGATATCTCCGGCATTGCCAAAGACATACACTTGAAACTTGGCACACATGTTCACTACCACTTTAAAAAGAGCAACTTTTACTTTAAAGGGGGATAACTCTAGATGCATTTTGTGCATATTTTACCCCTTTTTCAAGTTATAGCCAAGCATGTGCATCCGTTGATTGCGCTCCTGTTTAATCTTCGTTTCCTGCCCTTTTCTAATAAAATGAAAATTTATATATATGACACGTCACGCCAAGAGGGACTACCTGCGAACCCTGTGTAATAAATATTTGGAAAAGGGGTTGGAACAAGCATATGTAAAATAGTTTTTCTATGTTTAGAAAGTGTGTCATTTGCGAGTTTTTGACCGTGGCCAGTCTGTGCAGATCGCACAGTCTAACCAGGTTCAAATCTGTTTCTTTCTTTTTTCCGCACAGTCCCTTTTTGCGTACTTGGTCACATAATTTACATTGGTTATATCTATTGTCCTTTCTTATTAGAATACAAACAAACTCTTGCCTGTTTTACGACGACATAGTTCAATGTTCAATTCAAAACATCGTCACTGAAGATCAAGCTGTTGTTGGGTTTTGGAGTTAAAACGACGGTACGCAATAGCTTCTAAATGTGCTTATTGACCCCGTCTGAATAATGATGTACATACACGAGCTTTAGACCAAGATTGATCTACATTTCACTTGCAAATTCGCAGATTGAAATTATTCTTCTCTATATGTACGGCATTTCATCCAATACTGCGAATACCATTCCGATTTAGTGTAATTTATGAACATCAAATTTGGCATCCGACATGGCTAAGCACATGTAATTCATGTTACGCTGTTTTACGCGAAACTTGAATGCTTCTTCTTAATCCAAAAACTAAAATCCACTATGGAGCATAATACTGCATTTCCTTTTTTTTTTAAATCAATTATTTTTGGGAAGCGCGAACCTTAATTCATGATATTGGAAATGTTTACTTTCAGTCTATAATTTTGTTTGAATCGGGACACATTTTCTCAGACGAGGGGCTCGTTTATCATCCTAATTGCCACTTATACCGATCTTCTGTTGATCGAAACTGAATCACTCGATATTGAAGTGGCAGTTTTATTGACAAAGATCATTCGTGCGAGTTTTGAAAGGGCCACTGTTGAACTGGTTCTTTCATTGGCCCACTCATTCGGTGCGGGTTCTTGTGATTTTCCAGGAAGCAGGGGTTTAACCCAAGTTGTAAGAACTTGTTTTCCAATCGATGTAAAACAAAAAGGTTAGATCCAATGATTTTTGCAGCCCTGTAGTTATAAAAAAATAGTCTTTTTAATTATTGTCCTGTGTTCAGGATGACAAAACGGTACAAACTGTTTGCTAATTTTACCCCCCCCCCTTTCCACACAAGTGCACGTGCACAGAGGGAATATGATTTACAATCAGCTTACACCGTTTTGTCATCCAGGACGTAGTGATAGTATTAGGTTAAGCCTCTCACTTAATCGGGTTTCAAAAATAACAATTTTAGACTAGCAATGTGTTCATGTGATTGGGTAATCTCACCAGTCTACACATCGTTGGTGGACAACACAATCCCCGAACTTGAATGTGGTTTGAATAAGGCTGTAATTTCTAAGATTAAGTCAATTAGTGAGGATTTTTTCGCCTCTTCTGTATTTACGGCCCCCGGATTGTACGCGACTATGTTTTATTACTTCAGAAAATATCGTGGTTAAAAAAAAACCAAATCTCTTGACCAGCAATTTCTCCTTATCCCCTAACATCATTTCAACATCATATGGTGGTTCGTTTCAAATAGAATCCACTTATAGTTAATTACATCGTGAAATGGACCAAAGCAATTATTTTCAAATGATTTTTTGAACGAAACTGAATGAGTGCGATGGGTGATTTTTGAGTGAAATCAAAGGGCGGTAACCCAATATCGCAAATTTAATCAGGATTGCGAAAATTAACGATATTTATTACCTCCCTTTAATTAAATATGCATACAAGTTCTATTTATAGCATCATTTTTCTTCAGAAACCAATCAGGCGCTTACAATTTCAATTTTGTCAGCGCGATTTTTTCTAGACATATTTATTTTGAGTGTAGTTTTTGATCTTACTTTTTTAAGTCAATTCGGATTGTTTTTGGTTTAAGTTAGTGTTTGGAATGAATAAGTGGAGCGCTGAGTGAGCGATTTAGAATTGTTTTGATAGGGATGATTGTAAATTTCCGATGTTTCTAACTGTGTCTTTTTCGTCTGAAATCTCTCTGAATTCGGACCGGTCTATATTTTTTAAAAAAGAAAAGGTATAAAATAGATTTATTGATCTACTTCTTTATATATATTCTTTATTAACTTTTCCGAATTAATTGAAAGATTTTTTTAAAAAAAAATCTCGATATACATTTATATTTTTAATTGATATACGGTGTTATAAGATCTACTCCTTTTCGAATGACATTGTTTTAAGTTTAAGAAAATCAAATTCCCCTACCGATGCCAAGTGGTGGTATATTAAAAGTCTGGCAGAAGCTGTTATTTCCATCATGTTCTGATTGTTTTATATTACCAAAGTGACTCTCTCTCATAGCTTCTCTCACGTGGGAGATATTACCAGGTAGTAGAACCGTCTGTGAGAATCAGCCAAACTTCAGACACTCGTTAATATTCTTTACTCGCCTTGTAGAACATGTTGAAATAGCTCGATATAAAGAAAGTCTGTGCCCCGAATGAATTAAATTACGATGCACTTTTCTAAGAATGAATGCCATAACTCTAAAATGAGTGTAATTTCATTTTTAAAATACGATTTGGAAAAAAAAAAACCGCTGCTGCCACTAGCACACCTGTTCTGATATTTGTTTTTATGATTTTTTTTTAAACTATAGACTATATATGCATTTGATAATTTTGAATTTAACTCGTTCTTTGGACCTAGACAAAAGATGCTAGATTTATACATTTATTACTTCAAACACAGACTATTGAATATCGAAGATTCAGCACGAAACTGTTGTAACTACCTATATATTTGTAGGCAGTTACAACTGTTTTGTGCTGAGTTGTCGATATCCTACTTCAGTAAATGATTATTTGAAATACATGTACGTTTAATAATTAGTTGATTCTTGAAACAATTTCAACATTTTTTCTCCAATGTTTTAACCCCCCCCCCCTCAAAAAAAGTTATTTTAACAAAAAATGTTTCCTGGGTAATGGGTAAAGGTAAAGAGAAATCCAGGTAAATGATTTGATGAAGATTACTTAGAATTATGTAGTCATTATAAAGATTTCTTTCTTTCCCCAGAAGATGTATAAGTATCCCGTTACTCAAATAAGAACCATCTTGAAACTTGGCAAAGCGAATTCATAGATAGAGATTTGACCGATCAGGGATCCAATTGATCGAACAAACGTCGCATTTCTTCCGCAACGTCTCGGAAGTAATGAACTTCAACTATGTTAACCGGGGTTTCCTAATGATTTTCATTAGGAAATCTCGGTCAACGTTGAGAAAGATCATGAGTCTGAAATGTTGCGGAATTATTACGGGTCCACTACCTTAAAATGAAATCCTTTTCGAAGAGGACAGTCACATCTTTTTCAATAGTAGTTTCTTGTTCGCGTTCGTAACCCATGCCATATATTTTATTAGCCCTTTTAATCGAAACTGGAAAGTACATGTCTATTTATGCAGAAAGTTCTTTAACAAAATGTCTCGTGTTCGAAAGTATAAGAAAATCCAATTGTCGTGTTTCTGGGAAACATCAAGTTTCATTTAATGAAATATTTAAGACGTATACAGACGATTTCGATGGCAAAAACTAATAACCTACATTTGAAAGGACGACAATTTAATACAACTTTGAATTATATTTTAGATACAGTTGCAAGGACACTTTAGATAAAAAAAATAAGACAAAAAATAAAAACTTACTAAAAGTCATATGATCCTGTGCGTAACATTTCCAACAATTACATGTGTGCGTGTTGAGATGTTCAGATGTTGAGCAGCCTGAACAATCACGCAATGCATTAAAATTTATCTTGGATTGTTATCAGATAACTTTGGTCCGTAGCAATCTATTGAGTGCCTAGTGACGACTCTGATCAGACTGTGCGGCTGCACAGGCTGATTTGAGTCTTAACGTTGCGCAAATGTAAAATCGTTGAAAATGTCATGCACAGGCTCATAAAACTAGATACCTTGGTTTTCATTGACAGAAGTGGTGAAATTCGAGGTCTATCTGTTAATGATTGCGTAAATGTACTGTACATGTATGGTCAAATGCACGTTCATTTAAGAGAACATACAAACAATAGGATACAATAAAGTTTACTTAAATAGCGTTTATTTACAAGTACATGTACTTGCACTATCGTCTACTTAATTCAAGAAAGCCAAGGATATAGTCAGTTATTATCGTTTTAGATATTGAAAGCTAAAATAATATTAAATAAAATATATATCTTTTTCAACAGGAATATCACCGAACCTTGTTTTGGTATTTTTTTAAGCATTTCCCTTTTTTTCGGTAATTCATTTTTAACAAACACGGTTTAAGCGTAAATGTTTATAGCTGGATGTCTATGGATTCGCCTCGCAAACCATGGCCAAATTAAGTAGACCAAGTTGAATAGAAAGTTATTTGTTAAAGGTCAACAGATGTCATTCATTCCCTGATTAAATACGTCCTGAATGTCTATACTGGCAAATAAATGACCATCACGATTCTTGTCTGCAATTCAATGTAATAACTTTGGCAAACACAGGGCATTCAGAAAACTCAAAAACAGTGTATTAAGATTTCGTTAAAATTATAGACATTTGAATGTGGTATAAACGGTCTATTGAATTAGATTTCACCATTAAAACGATGAAATTATGACCATTGAATACAAATAAATTATGTTATTTGTAAGAAATATGTTCCCTATTTTGTATTCATCTTTATTTCCTTTATCCAAAATCTGTCGCTTATAATTGAACCATTACCATAGTCATAAAATGCAGATTTCATTTTTAAGTTCTAATTTTTCTCCAGTTCGAAATTACATCCGCAAGTTGCTGCGATAACAGTGAACACCCCCATTTCACCTCATTAAAGCAATAACCCCATAATTGTTCACCCCATTGAAGCAATAACCCAATAATTGTTAACCCAATTGAAGCGATTTCCCTATAATTGATCACCCAATTGAAACAAAAATCCTATAATTGTTCACCCCGTTGAGGCAATAACCCTGTATCGTTCACCCCATTGAAGCAAATACCCCATAAATGTTAACCCCATTGAAGCAATAACCATATAATTGTTCACCCAATTGAAGCAATAACCCCATTATGGTTCACCCCCATTGAATCAATAACCCCATAATTATTCACTTCATTGAAGCAATAACCCCACAATTGTTCACCCCGTTTAAGAAATAACCCCGTGACATGAAAGTAATAATTTCATTCATACATTGCAGGACTACAACAAGCTAATCCGCCCATCTGGAGTGAACGGTTCGAAACTGACTGTCAAACTGGGAATGAGGCTCTCTCAAATTCTAGATATTGTAAGTATAATGATATTTGAGCCTGTGCGTGACATTTCCAACAATTTGAAATGTACGTTGGGTGCAAACATTGAGTAGCGTAGCAAGCCACATACTGTAAATATAAAGTTACCTGATGGTAAGACGATACTTTGAGACCTTATCTATCTACGAAACGCTAAGTTAAGACTTTGGACAGACTGTGCGGATGCACAGACTGGTTAGAGTCTTTGCTTTGCGCATATTTGAAATTGTTGGAAATCTCACGCAACGCCATCATTTAGAAATACAGATAATAACATCGTGTAACAGGCAAGGAATGAAGATGTGTGCGAGGATGAGTGAGTTTTCAATTGAATTAATGGGGGTAAAAAGACATCGCTAATTTCGTTCAAATTGAACGCAAAATTTAGCAATGTCTTATTACTTCCATTTATAGAATATACGTACACTTCTATAAACAGATGTGTGTGTGTCTTGATCAGCTAATCAGAGGTTCCTAATTTTACGAAGGCCAATGAAATTATGAATTGCTTGGAGGGCTTTGAATGAGCTTTCTGGTCATTATGAGAGATTTCGGATCGTTTTGAATGATTTGAGTGAATGTTTGAAATGGAGCGTTGTGCAAGGCGATATAGACTGGTTTTGAGTGGAAGTAAGCGTGAATTTCATACTGTTCTGAAGATCAATGCCTTCAAATACATTCCGAAATATGTAGACATTCTAAAGAGGAATTGTATTTCGATTTTCATAAAACGTTTGTAAACGAAAAAAAAAAAAAAAAGTAAATCCAGTTTGAAAATAATTTTCAATCATGATATTCAATACATTTGGAGGGAACTTGTTGTAAGTTTGTTATCTAAAACAATTTAAAGTCTGTCTTTCTAGTATATATTCGAAGTAGACAGAAATATCAGAAACTTTTGTGTGTGTGTGTTTTTTTTAAACAATCACTATTTACATATTGATTGCATTAATTTAATTCTTATTGGTTTAAGGTTAAAATGCCCAAACAAAATGAGATGGATCCGACGATAAGATTTGGTTGCTTTTCTTTTTCCTGAATAGTTCTTGAAAGTACATGTATAGTGAAATATTAATCTTAGATCATATATTCCTCCTATTTAGATTTCTATATTAGAGATGTTTTACTACTTTGGTATAAAAAGTGAAACTATTTACAACACAAACTAACATTTGAATGCTTTTGTGAGATATAATTGGATAACCTTATGTTGCAGAAGATCCCCTTCCTTCCCTACCCTTTTGTTTTCGATAAATGGGATTGAATTGTGTAACATTTGTGGTTCATTCTTTAATTTGAAAGAATAATATGAAAATGAATCTGAGGTACAGATGAAAGGAGCGGGGTCATTTCAAAAATGATTTATTTCTCAAGAAGAAGAAAAAACAACACCCTATGTTGTGGTACTCATTCGAATCGTCTCAACGAGACGAGTCAAATGAGTACCAACACCATTGGGTTTATGCTTTTATTAAAAAAAAATAATTTGATTTAAAACCCAAAATAACCACTCTGTCTTTACTTCTATTGTTTTTGCACGATGTTTTCACGATTGATGTAAATTGGATCCAATCTAATTGCTTGTCCCCTGTATTTTAATTTGACACAGTCCTGTAAAGTATATTTGCACAAGTTTAAGTAAGTGAAAGAATGTCAGAGAGTATAGACAAAGTTAGCCATTGATCACTCACTTAAACTTGTGCGTCTATAACACGACGACGATGAGAACTATGTTTGTTTTTGTACGTTGGCTATGGTATAGATCCGTAATTTAGAGTGAGTGATCAAAGGTCAATTTTGTTTATACATGTATAGACAAAGGTAATCTTTGATCACTCACTCAAATTTGTGGATCTATAGCACCTCATTTCTATCACAGCTACATGTCGAAAATGGTGTTTAAGATAGAGGAACTGTAATAGTTGCGCAGTGTTTCGGAAGTAATGAGCTTTAACAGTGTTAACCAAGGATTCCTAATGAACTTATGAGACCTCGGTCAACATTGCGAAAGATCGCGAGCTTCGCAATGTTGCAAAACTATTACGGGTCCGCTACCTAAAGATCAGATATAACCATCGGGAATAAGCTGTCCTTGGTTTATACCTAAAACGACTCTAATCAACTATTTTTCCCCGTGTAGAACCCTTAATTAACTAATTTTTAATATAAATAGCATGAATTAGTTTTATATCCTCCCCTTTGTTCAAGGTGCAAACACGTTTGCAAGTGTTAGAAACGGCACCCGCTTTTCACGTTATAATCCGTGCAAAGCAGTGTACCACTTCTCAAACGTTCGAGGAACTTTTTCATCTTGAATGCGGGTTTGTTTTGCATATACTAGTCCATACCACTCTGATCTTTAGAGAATTTCCCCTCAACTTAAATAATCTATGTCTATATCATTCAACGAAGGGATTTTGAATCATAAATGATTATTATATATAATAAGACGAGAATGTGATAAAAAAAAAGTGCAATATTCACATAGTTTTCAATTACAATAAAGAGTATCTGAAATTTGATGGAGTCTAAATATCACCCTTCACACCAGAGGAAAGAGTTTGGATTTTTTTTAAACATATTTGATATGTTGTCGGTAAAATACCAAATTCCCTTAACTACAGCTTGATTAAAGCTGTAGTTACGAGGTTTGGGAATTAAACCGGCGATGTTTGACAGTTTTGGATACCGTGGAGGTCAACCAAAGATCGTATTTCGACATAACATTAGAAGATAGAATAACAAACTAGACACAGAAAATCTGTCGAAAGGAGAAAACTCTTGCCCCATAATCAGTTGCCCCATGAATAGTCTAACTGGGTTCGACAATATTCGCACAAGATATTCCTTCTTTGCGTGACGGGTCACATTCATAAGGACACGTAGTATTATAGAAAGCGTGCCATGATCAGGAGCGGTTTTTCAAAATCTACAGAAAGAACCAGTAGGCTATTTGAACACAAATAGAAGATAACCAGTACCAAAAGAATACGCATGTAGGCCAATTAAATGGGCATATTCCTTTCATCATAACTCATTTTTCATTCCTCTGAAAATTTCTTTCAAACTACATGTAGCGAAGGAAAAGGGGATGACATGAGACATGAGATAAAGAAAAATCACAAGGAATCTATCTACAAGATTTTTATCAAAGAAAATAATGGAAAGCAATTCGTTTTCTCATAAAATTGGCGGTATCGATTAACAATCGCTCCAAAAAACTAAGTATTTACATGGGAACATCTGTCATTCTACTTAATCTAGACTATCCTTTACCGTTCTTTAAACGAAGATCAGAAAACACGTTTTCTATAAATTCGACTTAATAAAAATTTTCGTGTTATGTTCTTTGAAAAAATTGAACCAAGTACAGAAAAAATGCGCATACATTAATGCAGTACGAACAAATTGACCATTTACGTATTTGATAACTTCTTTTTTCGCATGTTTGTGTAAAGGGTAAATCTAAGATTCTCATCAACATATGTTGCTGAAAAAATGAATATTTTTCCGACCGCGGCGTCTAATAATGTGAGCATTATAAAGCATACATAGGTTTTTGTTGATTTACATGTATAAGCTATAATTACGGTGCCAGAAAATCATATTCAATGCAACACATTTGTCAATTTTATAATTGTCTTGAGGACTGGAATGCTTTTTTGAACTATTGTTATACAATAAACAACCCCTGGCGTAAGTGTTAACACACTTGTAAGTGATGATGGCTTAGATCCCAAGCATAATTAAATCAGGATGATCTTAATCTTTTGTAAAAGTCGATCTACAGTTCGTAACGTCTTGAAATTAAAATTCATTTCAAGGAAAACCATTTTGAATCGCTCACTCAGCGCTGCATTCATTCATTCTAAACACTCACTCAAACTATTCGAAAACGCTCCAAATCAATAAAAAAGGTACGATTAGAAACTTTATTCAAAATGAATTAAGCTTAAAAAATTGCAATTATACTGACAAAGTTAATATTTTCAGCATCTGATTGGTTCTTGGTAAAATGGTAAGCTATTTATAGAATTTTTATGCGTATTTCATTAAAAGGAGTTAATAACATTTTTAACTTTGTTCACCATGAACAAAATTAGCGATATTTGATTACCTCCCTTTAATTTTCCTAAAAAACTCACTCATCGCACTCATGTAATCATAAGTATCAAATTATGTTTTAGCCTTTAAACAGGGACTAGCTTTAATTACACAGAAACACTCGATTATTGCTCTAAAAGAAAAAGTCTTCATCTAAAGTAGGAACTCACAATCCTAATGAAAGGACCCCTTAGATTCAAATGGTTGAGTCCTTAGGAAACCCGTTATCCTTGTCAGACTAAACCGCTGGTCCGATTATCTTCCCTCGAGGAAAGCAAAGAAAAAAGTATACCAAGTGTTTTCAATCCATTAATAGATGCTCTATTGTGTTTTAATTTATTTTCACATGTCTTGTAAGTTTATGAAGGCTTGTTATATTTATTTGATCAAGTACATCTCGGGCCAGCAAGACCATTTGTTTTACATCCATCACAATATTGTGTTATGTCTACCATCAGAGAAAGATCTACAGATTATCCGTGTCCTGGATTAACCTCAAATATAGATCAGGGTAGATAACAAGGTTTCTTTCTCAAAATAAATTCGACGACACTGAAAAGACGATAAGTTTTCGGGGGGAGGGGGGGGGGGTGTTATCGTTTGATTTATTGTCGGGAATGATGTGTATAATTTAAACAAAAATCAACGTCAAAATGCGTAATGGTCGTAATGGCTTTTTGCAAAGTGGTTTCGGTATTTTGGGCTCAATTAAACGGACTTTCTCGACCCATAAAAGGAATAAAAGGGGGGATGTAGAGAAAGAAATTAATATAATATTTAATTTCATTGTCGTCAAGGAATTACATGTTAGAGGCTTTGTCATGTTGTTGTAATTGAACGACAATGGTTTAGAAATTATTTAGATAACATATACATCGGACGGATACTTTGGTAGTTTGGCTATCCATGGAATGGTTCTCCGTGATTAAATATCTACCAAACTATCTCCGAAATTATCTTTTTCTAAAGTTCCGTTAAATTCTTGACGTTCTCACGTGTACTTTATCAGAACCAGCCATGTTAATGAGAAAACTATGACCGATTCCTGCAGTTAACTCAGCTAGAAAGAGAAAAAAACTTTGGTAAAGATGGGTACCATCCCTGCATTCATTATTACGAGGGTTGTTAAAGATTTTTCCGGATAAGGTCAATTAATTATTAGTTATACACAGTTATACGAAAAAAGTAAATGCATATTAACGGGATATTTTATATGATGAAGCATGCCAAAAACTTAAGCAGTTGAACGATATGTTTAGATTTCACGCGCAATCAAGAATACATTGGTACTAGGAAGCGGAGCACAGTAAAAGGCGTAGGCAACGTTTTCGTTGCTGTTATTTAATTCAGCTTGTTATGAGCTCGTTATTCTTCGACAAAGGAGGGCTTAAATTTTCCTGTCCTCAAGCTGTGTTTTTATGTTTTGTATACTAGTAAATTTGAATGGTATGAAATTTAAGTTCTCAGGATAGGACCTCTTACTAAATCGCCGATATCTTCTATGGACTCGGAATTTGATGTCCCTACAGTTGCTTGAATAAGTTTCATTTTGTCCATTCTGCCCAGGGCTATCTTTTCTATTATATTAAGAAGAATAGAAACGTCAACGCTAGCGAAAAGAAGGGTTTTTGGAAGAATGAACCCTTTCCTTTCGGAGTGACAAGTTTTGACTTCCGTCTTCCGGTATTTCTTATAGATTTTGGGGTTAAAAATATGTAAGACCAAAATCCCAGCAGTCTAGTGACGTCGTCAAGACCGTTTCGAATGTTTACCCCGCCACAATATAAATATGAATGAAAGAACAATTCTTCAGTCAAATTACTTTAAATTAATACGAGGCTTACGAAAAACTTAGTCCTGCAACTCTGTCAATTTTTAAGTTTACAACTTTTTTTGTTGGGGGGGGGGGGGGGATATTAAGAAAAGAAGATAAAACACATGAGTTATTTTATCTACTGCACCGGGTACTCGTTACCATGGCATTTTATATGGCAAATGCGCGTGCGCTATGTTCGAGAACCATATCAATTTTACACTACCATATGTTAATTCATCTTCACGAGTCATTGGGTATCGAATCGATAGATAAGTAAAGCGTTCATAACCCTTGGTTCGACAAGATGATGTTAATCTGATTCCGACAACAAAGGATACCAAACTTAGTAGGGATGCTCCAAAAATAAAATTTTGCAAGGCAAACTCCGGATAATTTTTGAACAACCATCATACAAAACGATGCAAACTGTTTGCAGATTATACCCCGCTTTACTCGCAAGTGTGTATGGAAAGCGGGTATTATTTGCAAATAGTTTGCCCCGTTGTGCCATGCTGAACGCAGGGCAGATTCAAGTTCTATTGACCATAAGGACATAGGCTAAACGTTAGAAAATAAGACAAAGACACGCCTGTTTCGCTCTGAGACCATCTATCCATTTTAGTATTAGGAAATTTTAAGCATACTTTTTTTTTATTTCCTTAATTTCTTATTCGGCACAGCCTTAACTTGCAATAACTTCCCGATATACATGTACTAGTATTATTGACGTGGGCATGTTCTGACATCCTTAATTCCTCATTTGAAACTAACTTACTGGAAACCAGTAACTGATTTGACACAATTGATGGCCTGGAAATGAGTTTTATGTCTGCTCGACGTGGGGAGAGAGATCATTGGGAAGCTGCGCTAATCAAATAGAAGCCCAGTGTAGGTCAACCAAGGAACCAGCAAATCAAAACAGTCTTATTTCACTGACTTCACGATCCTTTATAATTTGTTCATTATTTAAACACTGGCGTATAGTTCGTCGTCAGTATTTTTTTCTTTCCCGTTTTGTTTACTTTTCAAAGCAATTGTTTACTTTTTTTCTTAAAGAAATTTCATTCAACTAGTTCTTTTTAAGATGGTTTGACAATATGATTTTCTTGTTGATGGAATTAGAATTTTTTTGGTCTGAGATTGAAAAATAGTTGCGCTCTCAAAATTGATTTCATTGAGGAATAAAATCATTTTCTACGCAAATCAGAAGGCACGGCAATACATGGAAAACAAAATGTTAAAGGTCCGTGAAGTTGGCAGCCTAGCAGCCTAGCAGCCTAGCAGAGTGAAGTTGGCAGCCTAGCAGCCTAGCAGCTTAGCAGACTGAATTTTTTTTTTATCAAATTTATTGATATATAACACTAGTATTAAACACTAGAAGTCACGTCAAACCGAAAACACTGAAATTCTAGTGAATGTAGAACTGTTCCGGATAAATCACGTTATTCAACTTTTCCGACCAAAATGTCCCGAAAATTGCCCGCAACATATCAATCTCGCCCTAACAAATATAAGAACTTTAATCTTTTGATAAAAAAATGATAGTGGTCATTTTAGTATGCTACGCTGCTAGACTGCTGGAAATGTGAAGTTGGCAGTCTGGCAGCCTAGCAGCCTAGCAGCCTAGCAGAGTGAAGTTGGCAGCCTAGCAGCCTAGCAGCCTAGCAGACTAAAATTTTTTTTTATCAAATTTATTGATATATAACCCTAGTATTAAACACTAGAAGTCACGTCAAACCGAAAACACTGAAATTCTAGTGAATGTAGAACTGTTCCGGATAAATCACGTTATTCAACTTTTCCGACCAAAATGTCCCGAAAATTGCCCGCAACATATCAATCTCGCCCTAACAAATATAAGAACTTTAATCTTTTGATAAAAAAAACGATAGTGGTCATTTTAGTATGCTACGCTGCTAGACTGCTGGAAATGTGAAGTTGGCAGTCTGGCAGCCTAGCAGCCTAGCAGCCTAGCAGAGTGAAGTTGGCAGCCTAGCAGCCTAGCAGCCTAGCAGACTAAAAATTTTTTTTATCAAATTTATTGATATATAACCCTAGTATTAAACACTAGAAGTCACGTCAAACCGAAAACACTGAAATTCTAGTGAATGTAGAACTGTTCCGGATAAATCACGTTATTCAACTTTTCCGACCAAAATGTCCCGAAAATTGCCCGCAACATATCAATCTCGCCCTAACAAATATAAGAACTTTAATCTTTTGATAAAAAAAACGATAGTGGTCGTTTGAGGATGCTACGCTGCTAGACTGCTGGAGATGTGAAGTTGGCAGTCTGGCAGCCTAGCAGCCTCGCAGCCTAGCAGAGTGAAGTTGGCAGCCTAGCAGCCTAGTAGCCTAGTAGACTGAATTTTTTTTTGTCAAATTTATTGATATATAACACAAGTATTAAACACTAGAAGTCACTTCAAACCGTAAACACTGAAATTCTAGTGAATGTAGAACTGTTCCGGATATATCACGTTATTCGACTTTTCCGACCAAAATGTCCCGAAAATTGCCCGCAACATATCAATCTCGCCCTAACAAAAATGGGAACTTAGTTATTTGATAAAATAAAAACGATAGTGGTCATTTTAGTATGCTACGCCGCTAGAATGCTGGAAATGTGAAGTTGGCAGTCTGGCAGCCTAGCAGCCTAGCAGAGTGAAGTTGGCAGCCTAGCAGCCTAGCAGCCTAGCAGACTGAATTTTTTTTATCAAATTTATTGATATATAACACTTGTATTAAACACTAGAAGTCACTTCAAACCGTAAACACTGAAATTCTAGTGAATGTAGATTTGTTCCGGATATATCACGTTATTCAACTTTTCCGACCAAAATGTCCCGAAAATTGCCCGCAACATATCAATCTCGCCCTAACAAATATGAGAACTTAAATCTTTTGATAAAAAAAACGAAAGTGGTCATTTTAGTATGTTACGCCGCTAGACTGCTGGAAATGTGAAGTTGGCAGTCTGGCAGCCTAGCAGCCTAGCAGCCTAGCAGAGTGAAGTTGGCAGCCTAGCAGCCTAGCAGACTGAAATTTTTTTATCAAATTTATTGATATATAACACTAGTATTGAGCACAAGAAGTCACCTCAAACCGAAAACACTGAAACCGTTCACATTGAAAGCTGTCAGTACCCTCATTGGTTCAGAATAACAGTATGATCGCGAACGCTTCACTCTTAGATACGCTTCGCTTTGTTATGGAGGGTATAATTTCTGATGCGTTTGCAGATGCCTTTTTTCCTGAGCATTGGACCGGTCACAGGACTATCGCGTAGGCGCCTTCTATTTTTCATTTTTCGATTAGAAAGAATACAACGCTAGCGTTGTACCAGTCTTTTTATCGCCTGCGAAGCGAAATGCCGACGACTGGTCGCCAAAATCTGACGGGAAAAGGACAAGAAAATATAGACATATGAGAAAAAGAATAAAAAGAAGATGGTCGGGGGATTCAGTCGCTAACTAGATCGTTAAATTTCAATTATAGTTAAATTTTATCGACACGTCAACGATCTAAGAGAAATCCTATGTATCGTTGATTTGTCACATTTGTCACAAACTTCTTGTAGAACGTTGCCGACTGCTTTTCGAAATAGGACGGTGAGGCCCTCGCTACATCGAACAATCTGACGAACATGCATGATATCTGTTAAGAAAAGTATTGGTATTTGTGATATTAAATCATTTCTAAAATATTACCTTGTTTTATTCAAAATAGTTTTATTCGACTGAAATGATAATTTAGATAAGATTTAGATGTAGTTGAGAAATTTTTATTACCTTGTAACCCTCATTGGTTTAGAATAACAGAATGATCGCGAACGCTTCACTCTTACATACGCTTCGCTTTGTTGTGGAGTGTACAATTTCTGATGGGCTTGCAGATGCCTTTTTTCCTGAGCATTGGACAGGTCACAGGACTTGGATGCTAAAGACGTTGCTAGTCTTTCGTGCGAACATGTCCTAGCCACCAATTATTGTGTTGTATCTGTCTAATTTGTCCAAATTTAAATATCTCGGTAATACTTACAATTTGCTGTAAACTTGGAAATGCTTTCGCGCGTTTAAATTTACAATCGTCTTTCGCGGGGTGGTTAGCTTCACTGACTTACAAACGCTGCGAACAAGCAGCCGGTTATTAATCACTTAAATTGCAATGAAAGTTAAATCTTAAAAAACCCACAAAATATATTTTCAAGTTCCTAAGCGATATAAATTGTTAGAATGGACAAGATTTCTAAGTTTCCCTGAATTTCAACATTGATTATTTACTTGTGTGCTTAATAAGACAAAAATATATTTATTTTCGCAAATAATCTCATACGCAGAGTCTTAGTGTGAAATTAACAATATATTATATCGCAAGCTGAAATCGAGATTTATTCACATATCATTTACGGCGATTGGCAAGTCAAAATGAATTTATAAGTGCATAATACGAGATTAAATCTATTTCACCTAGATCTATTGAAATCAAACCTTTCTTATTATAAAATAAAACGCAACAAATAGAACCGTGTGCAGGAAAACCTGAGCATTCCTTGACGCGAAAATTTCCCTGTTCTACACTACACTATTCTTTGTATGGACTTTTTACGATATATATTTTAGCAAATAAAGCTGTGAGGGTGTTTGAGAGACTTTTGAAAAAAAAAAGAAATGCTTTACAAATAGGGTACAATCATTTCAAAATACTGTGTTTCTTGCTCTTTGATTCGTTATAATTTCCCTTTAAATCTATAAGTTTTGTCATAATTTCTCCTATTTTACCTATTTTATTTCTTTTTATTGAAATGTAATAAATAAACTGCTATTCATCAAACTGTAAGTTGTGAGGACCATTATTGGTACTTATCAAAAGGGACACGGACAAAAGCCCCCTAGGACAAAAGCCCCTTGGGACGAAAGCCCCCATGGAGAAAAGCCCCATCGGACAAAAGCCACATGCCCTTAACTGAAAAGTGGACAAAAGCCACATGGACATAAAAAAAAATTGTGTGTATGTGTGTGTGATTTTTCAGAAAAAAGTCTTAAAAAGGTACTGACTTTTATAAGAATTTGTGAATATTAATTTGTTTATTCTTCAAGGAAATGAATATTCAAGTAATTTTAAATGGAATGAAATTAAATATTTTCGGTGGGTGTAAAAATATTCTTATGTGTATAATTATCCGTGAAAAGATGACTTGTAAATATCCTCCATTTTTGTACCATCGTCGGTAATAGTCTATTTCTCAAAATAGATTTTATGGAGTTATCGCATGGTACCTTTAAACATCACAGGTAACATGTAGGCTATGAATGGATCAAGGACCTGATTAATTTGTTTACAAATATGTAAAGCATAATGTCAATTTCTTAGAAAAAACTTTTTTGGTTTTCTTTATTCTTGTTATTTGTTAAGTGATAAATTGTTGATGAGAATCTTTAGTTGTTTGTACGGTTTTAAAAAATAAATAGCAAGAGGCTGCGATATTTATCAAACATATGACACAAGAGACGCGTACATGCCAGTTCACATTCAACGATGCATTGTGCAAACAGATTAAAGTGAAATAGTATATTTTGATTTCTCTTCATTATGTTTACGCCCCGAAAATATTAATAAAGATAACATGGTTCACCACAGAAAGATAAAAATGCCCTTTTCGATCTATTTCGTAGTTATATTACTCTCAATTCAGTTGCTATTATCAAGATACTAATAATTAAGTTGAGAAACAAATCTACATTCACTAGAATTTCAGTGTTTACGGTTTGAAGTGACTTCTAGTGTTTAATACTAGTTTTATATATCAATAAATTTGATAAAAAAAAATCAGTCTGCTAGGCTGCTAGGCTGCCAACTTCACTCTGCTAGGCTGCTAGGCTGCCAGACTGCCAACTTCACATTTCCAGCATTCTAGCGGCGTAGCATACTAAAATGACCACTATCGTTTTTATTTTATCAAAAGACTAAAGTTCCCATTTTTGTTAGGGCGAGATTGATATGTTGCGGGCAATTTTCGGGACATTTTGGTCGGAAAAGTTGAATAACGTGATATATCCGGAACAGTTCTACATTCACTAGAATTTCAGTGTTTACGGTTTGAAGTGACTATTAGTGTTTAATACTAGGGTTATATATCAATAAATTTGATAAAAAAAAAATTTAGTCTGCTAGGCTGCTAGGCTGCCAACTTCCTTCTGCTAGGCTGCTAGGCTGCTAGGCTGCCAGACTGCCAACTTCACATTTCCAGCAGTCTAGCAGCGTAGCATCCTCAAACGACCACTATCTTTTTTTTATCAAAAGATTAAAGTTCTTATATTTGTTAGGGCGAGATTGATATGTTGCGGGCAATTTTCGGGACATTTTGAACGGAAAAGTTGAATAACGTGATTTATCCGGAACAATTCTACATTCACTAGAATTTCAGTGTTTTCGGTTTGGCGTGACTTCTAGTGTTTAATACTAGGGTTATATATCAATAAATTTGATAAAACAAATTTTAGTCTGCTAGGCTGCTAGGCTGCTAGGCTGCCAACTTCACTCTGCTAGGCTGCTAGGCTGCTAGGCTGCCAACTTCACGGACCTAATGTAGGTTTATCTGAAAATAGACAAAATTTATATCGAAACTTAACACTGCTTTAAAAATACACATTCTTAATATTTTTTAAAATTGTTTTTGTGTAGATATTCGCAAAAAAGATGTCATGCAGAAAGCAACATTGAAAATTCGGAAATTCAAAAAGATCATGATCGCGTATAAAATTTTGCGATATAATTAAACCTTGCATTTTTTCGACTAATAAGAGTCTGATAAGATTGTCAGAGTTGAAATACCCATCCATAGAACAAGGAGATATGATTAAAAGACAATGGAAGAGCTCATCAATGGCGCCTTTATTTCAAACACCATAAATCATTTTCCGTCTAGTGGGTGTTTGAAGAGATTAGCGAATCTTGTTCAAAGATAAATTCTTGTTATACATAGGCCGTGTCATTTGGAAATTTTTTTGTTCACCAATCGAGCAATGGAAGATGCCTTAACCATAAAGCAGACCAGTCAGCGTACAGTATGCACAAAACGTTTGCGAACGCAAGGAAATGTGAACCCGCTTTGCACGTGAGTAAACGTGCAAAGCGGGTAAACATTTCTCAAACATTGTCTGTACGTTTTCATCTGGAACCCAAATATTTTCCTTAACGGTGTCGGGATTTTTATTGTTTAAAAAGTTTTTTTTGTATCTATTGATCATTTCAGCGAGCCTGAGTACCAAATATTTCCAGTCCTTTACTGCACTATTATGAAATGTATTTCTTCAGAAATTTGATACAAATGAAAGAAAAATTTATTCGCGATTCGAACCAACACCCGGTGACACCAGCGTAGAAGTGCTTAAATGTGAAAATCCAGACTAATGTTCGATTTCGGCCCGCCTTTATAGAAAACATTTATGCTCAAGGATCTTCTGTTATAACAACATTTGCCGAAATCACAAAAATCAGCCAAAGATCATTTCTACCTACAAGATGTTTACTCGCTTATGAACGTGAAGATTTAGAAATTTTATCCCGATTTGAGATACGAAATAACATTTCTCAAGCGTTTCGCGAGCGCTTCATTTTGAACACAAGAAACTGATCTTTAAATATAACTGATTAACTGGACTGTATTAGAACAAAGTACAATACATGCCAGGGCAAAACGATAGACTGGAGTTCTGACTGCGGAAATCTATTTTAAGATGTGTTTGAATACGCAAGAACGGCCTTCTACCATGACTCGTACTGTTTCTGATTTACATGTTCTGTTTCTTGCAGAACGATTTCTCTTGTTTTGTTTGAGAGGTATTGACAAATGGTTATCATTTATCTGTCCCTCCGGTAGTATCAAGCTTTTATTTCAAAGAGAAAATAAATCATAGCTATCATTATTCTGTTGTTACAAACTTGTCTCAAGCACGTTTTTTTTCAGAATCTTTTATAGGTGGAGTTCAAAAACAAAGGATGGATTTTCTCACCATAAGCTTACATTAAATAAATAATTTGATGACATCTAACGAAACAGTAGCAAGGAGTTGTCGTGCATGGTTTGCTTTGTAGAAAGTAAATTGACCATCCATATATGATTCTTTGCCAATGTGAGAGAGGAATAATGGCATTATTAAAAGTAAAAGAAAAACAAAACAAAACAAAAATAATAATAATAATAATAATAAAAACAAAACAAAAAAAAAAACGACAACAACAACATCATCAATTACAAATATTCAAATGGATGAATAAGCGTACAAATCATTAGATATAAAATAGGAATCTAATTTTCAACGTGCTTAAAAATCAGATTTGTCATGACCGGAAATGATCATTCGTGTAAATCCATTTCCGGTTCCGATTTGACGGCCGTCTAATGAGAAATAAAGGAAATTTGGGATATTTTCATGGCCGTCACGGCATCAAGGCGGATAGAAATAGCAATAAAGAACAACTTCTTTCGGAACTAGACGATCGTGATATGACTGCTTCCTGATATTTGAGAGGGATTTATACACTGTTCCTTTACTCTTGCATAAAACGATCCCATTCTTTTATCGCGAGACAAATTCAATCCGTAGTGATATAAGAGAATGGCATTTTTACGTCCTTGTGCTAAAAAGGTCTTAATGCCTATACCTTTGTATAGGCATTTACGACCTTTTGGCACATGGACGTAGATTTATTAATCAAAGCAATATTAGCATATTGAACATCCAAATGGATCTATAAATTGGTTTTGGTATTGAATTATTATTATCATTAAATTCAATATCTACATAAAATGCTACCATTTTACCATAGATATCACAAAATCTTAGACTTTCAAAGACTCCTTCCCTATACTTTATCATATACATGTAGTTAAGCTGGTCCGTGACCATTCGCTGTAAAGCTTATAAAGTGGCCAATATTTCACTTACAATAATACTTGTTCATCCATTCTGGTTCCAATAATGCGGTTGTAGCCCAATAAAACAGCGCGAAAGTAAATACTTTAAGCTGATAAATGAACAGAGAAAATACATTTAATGGAAACAAAACGCTCCCCTTAACAGCTTCAGTGCCAATTATCTGGCCATTGTCGGAAGGCAATAGAGAAAATCTTGACGGCCCGATGTCTGACAAATCAGTAGTTTGATAAACGAGAGTGTTTTACTTTACAGATTTCAGAAAAAATGCCAAATTACACAAACACGAATATGTTTATATTAAAAAGAATGATAAGAGATATGAGAAGGAGATTAATAGAAAAAATACTGTTGGTCCACGAACGAAAAAGCCCTGTTTCGTTCAGATAAAAGAGATATATTTCCTTAAAAATCAATTTTACTTTCGAAGTATTTCAATTTCAAAAATAATTGAATTGTTGATCACAAGAGAAACGTTGAATTTGGACAATTTAGTTCAATAATATGACCTGGTCTTCGATTTTTACATCCTGGTTCTATATTTCGAATCCAATCCTATTGCAGAAAATATTTGGTGAAGATTTATTTATCTAGAAAATTGGCTAATCGTCATGGACCTAGATTTCCAAATGTATTATCCATGATTAATGCTTTGGCAGGGCGGAGCCTAAGAAATGTATCGTTGCACTTAAGGTTAAGTTATTTACACGCGTTAACGATGATTACCGACTAAAAAACCCAAACTATTGAAAAGTAAACTCGCGAAATTACGTCACGGTTAAGCCCCGCCCTGCCAGTTCATTAATTACGCAGAATAACTATATGAAATACTTTCCCCTTTAGACTCGATGCGATAATCAAATTGAATACTAATATAGTATCCCTAACTAACAACTTATGGTTCATGTAAAGTGTTTGAGACCCAATTTTAAGGGCATTCATTTGCCAAGAAAAAGCAGTATGTCCAGGAATATTATATATCAAAATGAAGCTATTTATGAGCACAAGCAGTTGAAATACATAAGACTGTTATAACTATAGCGGTATAGCCAAAACATTGTGGAAAAGAGTCATTTTGTACAGAACAAGCAACTGCATGACTGTTGGATAAAATTGGCTCATATTTTAACAAAATCTAGCCTAAAGTACCATCCAGGTAGTGCTACAACCATTGGTATAAACTCCAGCCCCTAAACGTAGTTATGCAAGCAATTTATTTTGACTTATTTTATAAACACATATGTCATATATGTCATTCTAATTTTGTAAACGTGTAGATCTTTTTAGGGTATGGTGTGTTATCACAACATAAATAGACATTAATTGTTTATATACCTGTAAGGTTGTATAGCAATATATCAATTTCTATTTCACAGAATGAAAATATATAGTAATATTGTAGATCATTGACTTAAAAAAACTATAATTTGAAATAAATCGCTGAAAATATTTCACAATATTATGGTGTGATGTTGCACCATACCTTACATCTATTTTGAAAACAGACCAAACCGGTTTGACATGTATGTTGACAGAATAAATGGAACTTGATTGTTTCAAAAGGGCCTTTTGAGACTGAGTTTTATATCTAAGGTTGTAGCACTACCTGGATGGTACTTCAGACTGTACTCTGTTAAAATACGGGACAATTTTATGCAACCGTCATGCAGTTGCTTGTTCTGTACAAAATGACCCTTTTCCACAATGTTTTGGCTATACCGCTATAGCTATGGCGGTCTTATGTTGCCTTACTGCTTGTGCTCACGAATAACTTCATTTTGATATATAATATACCTGGACATACTGCTTTTTCTTGGCTAATGAAGTGCCCTAAATATTGGGTCTCAAACACTTTACATGAACCTTAAAACACCTGTCTAATATTCCGTATGACTAAACACTTACAGGCGTTTCCTATTTATAATTGCCGTATTACCATTCCTCCTATTTTTTGTGTTGCCATTCCTTCTATTTTTGCAAACGGTTTGACAAGCTAAACGGCTTGCACCGAATGTACCAGCAAGCTCATCTAAAACTAGAATGGTGCATGACGGGGGGCGCATTTATATTGTCATCGATTGTAATGGAACTTATCCATAAATATATGTAATGTGGTCTGGACAGATCCGTTTAATTTCGACATTTTCCTTGAACCGTAACCACGACTTTCGAACCAGCAAAAAAAAAAACTTCCACATGATACATCATGATAACGGGTAAACTATTGTGGCAAATCATTTTGAATCTTTCCGTAAATGCAGTACTTATACTCATTTGGAACACCACTCGGCCAATCTCACGATCAACCTCGGATGTTCATAGACGGACTATTTTTGAAAATAACGGGAAACCCTTGGAAAAACTCTATGACGTCCGTTAAAATGGCGTTAGCCCTCGAAACTTTGAGTGAAAACATTCGACGTCGCCAACGCTACTCGTTTAAGGCACTGACGTGAAACCATCGTATTCTTATATAAATCACTTTAGAATCTTAAATAAGGGCTGAAAATCTGAATTTTTTAGAATGATTCGTCATTCTCAAAAATAAGGATTTCAGCCGTTATTTACTGTAAAAAATATCAATCTAAAAAACGCACCAGTTCGCTATTTTGTCTTACACTGTTTCCGCCTTACAAAGTTACATACCCATCCGCCTTACATACATCCGAGGTCTGTTGTAGTTCACGGAAATAGCCGAGTGATGTTCCGAATGTACTTATACTCTGAAATAGCACAATTTCAATGCTTGATATTGAGCAGGGACCTTGACCCTTCAGCTTTCGGTTTTATTTTTCAAATGTCACACATACTCGTGATAGATAAATATTTAACCAAATCAAGTCATACATGAAGAAGCTACGCTCTCTACAAGCTTACTTTTAAAATTGTATCTAGATCTACGACAAGTACTTTGAAAGCGTGTCACTTTGGAAATTTCTACCGATATTCCTTAACCCTTTTTGCTAGTTCATTTTACCATTGTCATGCTGAAAAGACACTTGTAAAATGAATTAAAATGAATTAAAAACAAAGTACTGAAAGTACCAAATGTACTAATTGTGTGTCAGTATTTATGGAAATATAATTTTTAAACTTTTCTGATTTAAAAAGGAAAAACGGGTTGTTTAGACTAGGATAAGGCTGAACATTTATGCAGCCTGGTCTTTGTCTTTACCTCCTGCTAAGCAGGAATATTCAAGGTTCATCATGGCAAGGGTTCAACAACACAATAAAACGGATTTTATTTATGACCTCCCCTCCCGAATGTAGCCTTAAGCGGTGATGGGTTCTTTCAGCTAAAACCTAGATCTACATCTACATCTACTGTTTAACCCAACAATCGATTGCCGATTATAACTGGGTGCGGGTGTGCTAATAACCGGTAAAAGAGCTGTTAAGGAAAGAGAAGATATTTTACATTGTTAAAATTCTATAAAAGAAGATAGTATGCTACAGTTAAAAAGTAAAAGCAGATAGTAGTTTATACAAGATTGACTGCCGCTAGTCTTTCGGAGAATATGCCGAGACTAGGGCTGGACTTGACACTAGTTGGTAGAGTGTTCCACTGTTACACTGTCCTGGGGAAAAAGGAATTAGTGAAGTATTGGGTCTTTGAGAACGGAATAAGATAATTAAGATTTCTTGACATGTGTTGATAGGACATGTGTTGAAGAATCATGTCAAACCACTCGAAAACATATCGGCTCTACCTTAGCCTGCACATAATGTGCAGTCTGATCTTTATCTATAGCACCCGTTTTTACTTTTTTGAAACCAGAAAAGCTCTAAAAATAATTTTCACAATGTATTCCCTCATACATTAAGTGCATTCAGCGCTTTGAGCACTTAGATTTTGTTGCAAATTTGTCAAGATTTTTTATTCAGCATGACAAGGGTTAAAAAGCTTTACAAGCGTTTAGAAATTATATCTCGGTTCAAATGTGAATACAAATGTGAATACACGCGTACGTTTAATGCGTGGTAACATTTCACAAACGTTTCGAGAGCATTTTCATATTGAATGCAAGGTAGGTTGGTCGTTTTCATTGCGTCACTAGACGTTATGCTGTTTTGTTGCATGTTTCGGCTTTTTCCAATGTATGCAGTTTGGTGATGGGCATGTCGGGAACTAACCAGCTTGCGGCACCAGGAAAATGGAGTTTGTCCTGTTCGGCATGTTTTCCCTAATACATTACTCACCAACCACAAAATACAACAACTTTGGTGTTTTCTTGCAGTCTGAGAAGAACCAAATCCTAACGTCCAACGTCTGGCTTATACACGTGAGTATATCTATCAAATTAGAAAGAAGATTAAAGTAGCTGTAGAGAAACCCTTTAGTAGCATATAATAAACTTGCCTCTTGACAATTTCTAAGTATTCAAGAAGACAGGAAACAACAACATCAACAAAAGAGTGAACATGTGCGTAAAGTGTAACGTTGTAATAACGTAACTAAATTTCAAACAAACGTCACTGATGTCATACTTTGGGTTTTCTTGTCAACACTCTATATATTTAAAAAGAATGATCAGAATGGGATAGAAAAATGATGTCATTAGGTCAAGGTTAATCTTTTTTATATCAAGGTAGAATTGGTAATCTGGACATGCGTGAAACAAAAATTGGTAAAGCTTTCAAAAAATATTCTACCGCCATAACTGTAAATCTAATCTGTAAGTCTATATCAGGAATAAACTTCCCTAAGAATTAAATAAGTTGTAAGTAAAATTTATTGCAAATGTTTGAGTTCAAGTAATCGATGTTATTTATCCGAGTCCTCTGCTAAAAAAAACTAATTAATTTGAATAACATAGGCATCTCAAGGAAATTTAACAACTGATTGTTAGTAATCATTGACAAAAATATCATACACGCGTTTTGATCTAAAACTATGATTTTTGATATGCTTTCCATTTGGTGAGCAAATTATTTATAGAAAGCATTTATCACGTTTTGAAATATCTTCCAAAACACACACACAAATACACTTTTGTAGGAATGGACTGATAATCGCCTGAGATGGAATATGCAAGAATACGAAGATCTTGAAAAAACACATATCCCTGTAGAAGATCTGTGGAGACCGGACATTCTTCTTTATAACAAGTAGGTGATGAGATAAGGATCTTTATCATGCAATGAAGCCTGTATTGACCTGATATCACCTGTCTGATTACATAACATGATATCAGACAGTCTATTTTTAGGAACAATTTGCATACACTTTCAACAGAATTTCTTCGTCATGATAAATTCTCCCAACCTCGACCAGATAACATTGTTATTTACAGACACTAACATGTTATTCTATATTTATAACGTGTATATAACGTCGACGTATTTTCAAATGAGAAATGGAAATAGTTTTGTCCTCTACCGTCTATATCTTAAATATCTCACAATTGATTTTGATTTTAGATCAACAAATATCTTACCTACACGAATTCACGTGCTTAGTCAAGGGTATTCTAAAATTGTATAAGATCGGCTTTTGTTACATAAGGAAATCCTACTGTATTTCTCTATTATGATAGGCCTTTTTGTTACAGTCATCTTCGTAAAAAGTTTAGCCACTTTGTTAAACTTAAGTTTTTATAATGTTGGCAATCTAAAGATATATATTTTCACAATTTCAAAAGTAATGGCCCCAGAGTCTACCTTTTTCGAATTGTATCTTCAAACATCTAAACCCCAGGATTTCCCAAGTGGATAGTGTTTCTACCAGCACATCGCCCTGTTTACAGTAGAGATATTGATAACATGTATGGGTTTTCAAACGTTACAGTGATAGAAATCAAAAGTACTAAGCCTCGAATGACTGAAATATTAGTTCACATGAAGACCTCTGATTGGTTTGATCATATTACATTGGTAAAATTGGTTAAATACTTTATTTTTCCTCAGTGCCGATGGGAGTTTTGTGGTGACTGTACTGACAAAAGCCACAGTATTTCACAATGGTCTTATTTCATGGGAACCGCCAGCCATATATAAAAGTTACTGTCCAATCAATGTAGAGTTCTTCCCATTTGACCAGCAAGAATGTTTTATGAAGTTTAGTTCATGGACCTACGATGGAATTCAGGTAAATAATGGCGCCTTAAGGTAGTAGACCCGTAATAGTTTCGCAGCATTCGGAACTCATGAGCTTTCTTAATGTTGACCGAGGTTTCCTAATGAAAATCAGGAAAGCAAATTATGAGTGGTAATGACTGTGCTTCCATTCAATATTTAGAGAGTACAGTTAACAACATTGTGAAATTGAGTAAGTGAAAGATTTTTGAATGATTAAGTGTGTGGAGCGAGTTTTGAGTGAATTTAAAGGGAGGTAATCCTATATCGCAAATTTTGTTCAGGGTGAACACAATTTGCGATATTGATTACCCCCCTTTAATAAAAACTACATTCAAGTTTTATACATAGCTTCCTATTTCTTCTAGATCCTATGAGACGCTAAGAATGTGAATTATGTCAAGGACATCGCGATTTTTCTCAATCAAAATTTATTTTGAATGACGTTGGTTATTCTTTGTTTTTCAATGGGTTTGAGCGTTTTTGAGTGGTTTGAATAAGTGTTTGAAATGATTGATTGGAGCGCTGAGTGAACGATTAAGAATGGTTTTGCTTGCGGTGAATGTCAATTTCACGATGTAACTAACTGTAGTCAATAAGTGGTCATGAAATTAGACATATATACACAGATATAAACGAGGATTAACCGAGTTTTTTTTCTATCTTATATAGATGACAAGTCTTATATATTTGGTATTTTATGAGCACAAACTTGATTATCTTATTATAATATGACCTGCACCTAAGCAAAACATCGATTGGATTTTAGAAAATTTATCAATTAAAGCTATTCCGCGAAATATAAAAGGCCGTTTTCAAATGACGTCATCGCAATATTATAGCGTCATCTTTGTTAAACTCTTGGCTAATTTACATGTTATTACACAGGTAACACTATCATTATTAAAAAAAATAAGGGTAAGAAATGGTATTGATTGTATAATTATGCAAAATTAAAGGTAAGAAATGGCATTGATAGTATACACTTTGAAACTTTGCTGAATTTTACCTCGAATAATAGAATAGTTGGTCGGATCCTATTGAACAGTAAAACAAAGCAATTAAATTAGTTTAAAATAGTTTTAAGATAAAAATAGATATATAATGGAACGCTACGTTTGAAACATGCTAGTTAATTTTGAACATACGACACATAAGTAAAGTTATGTCACGAAGAAGAGCCAGAACAATTCTTTTGTCATTTATCTTATGCTCTAATAACATTGTTAAGTTAGCCAAATTTCTTTATTACAGCTGGACCTGCGTCATGTATGGGAAAATCGAAGCATTCCTCGAAACAATGAGAAGGTGATACCGCTAGGTGTGGACCTGTGTGAATATTACCCCAGTGCCGAATGGGATATCGTAAATGTGACTGCTCGATGGGCGGAGAAGTTCTACCCATGTTGTCCCGAACCCTGGCCTGACATCATGTTTAACATCACCATTCGTCGGCGTACACTGTTTTATACTATCAATCTCATCATGCCTTGTGTTGCTATTTCCTGCCTTACAATATTAGTGTTTTATCTACCCAGTGATTCGGGTGAAAAGATCACACTTTCAATTTCTATAGTCATTGCTTTGACTGTGTACTTTTTGTTATTGGCCGAGATCAATCCGCCAACATCTATAACAATTCCATTGATAGGAAAGTATCTATTATTTACAATGTTGGTTGTGATTCTATCAATTTTTCTGACGGTTTACACCTTAAGTATCCATTTTCGATCACCATCGACTCATCATATGTCACCATGGGTGAAACGTGTCTTCATCGAAATAATGCCAAAACTGTTATTCATAAAGAGACCCGAATATGATATGAAGAAAAAGAAAAAGCCTAAGAAAGCGAAAAAGTCGTTACCTGAAGTTCCTAATGACGCTACTGCAGAAGAGCTTTCTAGAGTCATAAAGGCAAGCGTCAATAATCAGCCAAATTATGAGAATCTAAGACGACGTGGTGTATCGGAACCAGTGGATGACCTACCACAGTATCCAATGGAGATAAGAGAATCTCTGAAAGGTGTCAAATTTATAGCTGAGCATCTTAGAAATGAGGACGATGAAAACTTGGTAAGACATCTGTATCAGTGTTAACTACAAATGGTAAAATTCATTTTATTGTAAGAAATATTATGAAGTATCCTAATTGAAACAACGGGTTTATGTTCTGAATATACATTTTGTGCCTAGGGAAAATCTTTAATTTGTATCAATAAAGTGTGATAGATTTGTCTCTAGATCGCATTGGAATAGAATATTTTTATCTTTCGCTGGACAGCGTCAACAATGATGTAGACTAAGGGACTCAAATTCCAACCAAAATGTTACTTGGTCAGAAATTGTAAGTCAACAATGGAACCGTGTAAGGAATGAAACATACATTCAGAAATATCTTTTGTTTGGTCATCAGATTAAAAATGTTTAGTATGCCAGAAAAGCAAAAGGCAGTGGAGCTATATAGGGCTATCTTTGCCCCTTTATCGTTCATGTTTTTTGTGCATGCGCATATGCTTTACAATTCTTATTTGCTTTGAATTGTGAGCATAAGAAAGCCAAAAGTGGTTTCTTTTCTAAATGATATACACCTACGATCATTGCACGTTTTGTGAGAACTATTCACTGCTTGGATTTCATTCATATGCTCTCAATGATTTGTGGTTATTAGTTCCCACATAATACAGTTGTCTTCTATTACGAACATATCAATGACATTCAAGTTTTACACATGTGTTAGATAATTCTTTAACTGATATCATCAAAACACAATCTAAAGGAACCGTTTACGCGGCGTTTCTTTATTGAAAGGAGTAAGAAGTTCGATTGAAAGTACAAGAAAGTGGCTTTATGTAAAAAAGAATGTGTGACTCAATTTTGTTTGAGGCAAACTGTTCTTAACCTTGTTTAGAGTAGAAAAGAAAGCAACGCCGCCATTTATTCTTTTTTTTTTTATTCGAGACTCGGTTAGATCATCTTATATCAAACAAATTATCACCATAGATCCTGTATATCCTTTATATATTTTCAGGTTTGTAATGACTGGCATTACGTTGCCATAGTAATGGACCGCCTGTTTCTATGGGTTTTCACCATTGCCTGTTTATGTGGTACACTGGGCATCTTTATGACGGCGCCAACACTGTATGAGCCGACGATACCACTCCACTTCAACTGTACAGACTAACCAAAGCTTATTTACTGTTTTACTGTATTACCTCTTATTTGTTTGCCCTTAAAGAAATCGTCTGAACAGATCCCCAAGCATTCAAGACATAATTGCTCTTTACCATTCCCATTCTGTTCACGGTATATTTCCTTTGTACACAAAGCTTTGACAGACAATATAGACTGAAATCATACTGCACAGATGTGTAGTCCGATCAAAACCTATACTGCCTACTATCTTGTAATTTATTGTGGGAAAAAATTGTCAAAACTAGTTGAAATGTCCCCGAAATTTCAATGACGATTATTAGATTCCGACAGAAATATATGTTTCTGATTAGACCTATAAAACATATATTGTCTGGTAAGAATCTATCCAACGATTAATTTCTTGTTTTCTCTAATTGTATTTGATAAAAAAGGATTCATTCATGTTTGAAGCGTCTATGTGGGGTCAGAAGAAAATGTATTTATTCTAATAAGCATATTCTTGATTTTCTTTGATATTAGTATAAAAAGACTTCCTTGTGCCTTGTTGATTAAAATTTGGTGCTACTCTAATTTGAAATCGGGTTTGTTATCTATGTTCAAGTCCTATAGATCACTTTTAATTGAATATGTTTCATTATTCGTTGTATTCAAATGATAAGAGTCAAAATTATTTACAGATGATACCAATTCAAATTATATGGAGCAACTTGAAATGAAGTATTTACTTCGTTTCTTGCTTTTGTAAATTCTCGTTCTTAAATGAGTACTTGTAAGTAAGATAAAAAATATTAACATCCTAAGCGATTTGAATCGTACACAAAAATCTCATTAAGAGATCCATAACCAGCGTTTTACCCGTAAACAAGAGGACCATGATGGTCCTATATTGCTTACCCGAGTAAGTCAAATCTTCACTTTTCAACCATGTTATAAATTCATGTACTTCAAGGGTGGTTCTTAAGGAAATAGACATTAATTATAAAATTTAATTTTTCCTACTGAACTTTTTATAAGTTATTTTTTTTATACATTTTCAATCTTTCTCTTACCACGGTAACCAAAGTTTTTGTTGGAGTTGAATTTTTTAAATAAGTTAAGTAGACCTACATCTTAAGAACATCCCTGCCAAGTCTAAAATTGATTGACTCAATGGCTTAGAAGAATAATTTTCCGTCTTTCTGTTATTAGGGAAAAAGATTTTTCGGGGGAAATTAAATTCTTTTAATAATTTTGGTAATGCTCTACCCAAGGATGATCCCTGCCAAGTTTCAACTTGATTGACCCAGTGGTTTAGGAAGATAAGATTGGTTTCTAAGATTTTCGGCAATTTTTGGCAATTTCGGCCGTTTTTCATCCTTTCCATTACCAAAGTTTTTTAAACTAAATTTTGAAGAGTTTCACACATGGATAATCTCTGCTAAGTTTTAGCTTGATTGGCCTAGTCGTTTTGGTGGGGAAGTTTTTTTTCTAAGATTTTCGGCAATTTTCGGTATTTCTGTTACCATAACAACAAGAGTTTTTGATATAATAAAATTCTTCTAACAACTTTTGAAAAGCTTCACCTAAGGAACATCCCTGCCAGGTTTCAGCTTGATTGGCCAAGTGGTTTAGGAGGAGAAGATGTTTAAAGAAATTGCTAACGGACGGACAGACGGACGGACGGACGATGGAAGGACGACGGATGGTAAGCGATCACAATAGCTCTCCTTAAGCACTTTGCGCACAGGTGAGCTAAAAACAGAAAAATCAACTTCTTTGAGTTGTTAAGAGTAATCCTAAATTTTTAATGGTTTTAACTATGATAAACACGAACAGTTCCACAAGTGATATTTCGTTGTCCTTTGGGTCGAATAATTATTTTACTTGTCATAAATGTTTCAGATCCGAATAAATTGGTAGTTTCCTTTACCAAGTACTCGTTTATTTGCAATTATAAGTTACGAGTCAAATCTGACAATAAAAACCGTGTTTTTTCCGCTTTTTTATCAAATATCACATTGAAGGGAATTGCAGATTAACTATGATATTCATTCACGGACCTGAATTAGGTATAAGGCGTATGGGTACACTATTTGATACATCATTTCAAGTTTCAAGTTGCTGTGATTCATAGTTGCTGAGAAAATGGCGACAAAAGCTTTCCATTTGCCGACCTAGTCCGAAATATTTCGTAATCGGGAAGAAGACATTCTGCTGTACTGCTTTCAGTAAGCGACATAAAGGTATTTTATCCTATAAATCATACAAGTTCTGATTGCTGTGATTCATAGCTGCTGAGAAAATGCGACGAAAATTTTTAACGCACGATGTGAAGTCTGAAAATAAACTAAGTTGTAAGACAGGAAGAATATATCCGATCGACCTGTATTCAGTAAGCGACGAATAGAACCTCTATTTAGTACACCATACAAAATTTGAATAAGCTGTGATTCATAGTTGTTGAGCAAAGTGCTGCGAAGAAAGTTTTCGTTACGCACAGACGGAAGGAAGGACGGACGGACATGACGCCTTTGCAACCCCCCCTTCTTCCCAGTGTGGGTAAAAGCAGACTTCATCGGTAAAACTACAATTACAATGATAATTTACACGTAAGCTTCCGTTTATCGAAATTATAAACTTGGTATAAAATGCAAGACTTTAAAACAAAAATAACACAACACTTATATCAGCAAAGGAAACGGCTCTGAATATCAAAAAGGTTTTAGCTAGTTCTCAGCTGGAATGGTTTAAAGCTAGACAGTATACGTTATCATCGCGATCATGACAAGCTATAAGCTCCTAGATATCCCATACACATGTTATCTAATACCGATGTCAGACTAGACCAAGAGATCAACATCATTCAAGAGTTTTCTATACTATGGAGCATTTTGAGTCCAGGAAGATTTATTTGCTGATTTAGAGTTAAATTCGATTCTAAAGTTGTATATGATATGATGTGGTTGGTAAGAAAATCCTTCGTCTCTTCTCAGCGCGCCTTTGCATTCGTTGTCCATCGACAACTTTCTTAAAACTTCGACTACTCTTGAACCACTTGGCAAATTTCAATGAAATTTGCAAGAATAATCCTTGGATGGCCCTCACCAAAACTTGGTCGAGAATTTTTTTTATTGACCCCCAAATATGGCAGGGCGGACTTATTTTGACCATAAAATACTTAAACCAATCTCCAGATGTCCCAGATGAACCCTTTTTTAAAAATTGCTTGTGAAACTTTGGTTGAGCCCCAGATATGAGCGTTGTAGGGCGGGGCTAATTTTGACTCTGATATCTTAAACGTAAAAAATTGTTCGTGAAATTCACCCCCCCCCCCCTGCCCCCATAAAGAAAAAAAATCAGTTATATTAAAAAAGAAATATGGGCGTTGCAGGGCAGGGCTAATTTCGACCCTGCAATCTTTTAATATCTTCTTTTCAGTTGCCTATGGAAGCTTTTTACAAAGCTTTGCAGAAGTAATTCTTTAATGACCCTTCTAAAATTGTTTACCAAATTTTAATTTAATACCAAATATGGGCGTGTCAGGGTCGGGCTTTCATTTACCCTAAAAAAATTTAACAGCAATTCTTTACTAACCAATGAGCTAATTTTATTCTCAATAAGCAGAAATATTCAAAAAAAAATTCGCGAAATTTTGATTGATCCCTAAATTTGAGAGTGGCAGGAATTGGTTTATTTTGACCCTTAAATCTTTAAACATCTTCTCCTCAGTTACCAATGGGCGGATTTCAACCAAACTTATTTCCTTAGGAGACCCTTTTCTGGAATTGTCCGTGGACTTTTGATTAACCCCTAAATATGGGCATAATAGGGCTTATCTTCACCCTGTTCAATCAAATTCTTTTGATATCCCAATCGGCGGAATTTAAACTAAACTTTGCAAAAATTTCTCTTGAATGACCATTCATAGGACTTGAAATGATGATTGACCCCCACTAGAACTTGATATGCAATTGGGCCTACATGTTTGCTTTGACTTTTATTTTGTTATAAAGCAAAGTTATCAAATATCCGTAGTTTGAATTGTATTGTATTGAGGAATGACATATACAAAGTTCATATGAAAAGGTGCACTTTCATTTTTTTGTATTTTTCTTGAGTTTTACCAAGTATGAGGGCATTTATGGAATAAAATTAGATGTCATACTTTACATAAGACCTTTAAAAGTCAAATACGCACAAACTGAACTTAAAGCTGTAAAGTTTGACCTCCTCACAGCTATTTCTTTTATGAGAGCTTTGTACTTATGTTGCATTGTAGAGTTTGAGGAGACACACGAAGCTATTTTTTTTTCATTTTCATGCAGACGTTACATGGGCGTCAACGTTTATATAAGCTACGTTGTTAGGTCAGTAGCTTGTCGTCGAACAGTGCTATGGCGTTTCATGACATCTCAATTCAATATAGGCATGACAAAATGGTGCTCTCGATTTCTATTGGAACATGAATGCTTTATCAATTTTGCTGACGTTCTAAATCTGACAAGGTTCGATTTCGTTCAACCACGTTGAAGGTAGGTCAAACCATGCAGATGCAGATGTGATTTTATGATTAGCTAAGCCTCAATGATTCAACTGAATACAATTTTGGACCAAATAGTCATCTAATTCGGGATGCACATACAAAACATACAAAATTAAAGGTCTCAACTTAGCAGAAATTGTTTGCTCACCATGTAATTTTTGTTATCAAATATTGTTTGCAAATACCCTTTGGGGAACGCCATACAACATATCATGGCGGTAGATTGTGGTATTTCCGAGAGATATTCAAAATTCAAATGTGCACACTTTCTTTTGGAACTGAGTATATAATCCAGATGAACGGAACTTTAATATATTACATGAAATCGTGTTACTCAGCGAGAAAACGCTTAATGCTGGAAAGAATTCAAGTATATAAATGTTCATGCCTCGTGTAAATAAGGTTATTTCAAAATCGTGAATTAATCAGAAGGTAAAGAAGTTAAGGATTCGGTTCTATTATGAACGATGTAAATCAAGAATAATGTCTATACGAATTTATTAAGAGATGTTTTAAAACCAATTTAATGTCAATGCAAATTTATCAGCGGTTTCTACAGAAAGATGTGTCACCAGAAAATATGCTGCATTTGGTAATTTGATTTTTAATATACTTTTACCTTTCGGTCAAAGTAGACCTTAGTATTTATTTCATACTTCGCAACGTCGTGAGTTCTATTTTCTTTCCATATAGATTATAATCTGCATATTTATATTGAATCAAGCTTCTAAGGTTTAAAAATGACAGACTAAGCAAATAGTTCTAGGGGGATATGAAATCGGGGTTTTGCTATGTATTTGACCAGTGGGCGTATGAATATTTCCAAACAAAGAAATTGTTATGTTTAAAAACGTGCAAAACGTCGTAACTACAGTCTTATGTCTTTTCAATTTAATAATGACGACTTAAACTTTTGAGATAATAGTACATGATACCAAACATCGTACCATGTTGAGTTTTCTTGGTATCCCGTGCTCCAAACTAAAGATGGCGGGCAAAGCAGAACACAAAAGTTCCCATTCACAAAGTAGCTTCCGCACATCTATTCAAGGTAGCAATGGATATATAGCGCCATTTTTTTCCACCCAATGATTTTTTTCTTGTTAACATATGTTGTACATTAACACTGTATAATAATTATATCAAATTTTGAAAGGTGCCTTTCCATGCTCGTTTTCATGCTAGAGTTATCTGCCCTTGAGTGGTACTTGCAATTTTTCAGTAAAACGTTTATATTCGTTTTAGGTCTAGTATTAATTCAGTACAAGCTGATATTTATAAAAAAAACATACATGTTGATAGATACATGTACGCAATGGCTGTTACCAAGGGAATTTCTTTTTGATCAATTGCATTTGCATAATGTGCCTTCAAAATTTAAGAATGCATTATTTTTGTAATTTGTATAGGGAAAAATGCCACAAAAATCTATTTTTTTGAAAACTGTCCAATGAATGTTTCTTATTTTCCGATAGGTTTAAAAACTACATTTTTGCTTTATTTGGTTAAAAAAAACAGCATACCTTTCCATGCGAAAAAGAAAGTTTTTCGTTATTTTTTAGTAACCCATTCTAATTGCAAGACACTTAAATCGTTTTTTATTGTTGAATTCAATGATCTGTCATTCATTTTATACCAAATGTTGAAAAAAGCCTAGATATGAAATTTTACCATCATTTTTCTACGTTTTTTTCATAAGCAGAATCTTATGAAAACCAGTCTTTTGAAACAACGGGCAAAAAGAGCCGTAAAATAAACGAAAACTCCCTTCCGGTTTATAGAGTCTGGAGGCCGCTGTCCATTGTCACCTTAAGGTTCATGTAAAGTGTTTGAGACCCAATTTTAAGGGCACTTCAGTAGCCGAGAAAAAGCAGTATGTCCAGGTATATTATATATCAAAATGAAGGTTTTCATGAGCACAAGCAGTTAAGCAACATAAAACCGCCATAGCTATAGCGGTATAGCCAAAACATTGTGGAAAAGGGTCATTTTGTTCAGAGCAAGCAACTGCACGACGGTTGGATAAAACTGTCCCATATTTTAACAAAGTACAGCCTAAAGTAATATCAAGGTAGTGCTACAAACGTTGATATAAAACTCAGTCTCAAAACGATTTATTTAAACAATCAATTTCCATTTATTTTGTCAACATACATGTCAAACCGGTTTGGCCTGTTTTCAAAATAGATGTTAGGTATGGTGCAACATCGTACCATAAAATTTTGAATTATTTTCTGAGATTTATTTCAAATTATAGTTTTTTAATTCAATGATCTGTAATAAATTACTATACATTCATCATTCTGTGAAATAGAAAAATGATATATTGCTAAACAACCTTACAGGTATATAAACTATTTATGTCCATTTATGTTGTGATAACACACCATACCTTACACAAAACTACGCGTTTACAAAATTAGAATGATATATATGACATATGTGTTTATAAAATAAGTCAAAATAAATTGCTTGCATAACTACGTTTTAGGCCTGAATTTCATACCAACAGTTGTAGCACTACCTGGATAGTACTTTAGACTGTACTTTGTTAAAATATGAGCCATATTTTTACAACAGTCATGCAGTTGCTTGTTCTCTACAAAATGACCCTTTTCCACAATGTTTTGGCTATACCGTTATAGCTATGACAGTCTTATGTTGCTCAACTGCTTGTGCTCATAAATAGCTTCATTTTGGTATATAATATACCTGGACATATTGCTTTTTCTTGGCAAATGAAATGCCCTTTAAATTTGGTCTCAAACACTTTACATGAACCTTAAAAATACCTTAGCCCAAGCAAAGTTTATTGTTATATTAGTTCCCCAGCCATCTCGGTGATAGGCTATGGAGGATAATCGTTTGTTACAGTGTAAGATCGATTTATATTTCATTGAATGAACAACGAAAGCTATATTTTAGTGGAAATATAGCTTTTGTTGTTCACGAAATGAAATATAAATCGATCTTACACGAAAAACAAACGATTATTCTATTTCTTTAATGCAAATATGAGACAAAATGTTAAATTTCTAGGACATAATTTCGTAAAGCGCGTCATTTTGCACGTGATTGCTATGCGACGTTCATTGTGACGTCACTTATTTCGCCCCGCATAGATGACGTCAGATAGGATGAAATGCACAAAAGCAGGGTATAAGTTTTTGATAATTTCAATGTTTTTGCGATGAGATTATCAAGTGATAATCTACCGTTATTTCTCGATAAACCACCGAAAAGCATTAAAGAAAGAGCGCTAGGTTCGCTATAGAACAAAGTCCTTTTTTTAAGAATCATTTACCACTTCCTTTGATACTTTTGGCTACAAGTACTGGCGTGGTGCGTCTTTGCTTTAGCCTAAATAATTGATGTTGTCTTCAGGGTACGACTTTCATTTTTGCAGCCACATTCACCCATTTGATTTCACCAACAAAAACTTTATTAACCTTCATTGAAAATTAAGAGAACACCCTGGGAAAAATAACATGATAGTCGGTCCTCTCGGATGGGTCTTACTCAGACCTACAAAACACTGGACTGAGTTTACGACTTTCTGATCATTTATTGAATAATAAAACCCAAACGGTGCTTATTTTTACTTCTTTGTCTTGCAAAGTAATTGATCAACATTATTATTCTTTACAGAAAGAAGTTCACAAAGGGAAACTTTCCTCTCGGGTGTTCAATGATAAATATCTCAATCATAGCGGACCTTTGATTTATCCCATAAACAACCCTTTTAGGAAACATTTCGTGATTTTGTTAAATCTTGCCGCTTTTCCAGGCGATTCATTTGTCCTTTATTACATTAAGACCGTTTCGTGTCAGACGATTCTTGTTCTATAATTGTAGCTGGCTTCCCAATATTTCATTTCCTTCCATTTAAAAGGAAACTAATGCATTTTGAACTAGTAATACTCTAACACAGATTACACTGAAAATATCTCTAGGGCTTGGAATTTCCTTTTCCATATTTTCTGCCAACTTCTACCAATGTTTTCAAATGTCAGTTTTCTTTAGAATGTTAAATTGGAGAAAATCTGTGTAACCTCGATTTAAAATTGGGCAGCTTCAAACCTTCACGTGCTCTTCAACCCTGCCTGAAAGATATTATAAATGTGACCCGTCACGTGAAAAGGGACCATCTGGGAACACCTTAAAATAAATATTTGAAAAAAAAAGAGATTTACTCTAGTACAGGAAACCAGAGGTCGTATTTCAAAATTTCTTTTATAGGAAGGTAGATTGTTTATTCTAGATTCAGAAAACTAGTAAAGTGAGAAAAGACTAGGGTCGACACTTTACGAACTACCCAGATGGTCCCTTTTCGTGTGACGGATCACAAATGATCTGTTATACAGGTAAACCTGACTAAACGATAAAAGAATTGACAGTGGACCGAAACAACAATTTTGAAAAAGATGCACAATTTCCAATTCGTTAGCCTAGAAAATGTTTCCAAAAAAGAACTAGATTCCCTGTACCTGTTGGGGTAAACATTTGCTCGCAAACGAGATTTTTCGTGTGAAGTGATACAGTAGGAAGACATTGAGGTGAACTGAGAAATTGCTTGTTTCAAGCATTTTTTCTCTTTTTCTATACATGTTTGAAATACTTTGCAGTGTATTTTCTATTTCAACGCAGATTGTATATACCGTTGATATCTCGTGAATTTGGAATGGTATAGATTGTTCGTTTTGTAAAATCTAGGTATGATAGCGGTAATTACTAAATGTCGTCATTTATACAGGTTTTTCCGGATAACAGATCAATGAAATATAAATATTGATTACATCATGCCATGATTGGTTGACATTGTTAAGGGGTAAAATACGTACAGCTACACCCACTTTAAACATAACAGCTTGTCTATGATATGGAAGATCTACTACGAGATTATCTTTGAAACTATGTTATCTTGATCTTTGATTGAAAACACGCGACTATAGACGAGGTTGAGATAAGCTCGTCTCTCAGAAAATCTAGAAGTAATTTTTTTTCTCATCCTATCAAATTCTTGTGAATGACGAGGAGTTCGGTATAAAGGACATGGGAGGCAATGTGAAAAAAAATGTTACAATAACACTTTTTTTGTCTGTCACAAAAAACCTAATCGTTGGTGAGCAGTCCTTGGATTCATAAGCTGTAGATATGTAGTGATGGTCTTCCACAGACAATTAAGTTTTATATTTGTGACCCGTCACGCGAAAAGGGACCATATGGGAAGTGCAAAGTGTCGATCCGAGTCAGACTTCGCGGATTGCACAGATTGACTAGGGTCGAAACTTTTCGTTCTTTGCTAATTTTCTGATTCTAGAATGATCAAACTACCTTTCTGTGAAAGACTCTTCTTAAATGCGACCTCTGGTTGGAAAATCCTGGACCCAATCTCTTTTACAAATATCTTTTTACAGAGTTCACAGATGGCCTCTTTCCGCGCGACGGTCATTTGCATCGGGATATTGACATGGAACCCCCTGACTCGCTCTGGAACCAATTATTTCATTGGTCTTAAGATTGTCTGATTAATAGGTTGTTTGCATCTCACAAGAATCTTTTTTTGAAAACGACTAAGACCATAGTCGAAGACCCGCGTCTAGGACCGCAATGGAAATAAGGGTTTACTCTTTTTTTGCGTTATCCTTGGTGTTAGCGAGCATGCCATGGTTCTTGAAATTTAAGTAATCTATAATATCTGAACTCCAAATTGTGTATTTCTATATGACTTTTATCCCATGAACCATTATATGTTACCTATTCCGAAATAAAATAATTAATAATATTATTATTATAGAATATCAATATATTGCAAGAAAGTTAATACAAGATACAGCAGACGAAAATTCCATCAATATACTTCAAATTGTGAGACATGCATGACTTGTCTCTTGGTCGTAGCACGGCATTTTCAGCCAAATTATATGCATTTATGATGTTTTTGACCTAATAAAAGGGATAACGTAAATCGAATAAAGCGTTAGTAAAAAATGTTCGTAGTAAAGGTCGGTGGTCCATTTGTTTACATTATGTAAGATCGCAATTTAAACAGTAATTCAGGATCGCATAACCAAAAATTCCTAGTATTTTGCTCGCCAGTCCTATCAAAGAACCCTTTTTAATTCTCCAGCTTCTTACCCTGACCAGCCCTGTGTTCAGGATGTAAAAACGTTTCGCGAGCGCTTTGAGATGATACCCTGCTTTGCACGTGCACATACGTGCAAAGCGAGGTATCATTTCGAAAACGCTTTGCTAACGTTTTCATCCTAAACGCAGGGCAGGTTTACGAATAAAGATACATATCGGAAAGAATAATAGCTACTGCCGAAAATCGAACCAATAACCCAATGATTGAATGTCCGACCACAATAATGCTAGACTATCTATAAAATATATTTTCCTGTTTCTCGCTTTTATTTCAGTCGGAGAAGAATCAGATCTTTACTTCAAACATATGGCTTCTACATGTAAGTAATTCAGATTGTAAAGATTGATAGATAAATAGTTCGTCATTACAGATCTCAAAAGATCGTAGGAGCTTATAAAGGCATGAACGACCGTTCAGCTACAATCGAGGTCCAATATCCATTTACCCTGGACAGAATGTTTGACATTCCAGGATGATCCTTATTGGAAACAAGGATGTCCGTGTTGAAAACGCAGAGAACGTTTTTTATAAAAAAATATTTCTTCCCTTTCTAAGCAATGCAATATTTAATTGGTAAATTTTCAATGATCCAATGTTAAAGATGTACTTAAACATATTCAAACGATTACTTAATACTACAACATTTTGTATTTTTGTACACGTGCAAAGCGGGGAACCATTACATAGACGTTATTTCACGATCGGTCGTTGAATACCGAATTTATTATTTGTCTAAAAGATAGATAAGAAAATAAAGCAACCAATAAATAGAAACATGTAAATAAAAACGTCATATAAGAAAGTCAGAATTATATTTTTACAATGTGTGTAAAGGTTCAAGTAGTTTTCTATATCACTGAAAGGGTATATCTTTGATATTATTTGTTGATTGCTCGTGAATTATTCATTTCCTATTAATGCATATTCGGTCAAACATAATAACATTGGGTCTAAGAACAGTCTGCACTTGTATTCGAGTACCTATCTAGGTGACCAAATGTCTTTTCCTTTTAAATATCTTTCGGCAACATCCCTTGATTACATTTCAGTTTTATAAGCAGAACTGTGCCTAATTTTAATGAAACAAATGTTGATGTGAAGAACCAAGTATTTGTTTTCAAGTAAATGACACGAGTGTCTCTGAGGTCATTATATTTTTAAAAGCCAAGATTGGTAACAGCCCAGGAATCACAAATTGTCGTAAAGAACCATACTCACAAATGGTTTTGTCTGTACTCTCACTAAAATATCAAGCCATTACAATTACCACCATAAGATATTTATTTAATCTACTAAAAATTTCTTAAGGGTATCGTTTGAACATTTTTAGAAAAAAAAACCTTGCAGTCATAATGTATCCACAGGGAAGTTTGCCTGTTCATGTGCTTCCTTAGTGTTTTGAATACACATTTGGAGCTTTGAACTACCGTGGTATAACGCTTACCCAAAATGAAAAGAAGACTGTGTGGGATTCGATCACACGGCCTTCGATTATTTATGTCACAAACTACCACCTGAAGTACAGAGCAAGACAGGTTATCTTATTTTTGTACGATCAAATTCACAATTCAAAAACTATAGTTGAAACTCTTAAATGTGCCTTCCAATTAACTCTCGTCAAAGTTTTAAATTCATGAAGCTTTGTTAGAACGAATTTGTCTTCATGTTACAAAAACATGCGTTTCCCTTTTTTGTGAACTGAAATGTCTAGTAGACGATCAGTTCAACCAAACTTGGCTATATGATAGGGGATGCTTTGCTGGTCTTGGAAAGGGAATATTTCATAATTCTAGAGGTTATGCCGTTATCAAACCTTTATCATTCTTTTTATAAATCATGTATAAAGTTTAACAACACCTTAATTATAACTGATTCTTGACACAGTACTGTAGAGATCACGTTTGGTGCAGAACATCTTATATTTAAGGAATGGACTGACTTAAGGTTACGTTGGGCAGATGAGGATCGATTTAAAGACATCCAGAAGACATACATTCCATCCGAGGATTTGTGGCGTCCGGATATTCTACTTTATAACAAGTATGGGACATTTTGTTTTTATTACTCAAGGTTAAAAATCAAAAGGGGTTGAAAAGTTTTACATATAACACTGTAAAAGACCGAGACTAGAGTCATATAAAGATACATCGCAAAAAAAAAAAACAAAAAAAAAAACCGAAAATAATCTAAGATTATACGAAACATTTATATTATGATAATTTAGCTGTGTACGACTTGTACCATAGATGGAACAATTTTATACCCTAGTTAAATAAGCGATATGAACATGCATTATTCGAGCTATTTGTTAAAATGAAATCAGTGATGAATAACTTTTGGTTAAATGTCTGTTAATTAACCCACCTTACTATGTTCATTTATTTCTTTTATGTACAAAGCCGGTAAATATCATAGACTAAAATCAGCCTGAATGGATGCAATTTGATCTAAGCCTATATCGTGCCTGCTTCTACTTTATCAGCTTGGAGCAGACCTCAGCCAGACCAGTTAAAATGTCCCGAAAGTATCATTGCTTTTAAAACAAAATTTGAATTTCGCAGGTTAAGAGTTAACCTTATCATTTTACTGTTTCGTTGTTTTTACTGTTTGACAGTGCCGACGGTGCCTTCGTTGTAACGTTGTTGACCAAAGCCACTGTGTTTTCTAACGGACAAATAGTCTGGGAACCGCCAGCGATTTACAAAAGTTACTGTCCAATCAACGTGGAATTCTTCCCATTTGACCAGCAAGAATGCTTCATGAAGTTTAGTTCATGGACATATGATGGACTGAAGGTAACAAGAAGAACAACCTTAGTAATATTATAATGATTATTAAATCAATTTTATGCTTAATCATATTTAATGCTCCTTGAAAAAACAAGATGTACATGTATATTCATTTTTTGTCTTGACACAGACATTCAAATGCGAGTTAGTTCCCACCCACCCACAATTTATGTTGGTGTAAGTACTAATACACTTAAAACTCTTGACTCGCATATGGCTCCCCTCTATTGCCAATGATGCTTGCAGAAAGGAATGCTATCTTTTAAAATACGTTTTATATATATATCTTTTAAATATCTATCTTTATGCATTAAAACTGCCGTTATATCGCAGTTGTAGCGCATCAAACTATTACTCGAAAGGTCATTGGTTCAATTCCCGACGGCGGAACTCTTCCTCCCGACTATTTATCTTCCGATAATGGATTGATAATCGGAGAACTATGTTGGGTAGCATCTGGAGGCTAGGAAAGGACGAAATGGCGGT